>CM040987.1:17933003-17944696 GCA_022985145.1 Pangasius djambal | reverse complement strand
CCTGTCCAACCTTGTCACTCCCAAAGAGAACCTCAACATCTTCAGCTCTGCTACCTCTAGCTCTGACTCCTGTCTCTTCCTCAGTGACACTGTCTCTAAACCATACAGCATGGCCGGTCTCACCACTGTCTTGTACACCTTCCCCTTGATTCTCGCTGATATTTTTCTATCACACAGAACTCCCGACACCTTTCTCCACTCATTCCAACCTGCCTGCACTCGCTTCTTTACCTCTTTCCCACACTCTCCATTACTCTGGACTGTTGACCCCAAGTACTTAAACTTCTGTACCTTCTTCACCTTCTTCATTCACACACATGTACTCAGTCTTACTACGACTGACTTTCATTCCTCTTCTCTCCAGCGCAAACCTCCATCTCTCCAGGTTTTCCACCACTTGCTCCCTGCTCTCACTACAGATCACAATGTCATCCGCAAACATCATTGTGCAAGGAGACTCCTATCTGACCTCCTCTGACAACTGGTCCATCACCATAGCAAACAGGAAGGGGCTCAGAGCTGATCCCTGATGCAGTCCAAGCAGAACAATAGGGAATAGAAATATGGTGGGGGCTTTAAAAAGCCTTGCACATGGTGGATGGCAAGCATTAGAAGCTATAAAAATATTTCCAATGACAAAATATGTTCCAAAGCGCCACAGTGTTAATGAGAATAACGTGCTTATGGACCTTATGTTTCCTCAACATAAATGGAGATCACTGACTGAGAGACTGTATTAGTAAGAACAGAGTGAGATGGCATGCAAAGATAAGACAGAGATTAAATAGAGAAGAAAGGAGATTCATGGAGGTGAGCGTGAATTCCTTTATTTAAACGAATGCTGATTTTACCAAGCAGTTTACAGCTTCAAATTGCTCAAAACAGTAACACTTTGAAAGAAATAATAGTGAACACCATCTTTTCCTACCCAGATGTACAGTCTTATTGGAGTTGTTTTTAGTTTGTCGCAAGCATGAGAAGAATGTGACTCAAGCCTCAAGTGTCTGAGTGCTGATGCACCCTTTGAATGAGCTGTCCTTGTGCAGTGTTTGGTGCTGATGAATGGCGATGCAGCATGCATTAGTTTGTCTTCAGCTGCATTTTGCAGGTTGATCCGTCCTTGGATTCAGTGCTTCAAGAAGTTCAGTTGGCTTCATAACTCACGGTTGTCCAACAAAGTTGATAGCGCATATTCTTAAATGCGAAAGTGAACTTGCGCCAAAAAAAAGAGACAAAAACATGTCTGATGCTACTGGGTGGCACTGGTTGATTTTACACCATTGAGAGAGGGGAACATTTCTCTCATTATGATTTCAGATGAGAGAAAAGCACGCCTCCTCTTTTTAGCCAAATCATGCATGGTGATCAGCCTAAGAGAGCGCGAGCTTCTCTCTTTTACAGTCCATCCCAGTTGCCTGTTGAACCGAACAGTGGCTGGTGAAGTCCTTTTTATGGCTTGTGGGGGTGATGTATACTCATTACGCTCTTCTGGTCACTGTAAAAGTACTTTCATAAAGGTGCGCCCCCCATCTGTGGATGCATGGTACCTACAGGGTTATAATGAGCCACCTGGGAAACAACACTATGGCTCTTTGGAATGAACAGCTGTGTTACAGTTTTACCCATTTAGGTGTCCTGACTCACCCAGTGCAACTTCATCAAGTGATAGAAACTTCAATCAATTGTTGCCCCATGATTGAAGGTGCGCTTCAGTGTAATTGAATATCTCCTCCAGTTGATAACCTGTTTAGGGGTTTAGGAGGGAGGGAAATGACACACCTGCTCAAAGAATAGAACCCACTACCTGCTCTCTGTCAGGGTCAATACTGCGTATTGTGCTCTGAATTGCATCTGCCCCTAGGAGTGCACAAATTGCTCATTGCTTTACTGATCGCAAACCACCCAGTCCGCTCCTAGTCCATGGCCAACCTGTGACAAACATTACTGGGTGGGAAAGTGGAGGTCTAACTACCACCTTTTTTCTATGAGTTTAGCCTTTCTATTGGACTTTGAGCAGCACAAGATGATAAGTGTGCAGATCCCAGAGATGCACTATATGGCCAAAGGCATGTGGACAACTGACCATATCACACATATGAAGGCCTCCCCAAATTGTTGCTACAAAGTTGGAAACACACAATTGTCTAAAATGTCTTCATATGGCTTACCAAGCTTGGTGTGGAAGAAATTCAGTGGCCTGCAGAGAACCCTGACCTCAACCTTACTGAACACCTTTGGGATGAACTGGAACACCAACTTCTCACCAGGCATTCTTGCCAGACCTCAGTGCCCAACGTCTTGCGCTCTTGTGGCTGAATGGGCAGTGGAAAGCCTTCTCAGAAAAATGGAGGCTGTTATAGCAGCAAAGGGGGACAAACACTTTATTCATGGCCATGGTTTTGAAATGGTATGTTCAATGGTCAGGCATCGACATACAGTGAATACCTCACCTTTACATCTCAACACTTATACAATGCAATGTATTGAATCAGGCTTTGGTGGATCATGGTCTGCTCACAGTCCAAAGCCCTGATGTGTACTCAGTTGAGTATGGCCAGTATTTGGTACATGACCTCTTGATTGGGGAAGACCAGGGGACTGCAGAGACCTGGAGCACCCAACCCCCCTCTATTTGAGGACAGACCAGTAGTGCCCTGTCCATCTGCAACCCCTAGGCCTCATTCTAGCTCTCAGGGGCTAAGCTGTGGCATCCTAAATAAGAGTGGGAGGAAAAAAGAAAAAGATGTGTTAGTAAAAATGTGGGAAGATTTTGGCCAGGCAACTGAATGCCTGACCACAGCATGCCAAGATTAATCCCCTTCTTATTTGAACAAAGATAAATATTTTCTCCTAGTCCGGCCATTTTTAAAACAGGAATTGAAAGTCACACCTTGGCTGATAGGAGTATTATTTATGTCAAGCTGGCTCATGCTTAGACAGGCACATGTTTTGCTTAACTCAATACAGTGAGGTAGTATTTCCATAGGCAACAACTTCCTGACACACAGATAGGTGACATACACAAAGACCAAAACTATGTGCTAGAGTTACTCAATGTGATTTGTATAACATATCTGATGATAAGCTTTTTCATCTTTTGAAAACCCCTAATGCTTTTAAGTTGATGGTGAAAGAATTTAACTTTTTAAAAGCTAATATCAATTGTTCCAAATCAAATTATTTTCAAAGTATTTTGCCAGCAAAAAACAAACAGGTTTGCTCTGCACAGTTGTGCATTACATATTGTCCTTGTCTTTGTGCATGTGTCATGATAACAAAAATAGACCACATGATGTCTTAATTTACTCTTTAACCTCAAGTCCAGCATATGCCATATATATTTTTTTTAAGAATGTGTCTGATGTCTTAGGTCATTGCAGTGACAGGAATGGTAAGAGCAGCTACTATTCATGTCATGCTACCTTAAACTTTTAGAAAGGCTGGTGCTAGGGATAGGGTTAGGTTTTCGATCAAACTGTGCTCATATGTCTACAGCAAAGTAACATTTCTACTTCCTGGCAAACACTAAGGTGACATTTCCATTTCTTGATACTCAGAGTAAGATTATGTGATAACATATATCATCTTTACATTTGTATACATATATTCTATTCTATATATTAAACAAATATTCTATACATACTGTATAGGGATAATAATTGCCTGTTTACATACATCTTTTTTTAGTGTGTGCTCAGGCTCTATATACAGTAATAGTAATTTTGAGTAGCTAGTCCAACCCTGCCACGTGATTTTGAGCGGTAGGAAAAAAGGTTCATCCCCTTCCTGAGCAACAGGGGCATAGGTCTGCAGAGCATGGCTGGTTGCAGCGGCTTCTTATTCTTGTTAGAACAAAGATAAATCATTTCTCCGAGTTTGACCATGGAAGTCGTACCTTAGCTGAGAGAGGTATTATTTCCGTCATGCTGGCCCATGTTCTGCTGAACTTGATATAGCGAGCCAGTATTTCCTGAGGCAGCAACTTCCTGACACATAGATAGGTGACATTTACATTTCCTGATACAAAGACCAAAAGTATATACTAGAGTGACTCAATCAGTGTGCTTAAAAATCACACTGATTCACATACAATATCTGATGATGAGCTGAATCTGTCTATTATCTATGTATATGTTTTTCACCTTTTGAAATCCCTAATGTTTTTAATTTGATGGTGAAAATTTTTAACTTGTAATTTTTCCTAATCAAAGTATTTTTCCAACAAAAAATGCAAATAGGATTGCTCTGGTGTGTTGAATTGCATATTGCTCTATGTCTTGTGCTTGTCTTTGTGCATGTATCATAATAACAAAAATAGAGCATTTAAAGTCTTAATTTACTCTTTAACATCAAGTCCAGTATATGCATTAGTTTTGTTTTTTAAATGTGTCTGATGTCTTAGGCAATATCATAGACAGGAATTGTAAGTTTCATGTTAGCTCAGCAAAGGCTGATGCTAAGGTTAGGGTGAGAAACCAGACAACTCAGAGGAAACCCACATGAAACATGAATGTTACCCTCTGTGCCACCATGTCACTCACAAATATCAATATTTGAATACTCAATATTTAAAATGGTACATTGTTAGAATAATAATCAGGTTATCGTCCTAAAATTCCTAGAAGTAATCATATTGTTTGTATCTTCATAAGACTCTAATTTGCCTTACAGTGGTGTATAATTAGTTAGGAATTAAGGACTGAGAAATATTTATTTTGAAAATTAAGAAAAAGTGATTAATTAAGCCAATTACTATGTATATAAATTTGTGATTAAGGCTATAATATATTTCAGAAGGTGACCCTTGCAAAATTAGCAAGCTAACCAGTTTGCCATTCTTTAATGCATAGAAACTTAGACATTTTCATTGAGGTAGTTTTCCAGAAAGTATTCAGTTGTGATGAGCTAAATAAGCAAAATTCTAATTAATGGCAATTCAGCCTGTCAAGTTACACTGATAGGCTACTAGATATGTTTGCCAATGTCCAAACAAATAGTAAAATGGCAAATAGCAAAATTAGGTCTCTAAAATAAGCCTTTTACTATATTACAGTACAAAACAAAACAAAAAATCCTTCTGTATGCCACTGTGTGGGAGTATTGTTTTTAACTTTCATGTACACATAATCTGATATAAAGTACACAGTTGTATTTGTCCTGTGGAGAGCACTGTAGAGGACAAACATGACAAGTTTGACCTTAATGTATACTTTTCTTAAATGTAAGGTCTCGTAAAGTTATTGGTGACCTTGCTAACTTCCTAAATCCCTGAAGACCCACATCCTCCCAAGATATGCACAGTTTTACATCATTATATCAGAGTTAATGATTTAATGACACAGCATCATGTGATTACTACGGGCTACCCTCAAACATCTCCAGGTATGACTCAGCATCATCCTGGCCAGAGAGAGGGAGCTTAAGGAAGGGATCAACGGAGAGGAAGAGGAGGAGGTCAATAGGCTGGGGATGGTGGCTCGGTCCTCAGCTTGCCCATGCACTACTATCATAAGGATCAGTTGCTGTTGCTGCTGCAGATTTACAAGTGCCTGATGCCATTGGGCCTGCATCTGCATTAGCAGTGAGGGAGGCATGCATATCTTAAATAGAGGATGAAATGTTTTTCCTCAGCTGCAGAAAGTAGCAACTTTTGTATGAACAAAAACCTGACAGATCTGTCAGTATGCAAGGGAAAAGCTATTGTATTATTGATCATAGAGAAGGAGTAGTCAGTAGAAAAACACAACAATGATATCTATAATCATCTGCTCTGTGGTATGTGATGTACAGTTTAAAGGAAACTATAAGAAAAACTAACATAAAGTGGCTTAGTAAGGTGTTAGGCAACCACAAGCCGCCAGAACAGCTTCAACGTATCTTGGCATCAATTCTACAAGTCTCTGGAACTGTACTAGAGTGATAAACACCATTCTTACAAAAGAAATTCTCTCAGTTTATGTTTTGATGATGGTGATAGACAGAGCTCTCTAATAGCTCCAGAATTGCCCATGGATGATCTACTGGTTGAGATCTTGTGACTGTGAAGACATAACATGGTTTACATAATTTTCATCCACATCAAACCATTCATTGAGGCCTTGTGCCCTGTGGATGGGGGCAGGGACCACTCTCAACAGAATAGAAATGTTTGATCATAGGATAAAGGTAATCAGTGAGAAAAACTTTGTAATGGTTTGCAGTGATCCTATTCTGTAAGGGGATTTAAACAAAATGATCTCACCTGAAAAAAAATTACCACCAGTTGTTCCTTTGTCACTTCTTGTACATTATATTTGTGTACATTTAATTACTGAAATTAATTTTTTTTTATGGTTTAAACAAAGTGCTATTTAATGTTATAGAAATAATGGAACAAAGATTTGTCCACTCTAGGTTCCTCAGTCCTAGTTATGTATACACCTGTTCAATCTCATACTCATACAAGCATAATTTCTAAACATTTCACATTTTTATTAAAATGGATTGCAAATACCAAACAAATGTGCAGTTCTGCACCCAAACAGCAATAGCTGCACATACACTACATGGCCAAAAGTATGTAGACACCTGACCATCACATGTATACTATATGACCAAAAGTATGTGGATACTTGATCATTACACCCATATGAGGCCCTTCCCCAATCTGTTGTCATATAGTTGGAAGCACACAATTGTATAGCATTACAGTGTCCCTTCACTGGAACTAAGGGGCCTAGCTCAAACCTGTTCCAGTTTTGACAATGACAAAGCCCCTCTGCACAAAGCAAGGTCCAAGAAGACATGGTTTGCCAAGGTTGGTGTGGAAGAACTTGAGTGCCCTGACCTCAACCCCACTGAACACCTTTGGGATGAATTGGAACACCGACTGCACCCCATTCACCCGACATCAGTGCCTGACTTCACTAATGCTCTTGTGATTGAATGAGCACAAATCCCATAGCCATGCTCCAAACTCTAGTGGATAGCCTTCGCGGAGGAGTGAAAGTTATTATAACAGCAAAGGGGGGACTAAATCTGGAATGGGATGTTCAAAATGTACATATAGGTGTGATGGTCAGGTGTCCACAAACTTTGTTGGCCTTACAGTATAGTGCACATGAGCCTGTTGGACATCCCATTCCAAAACCATGGCCATTAATATGTAGTCCATTTGCCAAAACCAGATTCATCCATCAGACTGCCAGATAGTGATTCATAACTCCAGAGAACAACATTTCCACTGCTCCAGAGTCCAGTGGCAGAGTGCTTTACACCCCTCCAGTCAATGCCGTGGAAACCCATTTCACGAAGCTCCCAATGCACAGTTCTTGTGCTGATTTTGCTTCCAGAGGCAGTTGTGGTCTATCACTTTGTGGCTAAGCTGTTGTTGCTCATACGCGCTTCCGTTTTACAATAATAGCACCTTCAGTTGACCAGAGCAGTTCTAGCAAGGCAGAAATTTCACAAACTGACTTGTAAAGGTGGCAAGGGTGGCATCCTAAGACAGTGCCATTCTACTGCCAATGTTTGTCTATGGAGCTTGCATGACTATGTGCTTGATTTTATGCACCTGTTAGCAAGGGGTGCGACTGTAAAACCTGAACTAGGTTCACTAGATAAAATAGGAGGGGTGTCCACATACTTTTAGCCATATAGCTGGACCAACTCCATATTGCACAACTCCCTTATTTTAATGCATCACGTTAATTGAGTACAGGCATATGAACTTCTAATATAAACACAAACAGAAAAATACAATAGGGTAAGCGTGACTTATGGAAGGTGGCCTGTCTGGGATGGGGGCAACCGGTGGGGGTGTGGATGATGGTGTGCTCTGGGCAGTGTCTTTTCCTGACCTACTCCTTGTGGGGCCTGTCGTGGGGAGATGTGGGGCAGTCCATCAGATTATTAATTAATTAATTTTTCTTATTATTTTTTTCTCTCTTTTGTCCCCATTCAATTATAATAGCTATAGCTATTTTTTACTGCCTTTTTCCCCCTCCTTCATACAGATATGCTTATAATTGCCTACACTTACACACACACACGCACCCTGAACCATTAACAACAGTATACCCCCAATCATTAAATGCATACAAACTACACATTAACATTTTTAACATCATTAACATCATAATGAAATTTTTGTCTCATCTTTTTGTTTTTTCTGTACTCTGTCACTTGCTGACCTATATATTGGTATCCATACATACTCAACTTGCATATGTTAATTTTCCATGCACGTATCATTTATGCCTAAGGTAATAAAAAAAAACAGTGCAGAATATCCAGCTCAGCAGCTGTCTTTTAAATGTTCCTTAATTTATCATTCATTTATCATCACATTCTCACAACCTGGTTTCTGCGCAAAAATAACACAAACACACATTTGTGATTTATGAAGGAACAAATTAAACAGGGGCTTGTATGGCAGATGCACCATGTAAACTAATTTAAAAATTAGTGTCACTGTTGTGAAGTTTTCTATGAGAAGAATCTAACTAACCTATGTTGTGGATGTTCTAAGACAAGACAAAATATCTATAAAAAAATAAAGTGTCATTCTTTAATTAATAAAAAAATATTGTTTTTCAAATTGCTCTGGTACAGGTAAGAAGAATAAAACACTTCAGGATGTGCTGTTCTAGGAAAGTGATCAACTTTTGAGTGATAACAGCTTCCTACTGTGTCGGAGATGCGTCACACCGCCTCCTCATAGATTATTTGGCCTGATTGTCTATGTTGCTGCTGCTGGATCTGCTATTTTCTCAAGTTACATATTATCTTTACCTCGTTCACAGCATCTTTACTGTTTAACCTATTGTGCAAAATCAGAGGAGGTGGTCTGAGAATGTATTTTGGTGTGTTTTGGGTCTGATCTGCACCCTAGTGTACAGAAGGTACTCAGGTGAGTATATGAACAATGCTCCTTGCATACCTGCCATGTCAAGTATAACCCCAGATTAGAGTTAGCTGGTGTAATAATTACTGTATTGTCTAATGCACTCCAATTCATTCCAACCTGCATCAGGTTTTCTGTTAAAAAAGGGTAAGAGTGGTACAGAAATCCTTCAGATGTAAAGTACTGCCTTTGGTGATGACAGCTTGAGTAAGCCTGTTTTGCGTATCAGTGGATAAAGAATTTCTAAGTTGGCTGAGAATGATATTTATTCAGGGCAACCATCATCATCAAAAGATTAAATATATACATTTAAAAAGGGTGATTAATTATCTAATGAACTGCACCCAGTAACTGATTTTAATGTAAAAAAAAAAAAAGTGAGATTTAGGCTGCACTACTACAATATATTTTATTTCAGTTACAATATTACAAATATGACAGTAAAAAAAAATGCCACAGTAACTGAATACATATTACACCATCTGACAAAAAAAAAAAAAACAGAAGGCAATCTTAAAAGTGTTCTTGAGTATTTCAGTAATGACAATATAAACAACCCTTAAAATTTTAAACAAAGAGGGAAAAAAGATCAACTTATTTATTTTGCACACGGTGCATATCCTCATAGACTGGGTTATATTCCCTTGATGCATCATCTGCCTGATTCGCACACAGGGCCTTCACCTATAAACAAAAACAAGTGTAACCTTTGAGCTGACTCAGTTTTCCTTTTCATCTTGCATTCTACAGCAAACCGCAGGCACCACACGTCAGTCACTTGCTGAGAAATGCAGAGCTTTGCATGACAAATGGAATTACCACATTGAAAAACATGTAAGCACAGACAAGGAAGCGGATACTTACACACAACATGCACACATATACTGTATATGTAGTTTTATAATGACAATACAAGACCAGTCCATCCAAATTGCTGTAGACTGATGTGTTTCACCTACCTTGGGTGCTAACACCCACATCACCAGGAAACACACTACAAGCATAGTGCATGCAGTCAGGGCAAAGACCAGCACCAGTGGCTCAGACATGCCAGATGACCCTTTTCCAGTTGATTTTTCAGAGAGTATGGTCTTATCGACATCTACAAAACCCACATATCAGTTAGAACCTTTATTATTATTACATTATTTACTTAATATCTAGGTTATAGGTAACCCATGAAGCCAATATGACAGCAAAAATGTGGACTGGCTGGCGATCCTCATTGCTCAAGTTAGGAAACACTGATCTAGAATAAAGACAGCTACGGACTATATGGATTTCCTTCTGTTCATATGTGAATTTGTACTTTGCTTAGTAAATTGAAATAATTCCCATTTAATGGTGCTGCACAAAACAAAATCATACACTAACCACACGTCTGCACGTTTATAGTTTTACGTTCTATCTTTTAAATTACTAATGAAACATAGGCTCTTTGCCAAACTGAATATTACAAGACAGAAGAATTAATTATACAGTTATTTAGCATTACAGCATTCAGTAGTGTTGCAAGTGCTATTAGCATCAACAGTGCCTAAAATATATGGTTTAAAGACAGATGCATGCTTACCACTCACAAACAGGAGAATGTGGCAGCCTTCTTCTTCTTCATCTACATTTTTTGCCAGATTAAATTTTTTATACAGGCCTATGTACAGTCCAGAGTCGTTCAGCTGCAGGTCACTAATGCTCACAGTTAGTTTGTGCATGGTGCCACTGATTTTCACTCGTTCAGTGTACTCCTCACCGAGATTAAAGTTGTTAGTATGACCATCATAGGCCAACACTACATGCTTGCTCGGGAGTCTGGCATATAGTAATAAGTGATCGTTTTTATTGTTGCTTGTGCTGCAATCCATGGTAAAATTGTCCCCCTTTTTCATCTTTACAAACCCATTCTCCCTCTCAGAGGCTGTGTAAAGATAGGGCAATGTATCAAGTCTTCTCGAAAACAAAACAAACAAAAACACACACTATTGCTCATTGCAATACAATGTCATATAAGGTTACCATTTTTTTTCAACCATGTCGAACGAAAATATATAGTTTGTTAAAATGTGCTATGTGCTAAAATGTGATAATGAGAGAAAATGCTGCTCTCACCTGCTCCTTGAACGCTGTAGACAGCCAGAAGAGCACTAAAGAACAAAGTTAGAGTTGTCATCATGGCTACATCAGCAAAACTAAATCTACTCTTTACAGCGTGCTGCTTCTTGTAGCCATAACAGGAAATAACGCCGACTTCAGCAAAGGCGTGGAAAAGGCAAATGTGCTGACGCTTGCAAAACTATATCTCAAAGATGCAACTGATGCTCATTCATTGATGATGCAATAAAAACCTTACAGAAGAGAAATTTCACACCTCTGTGTTACGGACGAGGAAGTGTATTGCCCAGTGAGCACACATACGTCTGGAAGACGTCTAGAAAACATCTGGTTATCTGGAAAAGATCGTGTTCTAGTTCAAGCGTCTTATTTATGAACCGAAATCAGAAGCACACTACGAAAACAAAGGGCAGAGTGACATCTGGTGGTATACAAAAATTCTAGCAGTCGAAAAAAGTCGCAGACCCCTTAGACTTTTGGTTCTGAAGCGGGGAGTAAACTCGGTATTTACATTCACTAATAAGAACACCTGTACCATAAATGATTATATGATTAACAGGAAAAGGAATACATACACTCACAGTCTACTGTATTAGGAACACCTGTACACCTACTCATTCAAGCAGTCACCTGATCAGCCAATCATGTGGCAGCAGCACAATGCGGGGGGGGGGGGAGAAAAAAAAAAAAAAAGAAATCA
>CM040987.1:17918211-17932903 GCA_022985145.1 Pangasius djambal | reverse complement strand
AAACGGACCAGCACCCACTTATCTCAAAGCTCTTATCACACCTCGCGTGGCACCACGCTCCCTCCGGTCCTCTAGCACTGCTCGACTGGTCCCACCATCTCTCAGGGCACAAGGAAGACATGCGTCGAGACTCTTCTCGGTTCTGGCACCAAGGTGGTGGAATGAACTTCCCTTAGATGTCCGAACAGCTGAGTCACTGTCAGTCTTCAAACGACGTCTAGAGACTTACCTCTTCATTAAGTACTTAAGTTAGCACTTGCATGCACACACACACACACACACAAAAAAAAAAAAAAACAGAGTCTTGGGCTGATGGTATTCCTAGTTTGTGACCTAGTGAGCCGGTATCAGAATGTATTTTTGATAGACTTCAAAGCACTATTGTAAGTCGCTCTGGATAAGGGCGTCTGCCAAATGCCGTAAATGTAAATGTAAATGTGGCGGTCATTTATCACTGGATCTGAGCAACAGTCAAATGCTGATTTCCAGAACACTGTTACCTCACCGCTTTAGACAATACCCCCGATTTTGCTATACGTTAGTAAGTGAAGTGACTTGTGGAAAGTGAAGAAGCTCCCAGTGCATGCAGGTCCACGCTGATGCTGATTACACATTTACATTTAATATATGATACAACTTTTAGAACATAAATCATGGCTCGAATAACTAATGCACATTAAAACAGCCTCTACACAGTCCTTTTAATTATGGTAGATTATGGAATAGTCTCTACAGTTATTAACAGCCACACCTACAATCCCCTCTGAAAGTATTGAAATGGCAAGGCCAATTCTTTCCTTTTTGCTATACACTGAAGACATTTGGGATCAGAAGATGAATATGAGACAAAAGATCAGAATTTCAGCTTTCATTTCCTGATATTTACATCTAGATGTGTTAATCTACTTAGAACATGGCACCTTTGGTGGCAGACCACCCAATTTTTAGGTGAGCAAAATTATTGGAACAGAGTCTTAAAGTAAATTAAATATAAATAACACTTAATATTTGCTTGCATATTCCTGCAATAACTGGCACGTCCTGATTTTACAGAGTGAGACATGTTCCTGGGTCAACAGTGGAGGTGCTTAAGGTAAAATTGTTCAGCCAATCAGAGTAATCATGTGACATCATCCAGTTCATGCACCAGTTTTTGAGTTTCAGCCTTCAAGTCACATCTCATCAAAATCCCTCTGATCTCATTCATTTGGCGGATGTAAGGGCATATATGTAAAGTGTTGTGTTTTAGATGAGTCCCTGCTGAGCATAATGTATTAATTAACATTATGAAATAATTACCACTGCTAACATTATCTGACTTATGGTGACAAACTGGCCGATCCCCTTCCTTTTGGGGTAGGGGGGCGCCCTTGACCGTTTTGTCATTGGACCCAGGGTGGTGTTTCCCCACCATTTTTATCCAAATCCACAAAGACACTTTTATCCAAATTCACTTACAAAAGAGAAACAAAGCACTTGATATTTTCGCGGATGGAGTGGGACCAAAAAACAGACCAGGGCTTGCAGTAAATTGGTCCATTTTGCCATCCAACAACAACAACAACAACAACAATAATAATAATAATAATAATAATAATAATAATAATGATAATAACAGCAATAATGAAATATCTTGTGTTGACCCAGGCACATCATATGCTTGTTTTGACTATTGGCAGCTACAGAAACTTTCAGATGGATGATATAAGGTGAATGCTATCCTGCCAACCTTTTCCCACCAATCTAGAGGCTGACATAAGTATTTCTCCAGACTTCAAAGAGGGATTTTTCATTCTTCCAACTGCCCGCAAATCATGAATGACCTGGAAGTATCCATCTGTCTTCTTGAGGAGAATGCTGATAAGGTCATCCAGTCTACGGTTCCTAAAGCCACCCCAAAACTGATATTTTAGGAGATGGAAAAATCAAATTGTAAAAGCAAAGAAAAACAATAGAGATTAGTTTTAATGTGTGATTTGTGATATTGACTTTGATACTTTTGTGATATTGATACTGATTTCTGATATTGATAACCACATACCAAATGCTTGTGATTCTACTACATTAATTTGCAATGTTAATTCCTAATCAAGTTGCATAAGTTTAATGCTTGAGGCAAATATTACCTTTCAACAAGATTGTTTGTATCAGAGTCAGCATGGTCGTAGCGTTGTACAAAGCCAGACCATGTGTGCCCTATTTCCAGTGATCCTTGAAGTGTGAGCAAGGAGCTGGGAAATCTTCAAACCTCTTGAGGAATTGCTCTTCAGCTGACTCAAAATTATGTCACTATTTAAAAAAAAAAGCATATATGATATATAAATGATATATAAACAATATATAATAAAAAAAATAAAATAATAATAATAATAATAATAATAATAATAATAATAATAGGCTATTATTATTATTATTAGGCGGCCAAGCACCAAAGGTGCATAGGCACTTTATTATTATTCTTCTGCTACTTCTTCTTCTGGCTAGGTGGCTATGGCAGCCCATAGAACCATCTGGTAAAAAGTAGTGAAATTTGGCACACTGATTGGGGAAGGTCTATGGAACATTCAAAATGACAAAATTTGGGCCAAGTGCTGCCAACACTCTAGCGCCACTATCAGGTCAAATTTGGAAGTACGTTGCAGATAAATCACTCATGGGATCAGCATAAGAGAGAGCTTCCCCCTTTTATGGTTCATTCTGGTTGCCCATTAGACCCAGAGAGAGCGCATAAAGGCTGTTGATGCCCTTTTGATGGTTCACTGGGGCGAAGTACTTACATACTTACAGTTGCTGTAAAGTATTATAAGAAAAGTCTGCCCCCTATCTGGGGATGCATGGTACCTACAGCCCTCCCTTGGTCTGAGGGTGGAACTGAGTGGAGCTCTCAGAGCACCAACCTGCAGTGCAATCCACAGTGAGCACAAGGTTGTGCAGGAGACAAAGTTGGTTGAAGTTGTCCCTAGTCCATCCCAGTCCAGTTTTGCTCCTTAAATTCCTAGTAGACAGTCCTCCTATCTCCAATCAAGGTTGGGAATTTAATTCAATTCAATTCAATTTTAATTGTTTAGTGCTTTTAACAATAGACATTGTCACCAAACAGATTCACAGAAATATATAAATCCATGATATACATTTTAAATTTATGAATTTCTCACTAATGAGCAAGCCAGAGGCGATGGTGGCAAGGAAAAACGCCCCGAGATGATATGAAGGAGAAACCTTGAGAGGAACCAGACTCAAAAGGGAACTGATCCTCATCTGGGTGACAACTGATTATAAATAATTATAATGCAATTATAAATAATTTACTTCTATAACTGTATACTATATGGTCAAAAAGTGCAATTGTGTAACCAGGAAAATTCATTATAATTTTCACAAGTTTATTTTGTTGAAGTTATCAGCTGTTCACTGATGGAGACCTGAGTGCAAAACTGCTTGTGGGAACTGCAGTCCTAAAGCTTTCATAGCAATTGCAGTCCTAAGCCATCGTAAAAAAAAAAACAACTGTTTGTATCTTTAGGCATGTGGGGCCATTCTCAGCAGCTGCAAGTGATTAGAACTCCAAACAGAAGTAGTGCAACAGGATAGATCAGGCAGGTCTGGAGAGCAGAAGGGGTCAAGATCACTGGTATCGCAGGAGTAGCATGTGAAGCAGCACATCTAGATGTGTAGCAGCACAACAGATCTAGATAATCCTAGATTCTTATTTAATACTGTAGCAAAATTAACTAGGAATAAGACCATAGTAGAAACACACACACAATCATTATATAGCAGCGATGACTTCATGAATTTTTTCAATGGTAAAATTGAAAATATCAGGCAAGAAATTCAGACTATTAATTTAAAACTGGACAGTTTTATAACTAACCCTGTAGATGATAATATAATAATATCAGATCAACGATTACAATGTTTTACTCCCCTTGAAGAGACTGAACTAATTTCACTGATTTCATCATAAAAATCATCAACCTGTATACTAGATCCTTTACCGACTTGTTTCCTCAAACAGATAAGTCCTGAAAGAGTCAAACCTCTTTTAAAGATAATCAATTCTTCCCTTAGCATTGGCTATGTACCTAAATCTTTTAAATTAGCAGTCATCAAGCCCTTGATTAAAAAACCTGACCTTGACCCCTCTCAGCTGTCTAACTATAGACCAATATCAAACCTCCCCTTTATCTCCAAGGTCCTAGAAAAGGTTGTAGCACAGCAGCTATGCTCATACTTACATAGGAATAACATTCATGAAATGTATCAGTCAGAATTTAGGCCTCATCATAGCACAGAGACAGCGCTGGTAAAAGTTGTAAATGACTTACTACTGGCCTCTGATCAGGGTTGTGTCTCCTTGCTTGTGCTGCTTAACCTTAGTGTGGCTTTTGATACCATTGATCATGCTATTCTCCTCTATAGACTAGAAAATGTAGTAGGCATTAAGGGAACGGCCCTTTCCTGGCTCAGGTCTTATTTGACTGATCGTTATCAGTTTGTAAACATAAATGGTGACTTCTCTTCACATATTAAGGTAAAATTTTGGTGTCCCACAAGGCTCTGTTTTAGGCCCTCTGCTCTTTTCTTTATATATGCTACCTCTGGGCAAAATTATCCGTAAACATGGTATTAGCTTCCACTGTTACGCTGATGACACACAGCTGTATGTTTCAGCAAAGCCAGATGACAGACACCATCTTAATAAAGTTGAGGAATGTGTAAAAGACATTAGAAACTGGATGCTTACTAACTCTCTCTTACTTAATTCTGACAAGACAGAAGTACTTGTACTAGGACCACATGCAGCTAGAAGTAAGCTTTCTGATTACATAATAACTCTGGATAGCCTTTCTTTTTCATCATGTGCAGCAGTAAAAGACCTTGGTGTGATTATCGACTCTAGCCTTTCTTTTGAAGCTCATGTAGATAATATAACTAGGATTGCTTTCTTTCATCTCAGAAATATTGCTAAAATAAGAAATACAGTTTATTGTCACTACATGATGCAGAAAAATTAGTTCATGCTTTTGTTACCTCTAGGTTTATTGTAATGCCTTACTGTCTGGATATTCCAGTAGATGCATAAACAAGCTCCAGTTAGTCCAGAATGCAGCAGCAAGAATCCTTACTAGAATCAGAAGATATGACCACATCACCCCTATCTTATCCACACTGCATTGGCTCCCAATCAAATTTCATATTGATTATAAAATACTACTATTGACCTACTTGAGACAATGACATTGTAAAAAGCGCTATACAAAAAATAAACTGAACTGAAATAAACTATAAAGCACTAAATGGTCTCGTGCCACACTACCTGAGCGAACTTTTGGTCTTTTATGATCCGCCACGCCTACTTAGATCAAAAGGTGCAGGCTATTTGTTGGTACCTCGAATAGTGCGTGCTACAGCTGGGGGTAGAGCTTTCTCTTACAAAGCCCCACAGTTATGGAACAGCCTTCTACTTAGTGTTCGGGGCTCAGACACAGTTTCAGTGTTTAAGTCTAGGCTGAAACATATTTGTTTAGTCAAGCCTTTTGTGAATAGTTTTTTTCTTAGGTACAGGGGCAGGTCTGGAGGGTTCACAGGCATAGAGTGTTGTGGTGAACTGGGATGTTTGGATGCTGTCGCCCCCCCCCCCCACCCACTCTCACACGTTCACTCAGGTTTGTCGACAGTGGAGTGACTGGCTGCCTTATTTCCCAGGGTTCCCTCATGTCTGTATTAGCTTCTGGCTCTCCCTTTTATTTATGCTGTCATATCTAGTCTTGCCGGAGTGCCTGCTTGCACTCTGCATGCAAAGTACATTGTCCTTAACCATTAGAGGACAAAAGCTTACCTAACAATCTCTTCCTCTTTCTCCATCTCTCTCTCTCTCTCTCTCCCTCACTCTCTGTCGAGCTACACATGCTACTTCTGAGATGCCAGTGATCCTGACTCCTTCTGCTCCTCTTCGCTGCCTGACCCATCCTGATGCCCCTTCTGCTCCTCCTCGCTGCTTGCACAATGCACAATTGCATTATTTGTCCTTATTGTACACAGTAATAGAAGGGTTTTATTTATAATTGCACTATTCGTTGCACCCAGATGAGGATGGGTTCCTCTCAAGGTTTCTTCCTCATATCATCTGGCTTGCTCATTAGGGACAAATTCACCAGGATAAATTCAAATATTTACAATATATTTTTGGGGAATCCATTTATTTCTGTAAAGCTGCTTTGTGACAATGTCCATTGTTAAAAGTGCTATACAAATAAAATTGAATTGAATTGAATGAACAGTTCATGATATATATAAACATGAACATATAAACATGTCTGGGCAAGTTACAACAAAAAACATCTGGGCAGTTATGTAGTAGTAACCCTATTGTAACCCAGGTTAAATAATGAGTAATTACGACATAGAAAGGAATAAGAGAATTTAATCCTTATTTACTCAAAATTCTGTCAGTATCACATACCACAGTGGAAACATACCAACCTGTAAATTACCTGCAGTGGTTGAATGGTTTAAGCTTCAATTAAGTTAAGAAGCAACTCAACCAATTAGAGCTTCCACAGAGAGAGAGGTGCGCGGGAAGATGGAGACAGAGAATGGCAGAGGATAGACATAATCCAAACGCGGGGAATTAAACTAGAAAAATATAGATTTAAACCTTTTGAAACTGTGTAGAAACAGTTTAAAACTTGTTGAAACCCCATTATGTCATATGACTCAGCATTTGCAGAGTCGATTAAACATGGCAGAATCATATTTCCACTAGGTGAGTCAGTTTAACATTGTTAGCTTTAAAAGTATATAATAACACACAAAACAGCTTTCATTCGACAGAACAGCATTTTATTTGAGTACATGCAGTGTTTTATTTCTTTTCACATTGCGCTTCCCTTCTTCGCGAGTGGGAACTTTTTTTTCCATTTGATGGCGAGCCACCCAACACAGTGAAAAGAGAACACAAAAGAAGGACATTGAACCTAGAGGACAGGACATTTCCCTTTTCCAACCTCTCAATCACCTTGCTTCACAAAAGTATGAACTTTCCATCACAGAGATTTATCTCACTCTTTCTCTGGAGTGGATCAAGATATTGCTGTTTATAACTGAGGATAAAGGAAGAGACTGATTATTACTTTGAACTGCAAAACCTGACTCTCTGGTTGTTTATGGTTTTCCGTGACAACCATCTTTTTTGGGAAAAGATTTATTTTCTTTCCTTGAGTCAATCTTTGACATGAATATAGTATTAGAAACGGTGCACCAAGGTTAATTGTTGAGTCAGTTTGTACTGTTGTATTG
Source organism: Pangasius djambal (assembly GCA_022985145.1). Lineage (NCBI taxonomy): Eukaryota > Metazoa > Chordata > Actinopteri > Siluriformes > Pangasiidae > Pangasius > Pangasius djambal. Next base: position 17,925,601 of record CM040987.1, on the reverse strand, counting down.
TCTATGTCATTCTTTTATATGTTTCATGTCATGTATGTTAGTTCATTCAGTTTATGCTGAATATTAATAATAGTTAAGTCAGTTTCAATTTATGCTGAATATTAATAATAGTTAAGTTTAAAGAAGTCCCAGAGTGTGTCTGTTATTTCTCAGCCAAACCTGCCACCTCCCTGTCGAGTTTAGTAATCTTCTGGTTTCCCCTGGTCCACTAACAAGTGCCTGCCTCGTGCATGCTACTGACACGAATAAGAGCTAAAAATACAAAGAAAACTTCTGGTGAAATGTGAAAGATCAGGAGAAGGATTAATTGGTCTTTGATGGAAATGAAGAAGTATATCATCAGGCCTGTAACAGAGGAAGTTAGTACCATTGTTAGTACATATAGTCATGTGGCAACAGACTAATTGTGTACTATTGAGCTGGCTATATGAAATTAGGATAACCCCTGAATTTAAAATAAAATAATGTCGAGGCTGGTCTAGACTAGGGTGAATGTGTCATGTGAGGGTAACTTTCAAGTATGAGATGAAAGTGTTATGGTTTTTATGTTAAAGGAAATGTTACCATTGTGCTATTTTCTACAGGGATGCAGTTTCCTTTCAGTTTTAAAGACAAGTGTGAAAATGCATAATCTTTTGGTGGTTTGATAGCACTGACTCTTCAAATGCTCTTAAGACTCATTATGCATACTATGCATACTAAGGCACCTCAGTAATTCTTACTCTGCTAAATGAGATACATGGGCTTATTCTAGTTTCCTGTGAAAATGGAATCACCATAATTAGGTCATGAACCTCACTCTTGAGTGGCACTGGAAGCTTTCTTAGTTGGACCTGATTGCTTTTTTAGTGGCAAGTGTTGTTGGACCATCTTTCTCACTGCTTGGATGTTCCGTGCAGTCCTTGGTCGTCACCCTGGGCTCTTGGAACTGTATCCTTGAGCAGGGGTTATTTCAAAGAAATCCATCATTAGATGTTCAAAAAGTGTGGGATGTGCCCTCTGCAGAATGTTAGGAACTTTGCCAGCATTCATTTGTAGACACGTGATACATTTGTTAGAAAATAGTGTTGCAAAAGTTGAAAATCACTAGTTAAAATTACTAGTGTCTAACATTTGTACAATACCTCCCTTACATACATGGTCCACATAGTGAGTGATTTTTGCCAAATATGGACATGCTGTTTTTGGAATAGCTAGTCTGTTCTGATCGTCCAGCCACGTGCTCGTGATTGGGTCCATTCTGCAATTTGCTTTCCACAGTTTCGGTTCTTGTTCATGTATCCATGCACAACAGTAATTTAACATGGCAATGAGAAACATAACTTGCTTTTTTTTGTGAATTGATTGGGTAGTTTGGAAATGGAAATAATTCTCTCTGGGTTGACTTGTCTACCTTCATTGGAAATGACATGTCCCAAATATTTGACAGACTGTTTAACCAGTTGCAACTTGTCACGTGCACATTTATGGCAATTTTCAGCAAGAAACAATAGCAAAGCCTCAGGTATCCTGATGTCAGGTCAATTTAGGGAGCTCAGGGTGCAGGAGTAACTTATCCTGCTCTGCTACAGTGAGTCTTGTTCACTCTTTTTCTCAGCAGTCACTTACTATACCTGAGAATACCGCACTCAGAGGGTGTTTCTGTTTTGGCAGCACTCATTGACCCCGGGTCAGCCGGCAACTTCATTGACCAGGAGACTGTGAAAAAACTCCACATTATCACTCAATCGTTGCAAGACCTATTGAAAACAACCTCTCACCCTTCAAGTCAGCATGCTCCACCAGGAACTAATCTCTTTCCACATCACCGTTACTACTATGCATGCTCTAATACAGGGATTTCCTTGGATGCAGTTACATGATCCTCAAATTTCCTGGGCAAGGAAATCACTCACTGGTCCTACTACTATCATCGCCAATGCCTACAAGTGCCTCGGCTAATGCTGGCATCTACTTCCGTGGAAAGCCCAGAGGACCACATACATTTTGAAATACCACCCAAATACCAAGAAGTAAGTGAAGTCTTCAGCAAAGCTAAAGCCAGTGGGCTACCAACACATCGCCCTTATGACTGTGCCATTGAGCCCCTTCCAGGTGCAACCCCTCCCCACAACTGAATTTACCCACTCTTGCTCATGGAACAACAGACCATTGGGGAATATATCCAAGAAGCTCTGCAGCAAGGGTACATCTTCCCATGGATGTCAACTGCCTCAGCTGGCTTCTTTTTTTGTAGAGAAAAAGGGGTTAGGTCTCAGGCCATGCATCATTTACCGAGGTCTAAATCAAGTCACTGTAAAGTATTGTTATACCTTATGGGCTCACTTGCATCCCCTTGGTTTTTCAGTGTCTTATAAATGATGTCTTGCGGGACATGCTAGGAAAGTTCGTCACTGCTTACATTGATGATCCTAATCTACTCTCCTTCCCTTGAAACACACGTCAGCCATGTCTGCCAAGGCCTTGAGAGCCTGTTAGAAAACCAGCTGTACGTCAATGGAGAGAAATGTGAATTTCACAAACAAAGGATCTCATTCCTCAGGTACATCATCAGCCCTGAAGGGGTAAACATGGACCAGGCTAGTGAGCCATCACTGAATGGCCCACACCTAAAATGATCAAGGACCTGCAAAGGTTTCTGGGGTTTGCCCTTTTACCGACATTTTATCAGAGGTTTCAGCTCCATAGCTAACCCATGTACATTGCTCCTCAAGAAAGGAGCCAAAAGACTTGACTGGAATGAAGCAGCAGAACAGGCACTTAACAAACTTAAAACCACCTTCACCACTGCCCCAATTCTCAAGCATCCATCAAAGCCATTCATAGTGGAGGTGGTTGCATCTGAGACAGGCGTTGGCACCATCCTCTCACAGAGATTGTTACATTGGGTTTCTCCCCCAAAGTATTCAAGGGTGGGCAAGGAGGAGCCGGGAACCGAGTGAACTCCAAGTTTAATCACAAACAGTACTCAAACATAACAGAAACAAACATAACACATGCATGCTTCTTTCTCTCTCCCAGGCGTCTCCAGCCACTCCTTTATCACTCTCTCCCACTGATTAAACAACTCAGTGCCTGGTGTGCATCCTCACAGCCTGGCCCCTCCCTCCTCCTCGTCACACTCCTCTGTGGCCAGATTCTGTCATCTGGTCCTCGGCTAGCCAGGAAGCTGGATCTCCTGGCAGATGGCTATGGCTGCTCCCCTTTTCAGGCAGACGGCAGCCGCACCCCCGCCTCCTGGTGGATGGCAGCAGGTCCTCCGTCCCCAGGTGGATGGCAGCTGCTCCTCACCTTTCCTGGCAGATGGCAGCAACTCCTCCCCTTTTCAGGCTGACGGCAGCGACCCCTCCATCCTCCGGCAACCGTGAGCTAATGGCTGTAAAGCTAGCTTTAGAGGAGTGGCATAACTGGCCGGAGAGAGCCATTCATCTGTTCACAATATTTACAGATCACAAGAACCTTGAGTATCTCAAGGCTGCCAAATGTCTAAATCCACGTCAAGCCCGATGGGCCCTGTTTTTTGCCTGATTTCGTTTTACCCTGTCCTACAGGCCTGGACCCAAAAAACAAAAGAATCACAGCAACGAACACATCCTTCCACCTTCAGTTTCGTAAGAGCAATTACCTGGGACTCACATCTCACATACCTCACCACAGCAGATTCCATAAACATGCCCATCCAGTAAGATGTGCGTGCCCGCCACCTTACGTGGTAGGCTCATCACTTGGGCACACACCGCCGTAGCCACGGACCACCCAGGTACCCAGCGACCCTACCATCTGATACGGGACAAATACTGGTGGCCAAATATATTAGTAGATGTTCAGCGTCTTGTCTCAACATGCACCGCGTGCCAAAGCCAAGGTCCTCCGTGCCCTACCATCTGGTAAGCTTTTGCCCCTTCCCATGCCACAGTGGCCTTGGTCTCAACTGGCAGTAGACTTTATCACTGACCTTCCAGAATCACAGAATAACACAGTCATATTAATTGTCACAAACCATTTCTCCAAATCTCTACACCCCATTCCTCTACCCAGCTTACCTACAGCCTTTGCCACAGCAGAAATATTATTTAACCATGTGTTTCGATATTTTGGAATCCCGGAGGACATAGTCAGTGATCGAGGCAGTCAATTCACTTCATGAGTCTGGTCAAGCTTTATGAAAAAGCTGGAAGTAACCCTAAGCCTGACATCAGGTTACCACCCACAGACTAATGGTCAAGTAGAGAGGGCTAAGCAGATAATAGGTCGCTTTCTCCATTCTTTCTATGCTGAAAATCAAAGTGATTGGGCTCTGTTAATTCCATGGGCAGAATACACCCAAAACTCATTAAGACACTCAGAAACGCAATTAACAACGTTTCAGTGTGTGTTTGGTTATCAACCTTCCCTCTTCCCCCGGAACGCTAACTGACTCCCCAGCCATTGATGAGTGGTTTAAGGGCCACTAGCTCCTAGGGGCGAGACAGCAGCCTACAAGTATGGCCACCATGGACTACATCTCATCAGTTTTTAGAAAGAATGATCAAAACAAAACACTGTGGACATATTTGCCTTTTCGGCTGAGGGGTTTGTTAAAAATTTGAAAAAAAAAAACCCACAAGGATCTGAGGCTGTATCTGTGCAACTATTTGATGTATCGTGATAAAAGTTTATATGTGCTATTGTAATCATTCATGCTTATAGCTTTTCTGAATTTCATCCAATGGCCATGAATCTCATGTCTTTCGATTCCTTAGGTCCTATAGAGACCAGAAGTATACATTTTTCCACTTTGAGTTTCCATATTGAGTCATGTCAAAAACCTACTTTTTCAAAGTCCTCCTAGACCATTTATCCAATCTTCATCAAATTTCAGACAGATCATCAGAGCATGCTGCCAAAAAAACTTCTTGATATCTCAAACCGTTTCCCTATAATTCATCGTCAAAGTTGGCATAAGTGCCGCATAGTGTTTTATGCAATGTCTTGGCAACACTACTGCCTAGTGCACTGAAACTTCATATGTAAAATCATGACCATGCGCTGATGCTTGCTTAACTCCTTAGTTTGCCTCTGTTGTGCTTGGGGTTTGCTCCCCCAGTCCAAAGACATGTTGTAGGCTGATGTCTGTAGTTGTCTGTAGTGTGTGAATGTGTGTGCGATTGTGTCCCGCAATGGGTAGGCACCCCATCCAGGTCCAAAGTCCCCTGAGATAGGCTCCAGGTTGCCCTGCAAGTAGAACAAGCTGTACAGAAATTTTTTGTAGGTATTATTATTTATTAAATTTTTTTTTTTTGGTTTATGTGGAGTGGAGATGGCTCAAAATAATAGGTCAAGTCAAGTCAAGCGAAGTCAAGAGGCTTTTATTGTCATTTCAACTATATATAGCTGACGCAGTACACAGTGAAATGAGACAACGTTTCTCCAGAACCTTGGTGCTACATAAAACAACATCGTCACCTCACACAACATAGAGTTACAAAACACAGAGCTGAGGACTAGACTAAGTTGTCCTAGCCACATAAAGTGCATCGTGTGCAACGTAGTGAAAACAGTGCAAAACAAAACAGTGCAGAACAGACAACACAAGACAGTCAAAATAATAAACAAAATTTTCTCTAATTATACAAATGAGATAACAGACCTGTTCAAAGAAAAAGAAACAAAAATACAGTATCTTCCCTCACTCCCTGTCTAAACTTGAAACAAGAGAAAAGGTTAAATACAACGGCATGAATTCCTAATGACCACTCATAATTATGCACATTTTTACTTGAAAACCCCTAATTTAGATTGAGCTGTCCACTCACTGTGCACTCTTTTTTTTTCTCTCTTTACAACTTAGTACATCTAAGAGGGTTGCAATAAAATACTAAGTTCCAAACTCTGTACACGTCTCAGACGTTTAAAACTCTATACAACTTAACAGTAAATCTCAATATTTACTGACAGTCCTTTGATCCTTCTCAAAATATCCTACTTGAGCAGATCAATAAATATTTTCACTTACTAAATTTATGGCTCAGTCACTCAGTGGGCTATCCACTGAAGTTCAGGAGAGTGTCTCAGTTGTTGAGAAAAATCTCACTCTTCTCCAATTTGAAGTTGCACATGCCTTTGATCTTTAGCTCAGATGGTCACTCCACTGAGATGTTGGAGCTCACCCAAATATTTTATTAATCACAAAAGTAATCTTGAGCGTTTTCATTCAGTCATATTCTGAGCCACTTAAAGGGAGAGAGAACAGACCTTACCTTTATAGTCAGTCAATGCCTCTAAAGCTGGAGTCGAAACAGTACATCTCGTTAATGCACACAACACACAGAGGAGTAACATTTCTACTGACAGCATTGTGATATATTTCTCAGAGTGTGCCTCACCTAAGTTTACAAATTAACTGTTATTTAATGAAATTTATTGGAAGGGACTGATATTGCCAAATTATTTATTAGACAGTAACTCAAAATTATATACTGGAGTTACTGCCTTATTATTTGTCCAAATGTTGCTCCCCCCAAATGAAATTTTATTATTTTGAAATTATTTGTAACCAATTTCCTCTTCTGCTATGACTCCATTGTCTGCTATCACATATACTTTAGCTTTTCCACTGTGATACCACACGTATGTGTGAACACACCGTATGAGGTTAGGTGTGTGTATTCTAAATTCTGGGCTAGGTCACCTTGTATGTAAAAGATGTTAAACGAATTTATCAACTGATCCTGTCTGTTCAGTCTATGTTTTTGCCTCTTTTTTAACCACGATTTCTACAGGACATGGAAAGAGAATCTAAACAGTAATTTATTACCCAATCAACTAAAATTGAAATTGGACTGCTTTTAAATGTATAGGTTAACTTATTCTTTTCCTGCGACATTTACAATGTTCACTCTTACAATTCTTAGGACCATCAAAAAAATGAATAAGGAGGATAGTAGATATGGATATGCAGTGAAATTTAGGTAGTCAAATTCTTCTTTTTTGGCTGCAGCATTGGTACTGCTTGGTGTGGGGACACTCTTGTACTTTACTCCCTTGTTGGTTCCCCTCGGTGTGGGAATGCTCTTGAGCTTTCACTCATTGCTATCGGTTACACAAGATGGATCAACCTTCCTGCAGTGTAAGGCATGAATCCTCTCTCTCAGTGACTCAAACAGCAGAAGGGGTTGTCAGCATCACCTGCCAGGGTCTGTCCCACTTCAGTTTAATTCAATTCAATTCAGTTTATTTGTATAGCGCTTTTTACAATGTCATTGTCTCAAAGCAGCTTTACACAAACAAAAAAGTAAGATGAAGTGTGAGAGTGTGTCTGAAGAGCAAGCCGAGGCGACGGTGGCAAGGAAAAACTCCCTGAGATGGAGATAGGAAGAAACCTTGAGAGGAACCAGACTCAACAGAGAAC
>CM040987.1:17896043-17918111 GCA_022985145.1 Pangasius djambal | reverse complement strand
GCCTGCCCAATCACCTGACCTTAACCCCATTGAGCTGCTGTGGGAGGAACTGGACCGTGATGTCCGTAAGAAGTGTCCAACCAGTGTGAATCATCTTTGGGCAATCCTCCAGGAGGCTTGGAGTAATATATCAAGTCAATGTTTGAATAAACTGACTGCTCGGATGCCTAGTGTTGTCCCTTATTATCAATGCAAAATGTTCACTAACTAAAGAGGATTTATGCTGATATTGCCCAAAAACCCTATTTTGTTCAGGCGTTTCCAAACTTTTGGAGGGCAGTGTATATATGTATACATGTTTTTGCATGTGTGAATATAACTTTTACAATTTGGTACAATTTGGTTGGGTGTAAAGTTATCTTTTCCTGTTGCCCAATTGCTATTTTCCAGGTCAGAAATGAACTTGCCAGCTCTCAAGTAAAACAGAACAGAAAAGCATGTACTTTGTAGTCAGAAGATTGTGAGTTTGAATTCCGATGTTAATGCAGCCATCTGTGGCCAGAAGTCCAAGAGAGCAAAATTAGCCGTGCTCCCTGGGTGAGAGGGCTGGCATTACTCTTGCTCCTGTCAATTACAGCAAAGCTAATCAATTGTGGGTGTCTATGAACTCATGTATACGGAAAAGGACAGTTAGCGCTTTCCTCCATGTGTGTTAAGCTGCCGTGTGACACAACATGTGCAGCAGTTCAAAAAAGATGCAGTGGCTGGCACATGCTAGAGGAAGCACATGCTAACCCTCACCTTCCCTGGTTGGTAGCTGTCATATGATAGGTGAGAGGTGGCTAGTGGGTGGAACTTGGCAATGGCCAAAATTGGACAAAAGTAAATCCATCCATCCATTTTTTCCCCGATTATCTGGGTTTGGGTCGCAGGGGCATCAATCTCATTTCTGCTGCTTGTATCCACAATCTCATTCTTTTAGTCACTACCCAGAGCTCATGACCATTGGTGAATGGGATGTAGATTGACCAGTAAATTGATAGCTTCGCCTTTTGGCTCTACTCTCTCTTCACCAGGACAGACCGGTCCTTCGCCTTTTGGCTCAACTCTCTCTTCACTACAACAGAGCGGTACAATGTCTACAAGATGCTGATGCTGAATTGATCCATCTATCAATCTCTTGCTCCACTGTACCCTACAGTCCTAGTGGAGTCCAACGCGCACAGGGAAGTCTGACCTTACGCTGTTAATATGGACGAAACTCTCGCTCCGGTTATACAGGGACCTAATGGCCCATAATAACAGGTCCCCCAGGCACCCCATACTCACGAAGCACCCTCCACAGGATCCCACGAAGGACACAGTCATATTTCTTTTCCAAGTCCACAAAACATTGTACAAAAGTAAAATAAAAAATAAATTAATTAAAGCACCTGAGCTGATATGGGCAGAGCATCACAACAGGAAGTGAGTCATATGAAATCTGTTGGTGCGCTGGGATTATCAAACCCGCTGGAGTCTGAAGTTGCACTAACGCCCCCTCTTAGTGCATGACTTGTGAGTAAAGTCCCGTCCCATTAAATGTGAATAAGATAGTCTACATGACATTATTCACTGAAAAAAAGAATGTCTAATAAAACTAAATAAATACCAGATTTACGAAGTGTTTTACTGCCACAGAGACGAGGAATTAGCTGATAATAAAAGCTGTCCTAAAGGCTCACATGTGAGTGAACTTCACAAAAGCACTCAAAAAGACACAAAATTGTATGTTAATTGTGTGAGCTAGGCTTTTATTTCTACTACTAAAATGCTGACTTATAATCATTAAATGAAATCAAATCATAGGTCATTACAAAAATGGTACTGTGCTGAATTGCTGGCACATTTTTAAACAATCTGATTTGATTGGACCTTCACTAATTATAACTGATAATTTATTCATTCTAACCCCAATAGCCACAGTGGAAATGAAAATACTAAAAATATATCTGTCACACCTACACATGCCAAAGCTGCCATCTAAGGCATTATTTTTGTGTTTGCACAACAATCTCAGAAAGTAGGGCTATAAATGTACAAGGTGTAGTCGAGTTTATCATTAAGCAGAAAACAAACATAGTGAATAAGTGTGGAGTGCATTATTGGTCAGATTGCAAAGTGGATCGACATGTGGCTGGGAAATGCACTTGCCATTAGTACCAAGTACAGACATTGTTGTCTACTATGCTACTATGCCAACTGCACTACATTTATCAACTCATATCGTATACTCTGTTTGTCACCATTACCCAACCAGCTGTCTTTTTAAAATGCCTCAAACTCTTTACAAACTCCATTAATTCCCATAGCCTGTCTCTTCTTATTTTCCCTCCTGGAGCTCAATCTGGAGCCCACACGGACATTTTGCTTTGAAGGGACAAAGAGAGAGAGAGAGAGAGAGAGAGAGAGAGAGAGAGAGAGACTCAGTTTAGTGTATAACCAGGCACTGGTTACATGGGCAATAAGATCAGGCAGAGAGAAGCCACTGTACTTTGCTCTATTGTTTTAACAGTAGGTAGGTTGGTTGGTTGGATGGCACTCTTTGAAACACTCAACTCCTCACTCACAGAGACTGCAATCACTGAGTCCGTTGTTGCACTGACACATATAGTCTGAAAGCATTTCAGCACACACACACACACACACATACACACACACAATTTATGGGTTGCTATTACAGCATGGCTGCTTTCCTGTGGAAAATATCTATGGAAAAACAGCAGTTTCAGTGAACATAGCACAAACCCACAAGAGCAAAGCCACCAGGGACAAAAGTAGTATAACACAAGCGGCTTTTTTTAAACTTTGCACCAAAGGTTTAACTACGCAAAAGTCTGGCATCAGCATATGTAGATCTTACTAATTAACATTACGGCTTATGGTACATAAAAACAGCCCGGCTGGGATCCAGCAGCGCACTCTATAACAAAACTAAAAATACCAAAGAATGTGTCTCTAACAGTTAGCTGTATGAGGTGCAGTAAGGCCTTGTTGCTCAGCAGGAAAAAGCACTGACAGTTGCTTATGTCTTACCTGCGATTTTGTCTCCCTCCATAGCCAGACACACACCCTCCACAGCCACATATATCCTCTGCTTTTCTCCTCCAGTATTTCCTGGGCTTTCCTTCTCTTTCCCACAATAGCACTGCTGCCTCACTCACTCATGGCCTGCCTCACTCACTCATGGTCTCCCTCCCTCACATGTGCTCTCTCTCTCTCTCTCTCTCTCTCTCTCTCTCTGTCTCGTTCTCTCTTTCGCTGTCTCTCTCCTTTCCCTCAGTTTAATTTATTCCTTGTGCTGTGACAATGAGTGTATCCAGGATTACAGCATACCCATGTGCTCATCATATGGAGATTTCATTGCTTTTTTTCTCTTAGTTCACTTAGTTATATTCCCTCTCTCCCTCCCTCTCCCTCTTTCTCTTTACTGTGACACTGAGGCAGCATTGTATCTGAGATGGAAATTCTAGGTCATGTGATTTGAGCTCCTCTTCTGAAAATATCTCTCTCTTCTCAGTGGCATGAGGAATCCTGGAGCACCATTTGATTTTGGCCACACCACACTCCTCATAATGCTACGTACTCTGTGTGTATACGTGGATGATCATAAAAAGAAAGTTAACAGAAAATAAATCACAAATCAGTAGCCTTACACCAGCACCAAGCCAACACATATCTGAATACTACCCTGGGCTAGGTGGAAATGTTATTATCAAAGCTGGGTTTAATCCACATGACATTTTAGTGCATTGCTCAACCAGAGTAAAGAAACAGCTTTGGAGGTGATTGGAGTGTGGAGGCTGTTTCTTTGTTCCGAAACTAAGAAACTTTAACTTATTCATCACAACTGGGGGTCAGGGGCTATTTGACAAGCACACAAATGGGAGAGAAGCCCAAACACACCCAAGTGTAAAGATACACTTGTGTGAGCATGTGAGGTCAAACCACACCCTCCATGTCGCAATACAACTTCTCTCCTCAACATAGCCCTGAGAGATCCTGTCATACAATTATGCTTTCAGCTCAGTCAAGCCATATATATATGATAATCACCATAAAGACTGACTGAAATAAAACTGTAGCCCAATCCTTTACCTTTAGAATTTTGAAGAGAACCATTTCAAAACCTCATAATGCCCACCATGTTTTAGCTATTTGAAAAAACAAATCATTCATCCAATTCTATCCTTACTACATTTTTAAAATCACAACTGTAAAGGAAGTACCTTAACGAATATGACAATATGTACACAACAGGCTATTTATATTGTAAAGTATCATTTTTATTTATCATGGTCCTGACTGTACTTAGTTGTATTTTAAACTGCTCATGTACGTATATTTTTTATACCCATAGCCTTACTTGTGCAGGTCAACAACCATTTGTCTCTTTTGTGTTGAAATCTCTTTGCTGTTTTCCCTGGTGATGGATGGCAAAAGAATTTTACAATCTCATGTATACAACCTCATATTTGATCAGAGGCAACAGAGTTTCTTGAAACTGAGAGCAATTTTAAAGTTTTTTTTTTTTTTTTTTTAAGATGATTTGATTGCATTTTAAGTACTTTAAATACTCTGTAGGCATGTCAATAATACAGACTCCCAGCCCACTTCCTTCAGACATCTGTGAAGTCAGAATCGCTGTATTTTCTAAAGATACTGCCTTCCTGGTCCTTCTAGACTTGTTGTCCTCTGGCACTCCAGTCTGGCCAACCTCCAGTTCTCCAGTGCACCAGTTCTTACTGATGCTGGTTCTTGACTACCCCTACTTCTAGTGTCATAGCCTCTTAAGCCTCCGAAGCTGTGGTTCATTCAACCACTACTGACCCTGTCCATCTGACCCTTGGTGCAATCATGCTATGACTACCACCTGGCCTTTCAGAAACAGGAAAATGTTGCAGAGGGTGCTGCATTGTTTCCTACAGACCTGACTGTGCTACCTAGTGCTCTCCTGCAGTATATTTGACCTCCCTACATTACAACTTTCTCATCTAAGACTTTGTCTTTCTAGACCCCTAATGGCTGAAGTCTTTCATTAGCTGCCATTATGACTGCCTCTACAATCACCCATAAACTCTGCTGTTCAATCATCTTTCATGTGTTTCCTTTTGTGGAGTGAACTTATTACTCCACTAGCTCTTGGTGACAGAAGGAATGACATTCTTTCACCTTCTCAGGGCTCAGTTACACACAACCTCAGAGCCATAGTTCAGAAATACACCCTATTGCAGAACCTTACTTCCAAAACTTCACAATGTCCCAATTAAAAATTTCAGTGCTTGCGTGTTCTAGTCCCTATCTTTGATATATCTATGATATAATCCTCAAGGCCACTCTTCAGCCTTATCTTTGTTATAAAACTTTCTTAGCATTGCAATGTAAAATGTTTTGACACACCAGCTCGTAGAAGAGTTTTCTTCATTTATTATTCACTTGTTATTATTTTCCCCTATTTAAAATAATAATAATGAATACATGAAAACTATGAAATATCATATTTGGTATATCATATTATTTATTAAACATCAAATTCTGCAGTGGCTTAGAAAATTGTTAACCAAATAAAAAGTTTTTTTTTTTTCCTAACAGTATTTGCACATTCTTGGCATCTTCTGAACCGGATTTCTGAGGGAGTTTCGTCTACAAAGCTTTTCTTAAGGTTTCCAAATACGTCAAACTCCTCACTGTTTCTCCTAAATGAAAACTACTTTTCAAAAACTACTTTTTGGAGAAACTGTAATTCTTTGTAGAAATCAAATGTTTTAAAGCAATAATTTAAGTAACAACCTACTTATTACATTTTATTCATTCATAAATAAATTGATACTGTTTCCATTCCCATTCCCTATATGCATGTCATAGAAGCAAATTGTCAACCTTTAGAATGATGCAGAGATGGTGTAGTCTTACATGGAACCTAGGGGTCTACCTGAACTGCACACTGGACTGGACAGATAACACCAATGCACTGAACAGGAAAGGCCAGAGCAGACTCTTCTTCCTACAGAGGCTCAGGTCTTTTAATGTGTGTAGCAGGCTACTAGGATTGTTCTATAAGTCTACGGTATAAAGTGTTCTGTTTCCAGTGATTCTAGGGTCAGTTGTGTGATGGAGCTGGCTTTCTTGAACGGCTTACTGAGATGGTTACACAGTGAATGTCCAGTTCTGCCCATCCTCTTCATGGTGCTTTCCAGGAGCACCTTTAGCTCTCCACAGTGCCTCCCAGAATTAATAAATAATAGGACAGATTTCATTCATACATATAGCATCCCATATCCCCCAAACCAAACTCATCACTTGGTTGTTGTGAATGTCTGTGCGAGGTTTCGTTCCGCACTTTGTCATGTTCTTTTGCACTGTTGTCTTTGCACTGTGTGTGATTTGTTAATACCTCGAATTCTGCCTATATACTATTTCCACACACTGTCTTTCTATTGTACCAATTCCTTTTGCTGCTGTAGCATCCAAATTCCCCTTTGGGGATCAATAAAATATCATGATTGAATTGATGACCCTGGAGCTGTGAGGTGACAATGCCACTCGCTGTGCTACTATGCCATCCATTATGTTATACCTATTTAATTTTTATTATTTATTTTTAGTACTGATCTTATTCTAAATTAATTCTAAAGCACTCTGAGTTACATTCTGAATGAAGTTTTATATATAGTGATATATACATAATATCACAGTGTCTTGCCTTGTGTATACGTGTATACTGCATTCATCTTAATACTGGAATGTACTGACAGTGCACCTGAACCAGATTCTAAATGTTCTCCCAAGCACGTTAGACAGAAACACTAATATATCTGAAGCCGATATATCTCACTGCAAAAGGAAGTCTTAGTGGTGAGGCATCACCACAGATATTCTCTCTCTCTCTCTCTCTCTCTCTCTCTCTCACACACACACACACACACACACACACACACACACACACACACACACAGACACACAAACACACAGAATAAAAGATCTGAAGTATTTCCATGGAAAGGAAATGCCTTTTTGGTTGCTAGCAGACACAGACAGAATGACCTCATCTGACATACGTACATACACCGCCACTCGGCTTAATGAACAAATGAATACATAGAACAGTGAATCACAACCATCTGGATAGTAACGTAACTTTAATAAAACAATTATTGTTGGTGGATTTATTGTGACAAGTGGTATTATTGCTTCGTTTACAACAAGCTTAAATTATAGCTTGAGTTTTCTTTACTGGTAATATAATTACAATCTGGACTAGTGTTCAATACTACATAAGAATTCATAAGGATATGTAATTGATATGAATTGAACGTACAGTATGCAGTGGATTAGTGAGTGATATGCTGTTTATACAATTAAGCACAATATTTTCCACTGCATAAAATTATTTAACAATAAATAAATGTTTACAAAAAAGAAATCATGCCAACAATTGTGTCTTTGCAAAAGAACATGGTAATCTACAAAATATTCATATTTTATAAGATATTAAATTATCTCTCTATATATAATAATATTAACTGTTGACTCAAAGCTACTCACTTACAATGCATCACACAATGCTAAAAAATATGTGTGGCTCTTGTAAAGCTTTACTAAGAAGAAGGCTTATTTGCATGTCATGCCCAACCTACTCATAGGATTAAAAAGTTTATCAACTGGTGACTGTGATTTAGTGCTTCAGCATATACTTACCAGCCCCCGTTGCCCCAGTAGAATCTCCTCTCTCTAGCCTCCTCAGCCTGCCACTGCTGGACCTGGCTGGTGGGCCTGTGAATAAATAAAACTTGTTAATGCATTTTTCATCTCATTTCTGAACTGAAGAAAATTGAAGGTGATCTGACGTTAGCAATGATAGAATACAGAACGTCTCACTAAATAAAAAAAAAGTCATTTTGTAAAAACTACAAAATTGTTTTTACTGGCCTTTTCCATCTTGATGTCACTCCACCTCATGAATTAGCTTATGAAAGACAAAATCAGCAGTTTGAACACTTTTCCCATTCCCAGCATATGTCCAAATGATGCTACTGACATCAGTAAATATAAGGTAAATTCCACGAACAAGGTACACATTATCCAGCATAAAATGCTGTCATGGAAGCATTATATTCCTGAATCCTGTGTAACTGACACACCATCTGTATCCAGAGGTCATTTTAACTACTCTGGTTTATAGTGTACATAAAGAGAATTTGTGCAAGCAACAGCGTGTAAGATGGGATGTAACTGCACAAGCCCGAGCTATCACTGGCCCAGGCCCAAATACGGGCCTCAACACAGCCAGGGTGACGCACATGGAACCTCACTGAGAAAGTCTGTCTAGATTTGACATGCAAACAAAATTTTATGTTTAATTTTTTTGAAATTCAACATTTTTGCCAGTAGGCTTAAGTTGCATGAAAACGTGCATCACTACCATGCCTTCCATGTAAATTAATGGGATATATGGTATTATTTAATTATTTGTGCTTTTTATATCTTCTAAATCTGAGTGTGTCATTACTGTTCATACCACATGAGGGCACAAGATGCAAGTTCAAAATAAACAAATCTTGGTTGAATTTTAAGGCAAGAAATGTGTTCAGGCAGCTTTATTGTTATAGACTGTAACTTCAGTTATTATTATTATTAGCAGCAGTAGTAGCAGTAATAATAAAAACTGTTTCTGTTTATTTGTTTATTGTTTAGATTGTAAATAACCTTTAACATCTGTCATGACATCATATTACTATACCTATAAATATGCAGTCATACAAAAATGCTAACACAACAGCAAATTGCTATAATACATAGGACAAACAAGCGGGTTTGAAAAAAGGTTTTAAAGGTTAGAGGTACCAAAAAATGGCCTACAAAATTAAGTAAGATCCTTAAGTAAGTAAATATCCTTATCACTAAATATTTTTTGCTAAAATAATAGCATGGCCATCTCTTCCAATTTTACTGACAAGGTTTTTGGGGTGCACACAATTTTCTATTTCTTGACAGACTGACACAGTTGCACAGATGTAATTAGTAGTAATGTAAGTGTAGCCTTGCTCTCTACATGTTTTGGTTCTTTTAATGGTCAATAAACATATCAATGGTCCCAATGGGTATAGTAAGCCTCATCGGAGTCAGATATTCCTATGGGAGATTTGTGTCAACTTAGCAGCACAAATATTTCCTTTGTTAATTCCTAAAGGAGCACAGTAATGGATACTCTAATATGAAGTTGCAGTATATCACCTAAGCCTATTTGTAAGTTATAAAGATGAGTTTATAGTCTGTAAGACTGGCCACACTAATATAATGGGGCGATGGTTTGAGTCATAGATACTGGTGCAAACAACAGGGCCTCCCCTTTCAGGCGCTTGATAGAGGCACTATTTGAGTAAGAGGTGGTCCACCGTTTGTACAACACACCCACAGAGATGTAGTCTGTGTTGTTGCCACAGGCAACTTTATTTTACTAGCAAGCATTACTCTGTTTCACAACACCTCCAGGAATGATAAATGAGTAGAAGCAAAACATTGTTCAGCACATGCATCCCTTAAAGTTCCTGCAGCACAATGGCACCCAGTCCTAGTTCTGGGGTTCCAATGCACTACATTTCAAAAGACAACAATGTACAAGGCAAGGGTAACCAAGCGTATAATTATGAACCACTTACTTATTTGATCCAAAGTAAACTGAACTTGACAAGAAGAGATATGTTTCAGTGGGTAGAACGCAATCTTGTACTGACAGGAATTTTCTTCCTTGACTCAAGGGTGGTTTGCTCCATCATTACCTACAGGTTTATGCATTGTATACAGTATGTATCAAATCACTGCTTTAGACCACTCATGATTCACTCTTCAACAGGAAACAACAATGATAGCAGATAATGACATAGTAATGATTTTGGCAAGTGTCCACACATCCTATAAATACCTACATTTTGGAAGTGTAAAGCCAAGACAAGCACAGTCTTTGAAAAACTCAAGATCGAGGCTAGATTTAATCTGCCTTGGATTAAATGATGAATCTTTACTATACTTAGCTATACTTAGAATATACAATTTTATAGAGACTAAGTATGGTTAAGGGGCATAACAAGGCAATTTGAAGTACCTGATGCACAAGGAGGCAGCGGTGGGGTTCATTCATGAAACACGGTTTGAGGAGCATGTTAGTTGAATGGAGATAATTTTTAACATGAGTTAAAAAACATAGCAGGCCTGAGAAGTGAAGGGCCATAACAGAAGCCCGCCACATTCCTGCGTCTGCACATAATAATTACTAAGCACACAATCTGGTTTCAAAGAAATAGAGATGGGTGGGGAAAGAGTGAGATAAATAAAAAAGGGACTGAGCAAGCGAACTAAAGGGGGAAAGAGTGACAGAGGGAGAACCATCTGTTCTTCTAAATTCCATCCCCAATTCATGGGAGAAAACAGAGCATCAAAGCACAAAAACCAGAGCTGTCTAAGCAAAAGAGTACATAGAAGCTGAGAGTAATTTGCTCAGCAGAAACAATATTACTAACAACTGGTGGCTTCTGTAAAATGTCATCTGCTAGCAGAAGTCTATAGGTCAATGTATGGGAAAGAAATTAATAGAATTTTTTTGTGTGAAAAATGGACTTCCCTCTTCAGTGCTAAACAGAAACATTCAGAAAAAACAGTATCTTACTGCATAATAAAATGACAAAGGTGTTTCAAACTCTGCTTTTAAATACATTCCAAACTCCATTTGCTCACGTTCAGTTCTCATTAAATGCTTTCAGTCTGTTTTTAACCCTATTTGTATTAGGGGTGTAACACAATGCCACTATCTGTATCTATATTATTACTATACAAATATTTATATCTGTAGTCATGTTCAGATTTGGAAATTCAGAAAGGGGTAAAAAACAGGGCCCTGGAAGAAATATTTCATTTTTCATTCACAAATTATAACAACAAATTGCATTACTGGATTACTGATCAGAAGGTCAGGGTTTTAAACCCCAACACCGCAAAACTGCCACTGTTGGGCCCTTGAGCAAGGCCCTTAACCCTCTCTGCTCCAGGGGCACCATATCATGGCTGACCATGCACTCTGACCCCAACTTCCTAACAAGCTGGGAAATGCGAAAAAAAAAAAAAAAAAGAATTTCACTGTGCTGTAAAGTATATGTGACAAATAAAGGCTTCTCTTCTCTCTCTAACTATGTTTCAAAACTACAATATAGCCATCTGGTAATATTTTATCAGACTTACTTCAGTTTTTAGATTTGTTTTATCCAGAAATATCTGCAAAGTTCACTGGAACTGCTGGACAAGTTCATTGAACATGCTGCTGTGAGTCAAAATGGGGTCCTTTAAGCATTATTTCAATACCCATATTATTTTCCAGGAAGATAGTCTTTTAATAACAATGGAGAATTTTCATTTAAGAATGACAAAAAATGCACAAAGAATGTACAAGTTAATAGGTTTGGCGACCCCATCGGAGCCATGCAGCTCTGTGCATAGTGTGCAGTCTGTGTGAGCTATATGGAGTAGCAACTCTATAAATCAAAATATTTCTTTTTTTTGTACAGATATTTTAGAAATATGGTTTTATTTTGGAGCTCATTAAGACAGTGTTTAGGTCACACTACTGGAGCAAGCCACTGAAAAACCAAATAATACATCTCCTATTCATATCATGCTAATGATCTTTGTCCAAAAATAATTTTGCTGAGACCTAGCAACCTTGCCTGCAAGCTTCATACTCACACCCTTCAAGCTCTGCATGAAAGTAAAAACCTTGAGTCGCACAACTTTTTAATTTCATCCTGTGGGATCCTAGTATCTGGGCTAGTCCAGATACACATCTCAATGTGAAGCCTTCTGGTGTGCCTCCTATTCACAGCTGTATCTGTATCTGTATCTGTTTAGAACACATCCAAATAATGCACATCCATAATTTATATACAGCACTGTTTAATTCTCAAATCTGGTGTTGATTAATTTTCTATAACAGCAGGTCTGGCAATTGTGCCGGCTGTAACTCAAATAATAGGTTTATATTAGTATGCTTGTTATAATACATTATTGTTTCTATAGTAACAGTTAATTCACAGAGACTAGTACGGCAGACACTCCACATAATCTAAGCCTTCGTAATAGTGTGAGGAATTTTTAACTTCAAGAGAAAGTAAGGGAACAATTGTTAGCTCTTATAACATGATAAAAGGAACTAACCTGTTGCTTCCAACATTAAATACTACTAGAAATCGCTAAAAAGTATGACGTGTTGTCTTTAAATTAATTGGCAGTCACTGGCAAATTGCTGAGGTATAAGAGGAATAAACTACTTCCGGAGGAGCTGTTAAAGGAAAATAATCGAATTCAGGACATCACACTACCCTGTGTTATATTCCTAAAAGAAAGAAAACAGCTTTTACATATGTTTACAATGTCAGAAACATTTAGAAAAAAACTCTGAATAAGTGCTTGTATACTGAAAGAATACTTGAAAAAGCTCTTGTATACTGAGCAAGTTTATCGTTCACCAAAACCACATCATTTTTGTCTGTTAACCATCTTGTTATTCAGTTAAAAGCTTAGAGGTCTAATTGCCATTAATTCCTAACCCATAGTTAAAAAACTTAGAGTTTTTTTTTTTTTACCACTTTGTAAAATTATATAGTCACATGGCTAATCAATATACAACAAAATAATGCACTGTTAATATGTGTGTATAATATTTTCCAGAAATAAACTAATGAACTATAATATTAGTCTGCAGGCACTAGAACAAGAACCAGGCCATGTATCATGTTTGCCCTGGCAATAAATAAACTGTTAACCCAGTGGCGACAGATCAGGTTATCAAAGGAGGAGGACAGAGTGAGATAAAGAAGTTTTCACTGCTCAGATGTGCTAGGAGCAAAGATTACTCTCTGGTGGGCAATCCTCCAGCGAAGTGATTAACAAAGACATTCATTCATCCCTTTATAATGATTTCCTTCCTGTTGAGTAAGTGGAATCCCTGACTGTTTCACAGCCTTGCGGCAAATAAGTTCAGATATATCACACTCAATTTCGGAGGACTCCAACAATTCTCTAAACATTTTAGTTTCAGTCATTCACTACCTGTAATATTAAAACCAATATATGAATACTGTTACAAATTTAAGGATACCATGTGATATCTGGATTATAATGTTCACACATGACCAAAACAATGCTAATTTATACCACTATTATGCTTGTCGAATAAAATGTGTCGTTTATATTGCATTGATATTGTATGTTACTCATTTACCGGTAGTGCTGAGTCTGTGTCATAAGTACATTTAAATAAATGAGTTTGGGTGTTGAAAAGAAAGCTGCGCTGAGAAATTTTTTCTTGAGATTTCTTGGACTGAAGCTTTGTAGATATCTCTCTCTCTCTCTCTCTCTCGTTGTTCGTTGTTGTCTTTCTCCTCCACAGGCAAGCTGAACTACTCTAGAGCTTATGAACACAGGGCAAATTACACTGCTAGACAATAGTTAGAGAGAGAGAGAGAGAGAGAGAGAGACAGAGAGACAGAGCGAGAGAGAGAGAGAGCGACTACATGATCCAACATGTGTGCGAGACTAGTTGGGTGTGCTGTATCAATGACTTTGGCTAACCTTAAGACGTTCTACATTCCAGTCAAATAAGTGTGTACACAACGTGTACTGAGGGGTTATAGGGCTGTGCAGATTACAGAGGACAAAGCATGCAGGCTTTCTCAATGTAAAGCCATCATGTAACCGCCCCAGTATGAATGGAAAACATCAACAGTTAAGCAGTGAGAAAGGAAGTTAAATGTTACTGCACAAAAGCCCGCCAAACAATACACCGAGACAAAGTGTTTGACTCTGATATATGTTAAAGTCACAGTATGAGCAGAATAATAAGAAGGTGTCTTTTTACATCTTGTGTATTCTGTCCTCTTGGACAGGTCTCTTGGCAAACCCTCACGTGCTTTAGAAAATGTCAGTTTGTTGATCTAAAAACAGTGCCATGTCGATGTGCACAGATGTTTCTCAATAAGGAATTGTAGCACTGGAACATGCCAACTAGGGGTTTGTGGGGTTGCCTGACACACCCTGTAGGCAAAAGTAAACAAGATAAGCAGGATTACAGGCTTTTGTAACTGTTTATCAGCCACGGTCTGCCAGCATCTCTCCTGAATTACAGTAATAAAATATTACTAATCTTTATAGTTATTCTCATGTAGCATAATTACTGCAGCCCAACTGATATGTATTCCGTGCAAAATGTCTGTGGAGATGGCTGTGGTGAAAGCAGTGTTACAGAGTGTGCTCTTACACGATATTAAGTCAAAAGATCATCGTGTTATGCTTTTTAAGGTAATGTATAAACTAATTACTGAGTACTCACCTGAAGATGATTTCTTCATTTTTCCCCCCAAGCAATAGCAGAGATAAATAATATTACACACTTTCCGATTGTGAACGTAAACGTCAGTAAAGTGTAGATTATAGACTATTTTTGTTCTCACGTTAACGCAGGTGGCCCCGCCCCCCTTCCCAAAATAGTCCACTCGAACTGCGGAGGTCAGTAGCCGATATTTAGCTGACAAGTCAACTTCTTACTGATTGTTATAATGTACTACTTGTTAAAACCGCCACAAACTGAACTGAATCCTGTCGCCTAGTGTCAATACACGTACACCTGAAGGCTGACTCCACCTAGGTGAAAGAGTAGTACACACCTGAGTTGTTTTTTTCAAACGCTGAGGCGGTACCAGTGTTACTGTAACACACACTGTCTATGGTGGCATCATCGCTGTAAGCAATGCTTTTTCAGAATACAAATATTTTTCCTTCACATGTAAATAAACAGTCACCACCTTGAGGATTTTAGAAATGTATCATTGGCTGGAGTATTAAAAGGTTTAGACAAGGTTGAAATTCAAAAACGGTCCTAATATATCTATCAGCCTACACTCCTGGGCAAAAAAAAAGAAAAAAAAAGGGCTAAAGCCAAAATGGCAAAATATTAAGCTTTCAGTGGTCTTAATAACAAATAATTGGTCAGGAAATTAGCAAGAAATAAACAAACAGATAACTTAGTATGGGATAGCTTTTCCCTTTGATTTCTTTAAATGTGGGTAATGCCTTGTAGGTAAACTTGACAGCTTTTTACAGAAAGAAGAGTCAATGGCTATGTTTACATGCACATCAACATTCTAATTAGTACTGAGTCATATAAACACTGCAATCTGATTGTCTGATTCAGACTAAGTCAATATTTTGATTCCCCAAATTTCGATTCCCACCCCTGGAATATGCCTGTTTTAACTGGAAATTTGTTGCATGTAAACACCTTATTCAGAAATGCCACTGAAAAGATATATATATATATGCGCATACTTAGTCTGCAAGGCATTGTGGGTGCTAACAGATGCTTAGCTGTAGGCTAGGTATTTATGACAACTCAGGCATGACAACTCAGGCATACGTACAATAACCATGTATACAGGAATATTCCGAAACATCGTATTTGAAATATGGCTGCAACCCAGTTATAGATCTTAAACGGAATTTGATGTGCATGTAAACATAGCCATTATTGTTCCATTCAATGTTGATGGCTTCAAGCAGTTGATGAGTAGTTGAACAATGTTTCCTGATTAGTTTGTGTTTAATCTGAGAGCAAATATTCTCTATAGTGTTCAAATCTGGACTCTGATCAGGCCAAAACACGAGCCTGATGGACTTGTTCTCACCAATACCAGCAGCTGAAAAGGCCCCCCACACCATGGCACCTCTTTCTCCATGGTTAACTGCGATAGAGATGTATTCACTATTGAATTTCTCACCAGATCTTTGAAGACACCTCTCTGGAGCATCACCATGCAACTCAAATAGTGATTCGTCACTTCACACAACTCTGCTGAACCACTCTGAATCAAACTTTCCATATTCTGCCAAAAACTTCATCCTGTCTTTGATGTTTTCAGAGACAGCAAAGGCTTTTTAATACATCTTATAGACACAAAACCTGCATTAGATAACCATCAGATAGCTATTTTGGGCTTGGCCCATTTTTTTTCCCAGAAGAAAGCATTGATATCCCCTCCACGTTTTGTACACTTTATTGTATTACAGATTTTATTTAAATTAGATTAAATTGACATTTTGGCCATTAATCTACACACAATAAGCCATAATGACAAAAAAAATCATGTTTTTTGCACATTCTGTTTGTTTTGATTATCTTGAGATGTCTCTAGAATTCGATTGGAGCCCACCGGTTGCAAATTCAGTTGACTGGACAGGATTTAGAAAAGCACACGCCGTTGTTTATTGGGTCCTACATTTATGGAGTGCCATTTTAGTAGTGAAAAAAAAAGGAAAACAAACAAACAAACAAACAAATAAATGAATAAATAAATATGCCTACGATATAAATAATAAAATGAGCAATAAATGTATAAATGAGTCAAAAATAAATAACACAAACAATTAAATAACACTGGATTCATTATTATAAAATATTATTTCATCATATTCATTTTGCAATATCACATTTCATTTTGTTTTTATTTAAAGAGTACTTTTATTTCATAATGACCTTTTTCATTTGATAATGAGACTTGTATTTCATAATGGCATTTATTTCATAATGCCACATTTATTTCATTCTCTTGTAATCTGTCAGTCAATACCACTGGGGTGGGTATAGAGAAGATCATTGGCTGCTAACACATTCAGCCTAAAGCAAATAATCACTATATAGCTTCTCTTTTCAAGTTAAAGCAATGAGAAAGTGTAGGCTGCTTGACTCCATGGCTGAAAGACTTCTCAGAGGCTCACAACCATCAGTCTTAATGAATGCCAACTTCATCATCACTGTCTATATCTTGAAAAGCACTTATCCTCCCAAGCAAGTGGCTGTTAGTTGTGATGTTTGATGGGAGGCTAAAATCATGTATCTATCAATATCTTGACAAAAAATCTATTAGTGCTGAGTAATGGATTATACACTATATTGCCAAAAGTTTTGGGACGTCTGCCTTTACATGCACATGAACTTTCCCATTCTTAATCCGTAGGGTTTAATATGGAGTTGGCCCACCCTTTGCAGCTATAACAGCTTCAACTCTTCTGGAAAGGCTTTCCACAAGGTTTAGGGTGTTTATGGGAATTTTTGACAATTCTTCTAGAAGCGCATTTGTGAGGTCAGGCACTGATGTTGGACGAGAAGGCCTGGCGTGCAATCTCCACTCTAATTCATCCCAAAGGTGTTCTATCAGGACTCTGTGCAGGCCAGTCAAGTTCCTCCACACCAAACTCGCTCATCCATGTCTTTATGAACCTTGCTTTGTGCACTGGTGCGCAGTCATGTTGGAACAGGAAGGGGCCATCCCCAAACTGTTCCCACAAAGTTGGGAGCATGAAAGTGTCCAAAATGTCTTGGTATGCTGAAGCATTAAGAAATCCTTTCACTGGAACTAAGGGGCCAAGCCCAACCCCTGAAAAACAACCCCACACCATAATCCCCCCTCCACCAAACTTTACACTTGGCACAATGCAGTCAGGCAAGTACCGTTCTCCTGGCAACCACCAAACCCAGACTCGTCCATCGGATTGCCAGACAGAGAAGCATGATTCGTCACTCCAGAGAACACGTCTCCACTGCTCTAGAGTCCAGTGGCGGCGTGCTTTACACCACTGCATCCGACGCTTTGCATTGCACTTGGTGATGTGTGGCTTGGATGCAGCTGCTCGGCCATGGAAACCTATTCCATGAAGCTCTCTACGCACTGTTCTTGAGTTAATCTGAAGGCCACATGAAGTTTGGAGGTCTGTAGCTGTTGACTCTGCAGAAAGTTGGCGACTTCTGTGCACTGTGCGCCTCAGCATGCGCTGACCCCGCTCTGTGATTTTACGTGGCCTACCACTTCGTGACTGAGTTGCTGTTGTTCCCAATTGCTTCCACTTTGTTATAATACCACTAACAGTTGACCATGGAATATTTAGTAGTGAGGACATTTCACGAATGGACTTATTGCACAGGTGGCAACCTATCACAGTACCACGCTTGAATGAACTGAGCTCCTGAGAGCGACCCATTCTTTCACAAATGTTTGTAGAAGC
Source organism: Pangasius djambal (assembly GCA_022985145.1). Classification (NCBI taxonomy): domain Eukaryota; kingdom Metazoa; phylum Chordata; class Actinopteri; order Siluriformes; family Pangasiidae; genus Pangasius; species Pangasius djambal. The sequence goes on along the minus strand of CM040987.1, from coordinate 17,900,033 downwards.
AGTCTGCATGCCTAGGTGCTTGATTTTATACACCTGTGGCCATGGAAGTGATTGGAACACCTGAATTCAACGATTTGGAGGGGTGTCCCAATACTTCTGGCAATATAATGTATCACAAAGTCTCACTGATGGCATAATAATAATAATATTGGGGAAAAGTATTATAGACACACGCCGTAATACTGGTTTATATATTTTTTTATTGTTTCAGGTTCCTAATGCTCTATTGACTTCATGTTGTGTTTCCTTAAAATACCGAACACGATAAACAGAAACGCTCCAACCCTTTCATTGAAACATTAAACTTATGGTTTTGAGAGAAAAGTGGAGTAAAAGAAAGAATATGAACCAGAATGAGTTAAGTGTATCTAAAGTTTTTATGTTCTTCTCAAATAGCTAGTTTTCTAGTTTCGTTTTAAACACTCAATGCTTAGTATGTGCCCAGTATAGTATATATGAAACTATTTAGGTAACATTCTAGCTAGTTCAGCTATGCTAACATTAGCTTGCTCGTAATCATTTGACACCCCTGGGCTAAATCAGAGACGGTATAGAGTACTATAAGTACTGTTGCTAAATCCTACCAAATGCATTTTAAGTTAATGATGAAAGGGCACCGGGCTCTCAGGGATGCTCTATACACTCACCGTCCACCACCGACACCTGTACACCTCCTCATTTATGCAGTTATCTAATCATTCAATCATGTGGCTGAAGCACAATGCATAAAATCATGCAGATACAGGTCAAGAGCTTCAGTTAATGTTCACATCACATATCAGACTTGGGGAAAAAATGTGATCTCTGTGACTTTAATGGCTTTAACTCTCTTTAATGGCATGATTGTTGGTGCCAGATGGACTTTTTTGAGTATTTCAGAAACTGCTGATCTCCTGGGGTTTTCACACAAAACCGCCTCTAGAGTTTACACACAATGGTGTGAAAAGCAAAAAACATTGATTGAGCAACAGTTCTGTGAGTCGAAATGCCTTTTTGATAAAAGAGGTCACAGGAAAATAGCCAGGTTGGTTCGAGCTGCCAGGAAGGTTATAGTAACTCATATAATCACTCTTTGCAACTGTAGTGAGCAGAAAAGATTCTCACCATGAACAAAACATTGAATCCTGAGGTGGATGGGCTACAAGAGCAGAAGAACACATTGGGTTCTACTCCTGTCATCCAAGAACAGGAATCTGAGGCTGTCATGGGCACAGACTCACCCAAACTGGACACTTGAAGATTAGAGAAAAAATTCACCTGATCTTTTTCCAGTCTGTCCAGTTTGGGTGAGTCTGTGTTATGATAGCCTCAGATTCTTGTTATTGGCTGACAGGAGTGGAACCTGATGTAGTCATCTGCTGTCATAGTCCATCCACCTCAAGGTTTGATGTGTTGTGCATTCTGAGATGCTTTTCTGCTCACTACAGTTGCAAAGAGTACTTATTTGAGTTACTATAGACTTCCTGCCAGCTCAAAACAGTCTGGTCATTCTCCTCTGATCTCTCTCATCAACAAGGAGATTCAGCCTGCAGACCCTCTGCTCACAGGAGGTTTTTTCCCTCCACACCATTCTGTGTAAACTCTAGAGACAGGTTAAAGCCAAGAGATCACATTTTTCCTCATTCTGATGTTTGATGTGAACATTAACTGAAGCATTTGACCTGTATCTGCATGATTTTATGCATTGTGCTGCTGCCACATGACTGAATGATCGCATAACTGCATAAATGAGCAAGTGTACAGGTGTTCCTATTAAAGTGGACGGCGTACGTGTTTTTGATGCCAAAACAGCTAACTAAGACACTGTTAGCTGCTAATGATGGCCAGCAATCTAGTGTTAAAATAGCCTAATTAACTAGATACACTGGGTAAAGTTACACTGGGCATATGCTAAGTTCTTAACATCACTGTGGGAAACTGCCTGTTTGAGAAGAATATAAATCTTCAGACACACTTATCTCATTCCTCATTCATCAAATTCTTTACTCCACTAAACAGCTCTTTTCTCCTCTCCTCTCCTCATCTTTTCTCTGCTGGGCTATGACATGAGTGTGGCAGATGACTGTGATTGGCTAAATGCTGTGTTGACCACTCTGAAAGTTTCTACTTTTCTCTAGGAAATTCCATACGATTCACATTTGACTTAATTTGCATAAAATCTTTTGAGATAAGATTTTTTGGGATTTGTATTTAGGCTCTGAATTTTTTTTAAATCTGAAATCTTACCCCAAGCAACTTCAAAACAAAGAAAAACGTGTTACAATGTACATTTGTTAAATACAGAACAGAAAAAAATATATATTTAATGTGATATCTATAATTCAGATTTCAACTTTCATTAATACTTGTGTCAGCTTTCAAGCTCCATATTATTATTAAATAAATGTTACATTGTGAAATGAGAAAGAGTATTATGAAATAAAAGTATTCTTTTGCGAAAAAAAAGCCATTTTGAAATAAAATCCATTATTATGAAATAAACAAACTTAATTTTTACTAACATGTTCCATACACAATTCACAGTGCATGTTAGACCAAAAAATCAAGTCATGAAGTTCAAGGGTTGCTCTATAGACTGCTGCGATCAAATTGTGCGAGATGTAGATCTGGACAAGGGTATAAAACCATTTCTAAAACTTTATAACTGCTGGTTCGTACAATCGTCTCAGAAATGCTTCATCATTTTCTTCTCTTTTCTTCATCAAAGGACTCCATCCCTTTATCCCATTTGGCAGAGTTTTTTTTTTTTTTTTGAGCTTCACCTTTTCTGAGGTATGCTATGCACAGAAATTCACTAGATGGCAGCGTGGTTTCAAGAAAAAACCTTTCTATCCAGAAAGAAAGATAGATGCAAAATAACTCATTGGGATCATTTTTATGAAGTGATCATTGAGTTTTTGTTAAATGTAAGTTAAATGTCTGACGAACATGTAATAATTTAAAAAAGAAACATGGTTCTAAAGTTAACTGAGAAGGCTGAGAAAGGCTAAGGCTTCTAAATTAGCATTAGGCTACATGTAATGTTTTCTGAGCATGCATTGTCGTCAGTGAGATAAATTTATTGTAATTCCATTATATATTTGCTAAAGAATGACTAGATCATTATAATTCTAACAATTAAAAAAACTGTACTAAAATACTAAATACTAAAAATAACCTTTAGGGTAAATACATTATAATACTTTTAATGCTTATAAGTAAGCCAAAAACACATGGCAGGGGGTGGTGTGATATCACCCTGAAGCGAATGGTAATTTGTAAAAAAGTAAATTTAATCTATAACACAATAATTTGAAAGGGCCTATATGTCCGAGCCCACTGTAAATAGGGTGAATTCAGATATAGTGGGACAGTTTTTGAATTTCCAATTTATCTTTCTTCATAACCTTTCTTGATATTAATAAAACAAATTCCCAGACAGATGACAAATTGCATGGCTTACTGAAGGCTATAACCATCCGTCTATTTGTGCCAAATCTAGAGTGTTTGTTGTCAGGAAAATTCCTGGTTACAGTTGGTGCACCCAAGACTAGTGGACTCTAGCATGAGCAAATAGCCACAGGAGCTGACTTGTCAAAGAGTGCTATCATTCTCTCGGAAAGATGGCTAAATGTATAGTACTGTGCAAAAGTCTTAGGCACCCTAATTTTTTTTAAATAAAAAATTTTGTCTTAAATGTTTATTTTATGACTTCTGCATTATTGAGTCAATAAAAAAATTTAGGTTCCAAACATTATTTTTCCAACAAAAAATTAAGTCTATCTGGTTTTATCTGCAAAAACAGAAACAGGTACACTGCCCTCCAAAAGTTTGGAAACGCCTGAACAAAATAGGGTTTTTGGGCAATATCAGCATAAATCCTCTTTAGTTAGTGACCATTTTGCATTGATAATAAGGGACAACACTAGGCATCCGAGCAGTCAGTTTATTCAAACATTGACTTGATATATTACTCCAAGCCTCCTGAAGGATTGCCCAAAGATGATTCAC
>CM040987.1:17866331-17892111 GCA_022985145.1 Pangasius djambal | reverse complement strand
TACTTCTTTTTCTCAATAAAATATAAATAAATTAATATAGATATTTAAAAGTTATTTTCTGGATTTTCTTTTTGATATTCTGTCTCCACATGTTAGAATACACCTACCATTAAAATTACAGACTGATCAAGTCTTTCTTAGTGGGTAAACCAACAAAATCAGCAAGGGATCAAATACTTGTTTTCCCCACTGTAGATATCCAGCATGATATTTTTCCCCATCGAGATCTGATGTGTTTTCAAAGTGTTCCTTTCATTTTTTTGAGCAGTGTGTGTGATAGATATATATATATATATATGTATATATATACACACACACACACACATGCACACAGTATATGCTGACCCCGTCCACCACCAATGGGCACGTGAGCATCAGAACTGGACCAGGGAGCAATGGATGAAGGTTTTCTGGTCTGATGAATCACATTTTCTTTTACATCATGTGGATTTTACTTAGATACATAGCACCTACCTAAACATTGTTGCAGACCAAGTACACCACTTGATGGCAACGGTATTCCCTAATGGCAGTGGCCTCTTTCAGCAGGATAATGTACCCTGGCACACTGCAAAAATTGTTCAGAAATGGATTGAGGAACATGACAGAGTTCAAGGTGTTGACTTGGCCTTCAAATTCCCCAGATCTCAATCTGATCGAGGATCTGTGGGATGTGCTGGACAAACAAGTCTGATCCATGGAGGCTCCAACTCACAACTTACAGGACTTTAAGGATCTGCTGCTAATGTCTTAATGCCAGATACCACAGAACACCTTCAGAGGTCAAGTGGAGCCCATGCCTCGATGGGTCAGAGCTGTTTTGGCAGCAGAAGGAGAAAGAATATTACGCAGCTGATTTTAATGTTATGGCTGATCAGTGTATATCCCTGATATACAGAAATGCACAATCTAAATGCACAGTTTAATTTTGTTTTGACTGAATATGCTTGAGTCTGTGGACATAGTCCTAGATGGACAAATCTAGGACTGTTAAATCTTCAGAATCACATCCAATAACTCAGTGATCCATGTATGAAAAACAGGGCCCAGGTCATTTTAGCATTCATAAGATCTCAGACTAAGTAGTCTGAGATGTTGCTCAGATCCATATCAAATTTATGTCTAACACAATATTTTTTTTTAACAGTACTTCTTTCAAAATATTTCTTTTAATAAAACAAAAAAACAAAAAAAAAAAGGATGAGCAGCAGCATCAGCATCAGCCTTTAATTCTCTCTAAATGTTTATTAACTTGGCGCTTGCAGCCATGTGATTACTCCATGTGCTACAGAAGGGTGCAGCACAACCCACATTACAAAAGATTCTTTCTGCAAGTAGATTGCACTATGTTTTTTTTTTTTAACCATAGAGGGTGAAATTCTTAAATCTTACATCCAGCAGCTTTAAGATGCTGGAATGTGTTTTATTAAATATGGGTTGTAAATTTAGAAAATGGTCCCTGCAGATAGAAACTAGTTCCTGATGTCAGTATAAGTTCATGTGGAATAAATTCAAGTAATTAAACATTATGTACATTGTGTATGTTGTACCCGTATTTTCCTCCAAACAAAATATTGTATTCATTCGAAACACATTTAAGTTGATTTATATACAGTTAGATCCGGACGTATTTGGACAATGGCAGAGTTTTTGTGATTTTGCCTTTATACACCACCACAATGGATTTGAAAAAAGGAAATAAAAATGTGATCAAAGTGTAGACTTTCAGCTTTATTTTAAGAGGTTCCACAAAAATATGGCATTTACCATTTAGGAATTACAGGCATTTTCAGCAAAGTACCTCCATTTTCAGGGGCTCAAAAGTATTTGGACAAAGTGACATAATGGTAAATATAACCATAATTGTAATACTTGGATGAAAATCCTTTGCAGTCAATGACTGCCTGAAGTCTGGAGGCCATGTTCTCAAAACTCAAATTCTGAGTTTCCTCCCTGGAGATGCTTTGCCAGGCCTTCACTGCAGTCACCTTCAGTTGCTGCTTGTTTGTGGGTCTTTCTGCCTTCAGTCTTGTTTTCAGTAAGTGAAAAGCAGTTCTATTGGGGTGACTGACTTGGCCATTGAAGAATATTCCATTTCTTTGCCTTCAAAAAGTCTTGAGTTGCTTTCACAGTATGTTTAGGGTCATTATCTACCTGACCTGAACATGGGAGGCTTTTTTAGATGTTTTCTGTCAAAGTCTAATCTGGCTTTCCTGTTCTTGAATGTTACCAGTGGTTTGCACCTTGTCGTATACCCTCTGTATTTACATTCATGAAGGGGTCTCTTGATTGTAGATTTTGACAATGATACGCCTATCTCCTCCAGAGTATTCTTGACTTCTGTTGATGTTGTGAAGGAGTTTTTCTTCACCAAGGAAAGGATTTTGTGATCATCCATTTTAGTTGTCTTCTGTCGTCTTCCAGGCCTTTCGATGTTGTTGAGCTCACCAGTGCTTTCTTTCTTGTTAGAATGTAACTGTTGATTTGGCCACACCCAAGGTTTTTGCTATCTCTCTTATAGATTTATCTTGTATTTTCAGCCTAATGATGGCCTCCTTCACTTGCATTGAGATCTCCTTAGACTTCATATTGGTAGCTCCAGTCGAACAGCTGCCAAATGCCAACTCAATACCTGATATCAACTCCAGACCTTTTATCTGCTTCATTTGTCTTGAAGTAATGAGGGAATGGACTGCACCTGGTCAATTAACTTCTTGTCAGTCAATTGTCCAAATACCTTTGAGCCCTTGAAAATGGAAGTACTTTGCTTAAAATGGCTGTAATTCCTAAATGATAAATGGCATATTTTTGTGGAACCTCTTAAAATAAAACTGAAAGTCTACACTTCGATCACATCTTGATTGTTTTATTTCAAATCCATTGTGGTGGTGTATAAAGGCAAAATAAAAAAAACTCTGTCATTGTCCAAATACTTACGGACCTAACTGTATATCTCCATTACCGATTAAATTTTTCATAGGCCAGTTTCCATACTGTATATATTAACTTTTAGTTGCGTATTCCCACTGACACTGTGATTTAGCATTAATGTGCCCAGAAAACCCATTTACAGTATTTTAGCATTCTGAGTACAACTAAATACAATATCTGACAACTCTAAAACCCAGCCTAAGTATTATATGTAATAAAGGAGCTACGACACAAGCCTCAAATCTAGATAGCCCTTATGAATTTGTGGCATGTGTAATGCATAAATGGAAGGTGGTCTAGATTGAAAATCACCATGTGGCTGACCATTGTGCCTAGCAGGGTGCATTCCAATTTCACCATTTCATCTGTAGAGTTCAGAGAATGCCAGTGGGACTTGCAGAGTATTAGTTAAATCTATCGGATTAGCTTGGCTCTGGACACATTAAATCAATGCATGCAGGAGAATATTCATAAATGTGACAGTAACAGAAATGATCATCTCCATGTGCTATTAATAAGAGGAACAATGTGTGTTATAGGATAAATGAGTCCTGAGCATTAAGGATAGACAAAGAACACAGAAATGATGTGGTTACATACTGTATGTAAATCTCAAAGGGACTACTTCAAGGTAAAATTAAAAAATATCTACTTGTGACAGATGCAACAGATACAGAAAACTAAGATAATTTAAATGCCTGTCTGTGAGTCCACATGACAGATTGTTGATGTAATTTGTGGATTCTCCAGTAGGAAGGATAGGAGGAGCATTTCAGGTATTGCTGTATATATATGACCAGCACAGTTCAGCTGCCTTTTCACTGCCCTGCAAGACCGTCCAGAATATCAGATGAAATAACTTACAGCATATGTCTGTTTTATTTTATTTCAGTTACTGTTTCAAATTACACAATGGAGCTTTTTAAACTTTGCGTTCTGGCCTTTGTTCTATATGCACAGCTGTACACGGGTGTGTCAAGTTTCAGTGAGGACATGGATATCTGGTCCCTGGAGAACTGGCAGGTAAGCACATTCTCTGAAAATACAATAGTCCACATCTCAAGTAGGCAAGTAGAAGCTACAGCTAGTTATCAATCATTCGTGCAGTTACAATAGTGGCATTTGCTTTTTCAGGATGATCCAGCAGAAAGTGGTTTCACTCTGCATTTTGATGACCTGATGAAGCGCTCCAAATCACAGCAGTTTCATGGGTTAATGGGCCGAAGCTTAGGTAAAACAAGTTTTTATTAACCTATACCTTTATGAGCAGCTGACTCTTTGAATTGCAACAAATCTTTGAATCTGACATTTCGCTTATTATATTGATTGAAGTAAACAGTGAAGACATTTGAATATATATACACTTAACGAAACTAAAATCATGTAGTCTTCTGGACTTACTGCTCCATAACAACGTAGAAGTACTGAATCTCATTTCCTTTCCTCAGATATTTCTCAACCCCTGCAACATGGTCGGAAAAGTAAGCTAAATTACACCTTTCCCTTCTGCTCTTGATCTGTCTCTCTGTGTTGTGTATTCTTGCACCTGCTCACCTCTTCATTTTTGTCATTTTTTTTTATTGTCAGGAAACAATGGAGAGATGTTTGTTGGACTGATGGGCAAGAGGTCTTCAAAGGGAGGTAAGTATTTTATCCTACACAAGAAATCAGTTTCTCTGGCTGGATCTAAATACAGACTAAACTCGGTTACTCAGGGATTACTCAGTTACAAAGGTTAGTCCTGCAGTAGCCTATATTACAATATCACTTCCCCACCCATTTAAAGTCATTGTCAGGTCTATTTATGTCCAGTAGTATGTACAACAATGTACTAATGTGTCTTCTCTCTTTGACAGATTTTGAAGAGGAACCAGACAAGGCACAGTAATGCTAATTATGCAAAAAACATGATTGGTTTTGCCTGGCTATCATTATGTAATGCTTTCCTATCTAATTTATATTCAGAAAAAAATAGTTTTCAATAAATCACTGAATTTGTAAACCATGCTACTTATGATGCCATGTCTATTTATAACTCACAAAATATTAAATATAATTTTTTAATGCAAGGCAACCAATATCATAATGGAATGTTTTAATCGAATCTTTGGAGAGTAGATTTAACATTGACTTCACACACTAGGAGAAATGGTTTAAAATATAAATTTGTTATAAAATATAAATACTTTAAATACATACAGGTAAACACACTAATTGCTGCCTGGCTATTGGTTGTCTGTAAAATTGTAATGAAACTGTAAGTTTGTTCTACCTAAGTGCAGCATCGTAGCTAAAAGCTGCCTCACAACACCTTATTCTAATTCTGGACACTATTTGCTGACCAGTCCCTTCTGATCTGAGCTGCCTACTAAGGTTGTGTATTTCCAACATATCGGAGATGCACAGTCCCCTCCAAAAGTATTGGAAGGGCAAGTTTCTTCCTTCGGTCTCTTCTTCAGGAGGTGAAATTCATGCTCAATTGATGCAATTGATGTGCCCAGAATTAGGATAAAGTGTGGTGAGGCAGCTTTTAGCTACTATGCTGCACTTAGGTAGAACAAACTTACAATTTCATTACAATTTTACAGACAACCAATAGCCAGTCTGCAATTAGTGGTTTCTTTCTTTGTCAGGACATTCCAAATTGTTGTATTGGCTATGCCCAATGCTTGTGCAATGGCTTTGATCAATTTTTCCTCTTGTCTCAGCTTCAAAATGGCTTGCTTTTTTCCCCATAGACAGCTCTCTAGTCTTCATGTCATTTTATCCTTTATAACAACAAAGGTAGTCTTCACAGGTGAAGCCCAAGGCTCGAACTAAGAGTGAATGTTTAAACAATCAATCTAACAGAGCACAACCGGACAACAGGAAACACCTGTCAGTCACATATGTTTGATCTTGAAAAACAGGTGTGATGCCAATTAACAAATGAAGCCATGTTCTAAGTTGTTTAACACATTTGGAAAAGTTAATGAGGGAATGAAAAAGGGAATAAAGCTGAAATTCTGATCTATTTTCTCACATTCATCTGTCAATCTTAAACCCATATCTGGTTGCAGGTAAACAGCTTTCAAAAAGCAATAGAAAATAGCAAAATAAGAAGCATATGTATATCTATCTATCTATCTATCTATCTGACATGATTAATTTTCAGATCAAATCTTTTCTCATCTTTAATGTGCAATTGAAAAGTATATGAATAAAGTGAAAAACAATCAGAAACTTTTATAGGGAAAAAAGAAAAAGAAAAAACTTGCAATAACCTAGTTGCATAAATGTGCACACCCCTAAACTAATACTTTGTTGAAGCACCTTTTGATTTTATTACACCACTCAGTCTCTTTGGTATATCAGCTATCAGACCTTTTGAGTCTATCAGCGTGGCACATCTTGACTTGGCACTATTTTCCCACTCTTTCTTGCACAAACATTCTAGATCCATCAAACTGTAATGGCATCACCTATGCACAGCCCACTTCAATTAACCCCACAGATTTTTAGTTGGATTCAGGTCTGGGCTCTGGCTAGGTCATTCAAAAACATTGATTGTCTTTTGGTTAAGCCATTCCTTTGTTGATTTGGAATTGGTTTCATCAGACCATAACACATTTTACCACATGATTTGGGGTCATTTAGTTGGGCTTGTATGTTTTTTTTTTTTGTGAGAAATGGCTTCCGCCTTGCCACCCTATCCCATAGCACAGACATGTGAAGAATATGAAAGATTGTTGTCACATGCAAAGAGTAATCAGTACTTGTCAGATACAGTATTTCTGCAGTTCCTTTAATGTTGCCGTTGGTCTCTTTGCAGCCTCCCTGATAAGTTATGTGTCCCTCTCCTGATTGAATCCTTTCAACAGTTAGGCCCTGTACAGGCTTTGTTAGCTCTTTGCAGACCATGGCTTCAGCAGTCAGATGAAAATTGATGACAGCTGTACAATAATTACTTTTGAACGTGAGATTGAATGTGATTGGTTCATTCTGAACACAGCCACACCCCCCATTATAAAAAGTGTGCACACTTATGCAAAAAGGTTATTGCAACTTTTTTATTTTTCCTACTTCTCCCAAAAATGTTTCTGATTGTTTTTCACTTAATTTTTATATGTTGTAATTTCACATTGGGGGTGGGAAAAGTTGTGACATGATTTATCTTGGTTTAATTTTTTTCCTCACAAAAACTTGCCATTTTAACAGGGACCTGTAGACTTTTTTATGTCTACTTTTATTTGTATATATATTACATCTAGATCCTTATGCTTGCCCATTTTCCATTAACCCAACCCATCTCCGTTTTGGAGATGCTCTGATGCAGTCACCTAGCCATGACAATTTGGCCCTTGTCAAAGTCACTCAGATCCTTACACTTGACCATTTTTCCTACTTCCAACACATCAGCTTCAAGAACTGACTATTCACTTGCATCATTTTGACATCCTGTCCTTAAACAACCTACCTACCTATTATATATATGTAGGTAGGTTGATTTAAGGACAGGATGTCAAAATTAGGAAGGATGGCAAAATTAGGAAATTAGGACCACATTGTTTTGTTGTCAGATGTTCCGTCAGGTAACTAATGAGTCTTTTCACAGCTTTCCACAGTAACAAGAATTGCAGCAACATTACTACAAACCTAATAATTACGGATATATAAAACCAGAGGCCAATACGATCTGTAACTTTCAAATAACTTTGAAATGCATACATTTTTATTTAAAGAAGAGCAGTGTGTTGAATTGCTGCAGCAGAGAAAAGTCTCTACAATGTCTCATCGCAACTATATCATTACAGGACAAATAGGGACGAGGCACGATAAGAAATAGATGATGATACAAAGTCGCTTCTGCTAGAAATGTGGATTTAAAAGCTAGCTAAATTTAAATGCTTTGATATATGAGTTGTTTGATACTGCTGAATTCAGCCATGTGAAAATGCTTCAGAAATGCAATCAGTGACAATTCCCAAATGCGCCACTTGTAAGGGATCTGAAAGTGCGTGATCAAAAGTGTGAAAGTCAGAAAGTCTAAAGAGTTTCTGCAACTGAATACTACAGGTAACTTCTGTGTAACTTCTGTGTACAGGTAACTATGCATACTTCTGAATCCCACCACCTTCTGCACTACATGTGATGTGTCTGATCTGATGTATTGCCTCTTTAGGTGAACGTTGAGAGCTGACTGGCATATGTGAGCTGGGATTTTCCTTTCATTCTTCACTGATTTAGCCAATGCCATTACGCATTCATTTAATGTATCTTCACTTAAATGCTTAATTACAAGGTAGAAATATATTTCTTTAAAGAATTTCAGCTATACTTAGGCAAGGAAGAACAATCACTCATAATATTACAAAATTTTGTCCTTTTTAGAAAATAAATGGCAATGAGCTTTTTGGGTGGCAGATGAGTTGGTTTTTATTGGCATGCTGAGGCAAATGATTTGACTCACTGAAAAAAGCCTGATTTCCCATCACTGCTACACGCATTAGCCAAGGAGAGAACTAGCTGATAGTAGAATGTCTTTACTAGGCGGATTAATTAGCATGCACAGATGACAGATGGTCTGTTCACAATCAGGAACACTCTCAATTTCTGTAAACTTTCAGTCACAGGTTCTCTTCAGTCAGGCATAAAAAAAATATGATGTCATTTTGCTGCAAAAAGCTAAACACAATATTTTAAACTATGAGAGCACAAGAACAAGGATTAATGCTTGGTAACTAATCTGTACCAAGGCCTGAAATGTCAGATAGTACATGTTTATCAACAGAACGAGCAACTTCATATGTATAATTTTATGGATATGAGATTATAATAGTCCATGGTTCTAGCTCTCTATTCTCATTAGACATATACGTACACTTTTTAATGTCTACTAAATTAAATTGATTAAGTAGACAATACATACAAATAATTAGCTTGCACACCTTTTAAGAATGCCTTTCAAGAAAATCTTACTGTGTACTTCAGGAACACTCATTTGGATGTTAGTATCCAATATGAAATTACTGTTTATGTATTTATAGTAGCATTCTGTTAATTTCTTAACTAATGAGACAGATTCCCCTCCAAAAGAATTGGAATGGCAGTATATATATATATATATATATTATATACAGTCAGGTCCATAAATATTGGGACATCGACACAATTCTAACATTTTTGGCTCTATACACCACCACAATGGATTTCAAATGAAACGAACAAGATGTGCTTTAACTGCAGACTGTTAGCTTTAATTTGAGGGTATTTACATCCAAATCAGGTGAACGGTGTAGGAATTACAACAGTTTGCATATGTGCCTCCCACTTGTTAAGGGACCAAAAGTAATGGGACAGAATAATAATCATAAATCCAACTTTCACTTTTTTAATACTTGGTTGCAAATCCTTTGCAGTCAATTACAGCCTGAAGTCTGGAACGCATAGACCTCACCAGACGCTGGGTTTCATCCCTGGTGATGCTCTGCCAGGCCTCTACTGCAACTGTCTTCAGTTCCTGCTTGTTCTTGGGGCATTTTCCCTTCAGTTTTGTCTTCAGCAAGTGAAATACATGCTCAATCGGATTCAGGTCAGGTGATTGACTTGGCCATTGCATAACAGTCCACTTCTTTCCCTTCAAAAACTCTTTGGTTGCTTTCATTGGCAGCCATACATGCCCACTACCACCATGCTTCACTGATGAGGTGGTATGCTTAGGATCATGAGCAGTTCCTTTCCTTCTGCATACTCTTCTCTTCCCATCACTCTGGTACAAGTTGATCTTGGTCTTATCTGTCCATAGGATGTTGTTCCAGAACTGTGAAGGCTTTTTTAGATGTCGTTTGACAAACTCTAATCTGGCCTTCCTGTTTTTGGTGGTAATGTCATGGTGTGGGCATGTATGGCTGCCAATGGAACTGGTTCTCTTGTATTTATTGATGATGTGACTGCTGACAAAAGCAGCAGGATGAATTCTGAAGTGTTTCGGGCAATATTATCTGCTCATATTCAGCCAAATGCTTCAGAACTCATTGGACGGCGCTTCGTAAGGTAAAGCTGTTTCATATATAATTTATTTTACTTGGCTAAGTAAATTTTACTATTGCATTATTTCAAAGATTTCAATTAAATATGTTCTTCCACAGGCATACGATATATAAAAAGGCCTGTACTGGAACCTGGCACTGTCAAATTTTCAGTTTACTCACAGGCAGCGATCTGTATGAAGAGAAGGATGGAGGGCCATTGCAGTTGTTACGTTCTGGGGTATGTTCGCATGTTTTTGTGTTTTGTTCTCTCCCCTTTTCTCTCGCCCTCCCTCTCTTTCTTGCGCTCTCTGCAGCACTGCCTCATTGGATAATGTTCCTGTCCGTCTCGATTATCCCCGCTGATGTCATTTGCCGTGACCACCAATCAACCTTTGACCCCGCCTATTTAAAAACCGCAGCCATTCATTCATGAGGAGTTGTTCTGGCTGTTAACACAAAACCCAGTTGTATCTCTGTTTTCTTTATTCTAATTAAGCTGCCTCGCTGTGTTTTTTTGTTCTTGTATGTCATTTGGTTCGTGTTTCCCCCGCTTTGTTCTAGTCACTTGTTTTGTGTAGTTAAACTTGGTGTTCGTTACGCTGGTGTGTGACTTTGTTAGTGCTGGGGAAAAGTGGACGGGTAAGTAAGTCACGTGACATACATTGTACAGCACGTAGGAATTCCGTTTTCTGTAAAGACACATTAGGTTAGGAGCGAGCACCACCCTCTGTACGTTTTGTTTGGATAGACAGAGTAGGTTAGTTAGCGCGTCTTGGACGCTGAAGACTTATTTTGCTATCTTTATAGTTAGGTTAGAGGGCTTGGAACTAGTTAGACTTGTTTTGTTCATTTCTTTGCTTTGGTGCCGCTTGCGTCCCTTTTCCCCTTTTGTGTCTTGTTACTTGATACTGTAAACACACCCTTCCCCTTGTATATAGATAAATAAATCACCTGGTTGATTTGCACTACTTGTTGATGGTCTGCACACTACACACACACACACAACTGATATATTTTTTAATAATCAAATGTGTTATTCCCCACATACTCCTAGACTAATTGGTGTTGTAACAGCAGTACATGACTGTAAAGTGCTTCTTGCCGGTTGTGGGATGCTCCATGCAGCACAGCTGTAGACATGCAGCAGGCAGGTAGATGTGCCAGATGTCTGCATATTTCTTCACTATATCATATATTGGCCTGTTAAAAGATGGAAACTTACTCAGTAAGAATAGATAAAATAAAATCCCATTGTTTTCAGGAAAGTGAACACTTCTTTGGGGGGGGAAGCTCCCGTTGCTTAAATGGATCAAAATGGTCTTTCAGATGATGTTATCATGTATGTGTAAAAGGAGACATCAGTTACACCATACTGCATCTCACTTGTTCAGGAGAGACTTGGTGACCAGATCTAAGTATCCTGTTTGGCAGTGGTGCATAACCAGGAAGCTTGTGTTTGTTTATTTGTTTTTCTAGTTCATTATTAATCTGAAAAATAAAAGAAATGGTTTGCAACAAAATATGTAATAAGACCATTATACAACTTAGATGGTACAGCGTACACCAGTCAGCCATAGCATTAAAACCACTGACAGGTGAAGTGAATAACATTTTATCTTGTTACAATGGCACCTCTCAAGGGGTGGGACACATTAGGCAGCAAGTGAACAGTCAGTTCTTGAAGTTGATGTATTGGTGAAGTGAAGTGTGGTGACCCATACTCAGAATTTGTACTCTGCATTTAACCCATCCAAGTGTGGGTGGACACACACACACACACACACACACACACACACACACACACACACACACACACACACACACACACACACACACACACACACACACACACACACACACACACACCAGTGAGCAGCCTTTTTTGCTGCAGCACCCAGGGAGCAGTTGGGGGATCGGTGCCTTGCTGAAGGGTCTCACCTCAGTCGTGGTATTGAGGGTGGAAGAGAGCGCTGGTCATTCACTCCCCCCACCTACAATCCCTGCCGGCCCGAGACTCAAACCCGCAACCTTCAGGTTCACCTTTTGGTTGCAAGTCCGACTCTCTAACCATTAGGCCACGACTGCCCATGCTGACCCCTGTCCACTGCTGAAAGTGCCTAAAATGGGCACACGAGCATCAGAACTGGACCATGGATGAAGGTGAAGCTTATTATACTGGCAGAACATTCTAAAAATGTGTGAAGTTAGACAACACATTGCTGTTTCTGTTTCTAATAGTGATGATTTTAATCTTTTCCAAAGATTTCTTTAAATATTTAAAGTATGTAAGAGACTGTTGCAAAGATAAATATCTAATGGCTTATATAATCAGTCTTACCTCTATGATATAGGGACTTGATTGTCCTCCATTTGAACTACATTTGGCATCTATATTTACAGTGAATGATTAGTCACCAAATTGATAACATTTTTAATAATTTGCACCATGTTAATGGAAAAATCCACCCCAAATGACTTGAATATTTAGCTTCATAATTAACATGCGATCTTTAACTGCAGCCAGGTTGTATTTTATAGTAATATTCCAAATTGACATTTTTGGGTTAAACCTCCTTCACCATATTGGTCTATTTTCACTTTGGTTAACAGTTTCCTATATTTCCCACAATACTGATTGTGGTGCCAGTGAAATCAATCCTTGCTTCATCTCTATATAAAGAGAGTAATGCAGCAGCACTTTAGTCTGTCCAACTCTCTCATCTGTACACTCTGCTCAAACATGTTTCAAAGGTGCAACATTCAAGCTAATACGGTCATCAATGCCATTGTGCTTATCACCTCATAGATTGCTAACTAGACAAGCTGAGTCTTTATTTAAGAGCAACTGGGTTGTATATCTATATTGCATTCTGGAACTTATAGTCCAGTGTTTGCTGTCTCCACTACTTCTACTCTGGATTTCTCATTAATTGACACTGAACCTCACGAGAATAGACACAGATGCTTTTTTGTTTTGTTTTCAGTAGATAACAGCAAAACAGGAGATAGCTATAAACATTTTAATGTATTTCAGGGTGGGGTTTTCCTTTAAGCTTCATGAAAATCAATATAGGACTTACACTATTTAAATCATTGTCTCCTTCCCAGTGAATACTCTAAATTAAAAAAAGATTGAATATAAAAAAGAACAGCAGGTTCTCCATTTACATTTATCAAACAGCACATCTATTAAGCACATCTGCTAATATGGACTATTTGATTTTCTATAGGATTTATTAATATACACCTAGCATAATAGGGGCACTACCAATTACAGTACCCTAGGCAGACAGTAATCACTGTGAAAGAAACTGGGTTTGGTCATTAGTCTTTCAAGTGAATCATCTCCTAGAGTAGTCCATGAAGCAAAGAGCCTGATCAAGTAAGAATAACAGTGTAAAGAGCAATCAGTGACATACCAAATAACAATGTGTAAATATTTTAGAGAGACTGGATATTTCACACATTTGCAGCACTGAGAAATGAGACTCCATGCACCTTAATATCTGATATTTGATAAATTAATGAACATGCCATTCCAATATACAATGCACACATAAAAATGCAAACCTCCTATCAAGGTCCATTAGGTTTGGGCAAAAATGTGGCTGTTCTTGAGCAGTTTCTTTCAAGTGGAGTTTCTCTGATTTCTCAATTGTGGCTTGTACAAGCTTTGTAAGGACTGCAGATGGAAACTTGCAGAGTGATGATCTGCTTGGAGGGAGAGCAAGGACCAATTTGTCTATGGTTCCCTTCAACTGCACCAAAGTAATGCAGGAAATTAACCTCTTCATTAAATAAAAAGCTTGTTACAAAGTGACAGTTACACTTTCACAACATAAATGTCCATGTAATTAACTAAATCACCACTTAACAATACCCTTCTGCTTCTGGGTTACATGTTTTCTAAAAGACATCAAATGCATAATTTAAATTTGCTAAAAAGAACTAAGCGCTCAACCACTTAATCATTCAAAATACAATAGTATGGGTGCAAGTAAGGTTACAATCTTTTTTTTTTTCTCCCAAAATTAAAAAAAAAAAGAAAAAACACTTTTCCTTGTGGCTGCAGTCATTCAAAACATCAGAGCAGAGGACAAAGAGACACTCCTCAGGAGTAGGAAAGGTGTTTGGGCAGACCCTCCAACTCATAAATGCCACTTGACAAGTCAGATTCTCAAGTTTCTTAATTCCAGATTAAGATTAAATATTTATTAAGTTGTATCTCTCTCTCTCTCTCTCTCTCTCTCTCTCTCTCTACACACACACACACACACACACACAGAGAGAGAGTTTTGTAATTTAAAGTATAATGTAATAATATAATCTGATTATAATATAATTTACAGTAATATATATTGCTGAGCATCTTATAATAAGGTAATAGGTTTTTTTTCTGTTTAAAAAGTGCCATATGGGATTAGACCATGGTTTCCAATTATACAATAAAACATCCTGCTCAGAATAAAACACAACTTCATACAAACCTATTTTAACTCATTAAGCTTTGATTTTGCTTGGAAATTGTCCATGCTTTTCACAGCACTCAGTATCGTTGAAACACTAGTACTCAAAAAACTGCTGTCGCGCTCCTACTTCTCCGGCAACTCAATGACGTCAATATCAACATGGCGGCGCTCTTGGTGCAAAAATAAACAAGGAACAAAGAATAATAGCGCATTTTAAGTTATTAATGTAAATTTTTAAATAACTCAAATAGTAAATGACAAATTACTCCTGAGTCCTAACGAATACACAACCTGTCTGTGAAATCCAGGGCTCTTGTCCCTAGTGCTATTTTGTACAGTTATGCTCAGCAATAAAATGCTATCATGTCTCGTCAACAATATTTCCCCACCGGTACTCTAACAAAGGCTGTTTACCCTTCGCTGCAAAACCGTAAGTCTAGAGGTGGAATCTGCGACTTTTTACGATTGCTATCATTTTTGTAAACCACTAGATGTCACTCTGCCCTTTCGTCTGCTGCTTCTTCTTATTCTTCGGTTTACATCGTTGGCGGTGCATGCCCCCACCTACTGTACCGGAGCGTGTAACAGGATGACTTTATAAAGACGTTATATTCTGTATATTAAACCTGTCACGTTTAAGTATTTAAATAAACCCCTTTGTACCTGTACTTGTGTGTCTTCTGTCTCTATGGAGGAATTTCCTGTTATCTATATCAATATCATTTGTTAATCAGTATTATATCAATCAGTATCTATGCAACCGTATTGAAAAGTGACCTTAAATCACCTCATGTATTAACTTTCAGAGCTTCATTTATATACTACACTGTACCATTTCTAGTACATTTAGAAGTGTGACATTGGGCCTATGATCCTGCAGGGATGTTTCTGTGAGAACGGACTGGTGTGACCTTGTAGATGGAGTTTTTTAAAGATGAAGGCTAATGTTGTTTTTGAAACATAAACCGACTGAACTCTCACCACGGTTAAAACTGAAATAAGGGGAAAGTGAAATAATTGGGGTGAGAGGCAGGTGTGTGATTAAGAGAAAGAAGAGAAAACTCCATCCAATGAGATCATTATTTTAGAATTGTATAAAAGCATGTGCCACGATTATGTAAATCAGATGCTCTGCAGACCATCTCGGCTTTGTTGTTTGATTCAATAAAGTCTATAGATTTTTGGCATCCAGAACCCCTTGTCTTTGTAACTCATTTTTCTTATTCTGACTTGCAGAAGTATTTGCCACAACATATTTACTGGCGTTGTCGGCAGGATTGGACAGGAGCCAGGAGCGCCACAGTGGCTGGGCCTACTGAAGCAGATTGCACAAAACCCCGGGGAATGAAGGTGAGCATTTTTGATTTTAGTTTAATTGTTTGTGTGGTCTGCTGCAGATCGGGCTGGGGCGGTAAGGGCACTCTGTAAGGCTTCACCAAATTAAAAAACCAAATTAAGCAAGGGTTTTTTGATCTCAAAAAAAGTGCATGCAGAATATATTGCTGTTAAGTGGGCCTTGATGGATAACAGTAATATATAAGTAGTGTAAAGAGCAAAAGAGTAAAGAGATAAGAGAATAAGAGAAGAAGCGTGCAAAATCCTGTGGATACCGCTTCTCACCTCGTGGTTTGATGTGTAACATAGTGAGCCCACACGCTGCTGTGCTAGTGGAAGAAGACTAGGCAGAGATTTAGCGAAGGCATTGCACAGGGAGAAAGTCTGTACGGGCAGGTCACGCAAGAGACGTGTACACTCAAGAGGAGTGTGAATTATAGAGAAAAAGACAAAAAAAAAAGGGTGTATGTCTTGTGTGTTATATGTTACTTGTTCTGTGCACTATTTGTTAAAGTTTTCTGATGTTTTAAGTGTTGTCCCTGATTGGGGGCTCTGGGGTGTTTGTCTTTTTCCTTGGTGAGTTCCTGCTGGACTTGGCCAATCTGACCTCATGTCACTCGCAGCTGCATATAGATCCTACAGTGAACGCTCCAATTTATCAACTCAGTGTTACATTTAGTTGGGCACTGGTTGCTCTGTTTTGAGTGTCGTTCTCTGTGCTAGGGATCTCGGTCTTGTGGCACTTGATATTGCTAAAGTGTAGTGTACAGTGGTTAGAGTCACTGCAGTTCTGTGACTAGGAGTGTGTGGGAGAGGTGTCCTTGTTTGACGGGTTCCACTGGGTGGGGGCAATTCACCTGGAGTCCTAATGTAGGGAGTTTTTATTGTTTACATAAGAGTAAGTGCGATTAAGTTGACTGGAAGTGAAGGTGTAAATTGTGTGTGTGTGTGTGTGTGTGTGTGTGTGTGAATATCATGTAGAAGATGCTCGTTTGAGAGAAAGAATAGCTGCTGTGTTTGTGTGTGAATGGGTGTGTGAGTGTGAGCAGCAGAGGTGAGAGTTGGGCTAAACTCCTGGAATCCAATGTAAAAAAAAAAAAAAAAAAACACATCCCCTTATTTCTCTACGTGATACCCAGTGTGTGAATGCAAGTTTAAGTGTGCATGAAAAAATAACCTCTGGGTTTGGCTGGATATTGGAAGCGTACCTCTCCTGGACCGTCACTTAAGTGTGGCTTGGTGGAGACGGACGTGACTATATCACGCTGACTAGAGGGAGTGAATGATGAGCTCTGTAGATAAGGAGACAAGTGATGAATGATGAGCTCCGTAGATAAGGAGACAAATAATGAATGATGAGCTCCAAAGTTAATTTGGAGACTGTGTGAATGTGGGAGCCAATCAGTAAAAAGAGGGTATGCCAGTGTGTGTGAAAAAAAATAATGAGCAGTTTGCGAATATCTTGGACATTTGCCCAATCGTTATCGCTGTACTCTAGGCAAAGGCCTGTACATAAACGCTCATCACAAAGTTGATTTTACAGCCTATTTGGTCATTCTCCTAATTGTAGTTGTTGCAGTTTGGATTAGAATGTTTACTAGCATTTATGCCTAAAAAACATCTTCATAGAAAGAAGAAGTAAAGTGAATTAGTTAAACAAGAGCAGTTACAGTCAGTTATAAACATTTTCTGGAAACAAGAAGGTCTTACTTCAGATTGTAGAATACATGTTCATTTGATCTCATGTAGAAAATTTGTGCATCCTTGTGGTATAATAATAGTAAAGGCTAAAACTCATGCAAGACTAGAAGATAAGGGGAACTGGTTTGCAACCACTTTTAATATAATAGAGTTTCATTTGGGTGATAGTATTATCTGGACAACTAATAGTGCTATAAGCCCAGTCCAACCATATAAAATCATAGTTCCAAAGATACAGCACCATTATGATTGTTTAGATGGTGCATGGTGTTCTAGGTGTGTATTTGGTTAAATAAGGCAAGTAAGTTTAATATAATGGAGAGAGAGAGGCTGCAGTTACACACGATCGAGTCTGTGGTTCTGTGACCTTGGGTATGTGCAAGTTTGTGCGTGTGTGTGTAAGGTACATTAGGGAGAGCAGTACTTCAAAGGGTGAGATTAGGAGCAAAAATCTTCCAAGAAACTGGCTTTGTAAGTTGCTTGGACATTCCCCTAACTGTAGCCGTTGTGATCCTGATAAAGAAACTCAAGTTTTGTTGAATGGATTATGAGCTTGCTGAGAGCCGCACTAGATTGACATCTAAGTCTCACATAATCTATTTCTCAGTGCCACATTATTGGGAACAGAATACTTTGAGGTCACAAGGGTTAGTGTTTTTTAGATAAGTATACACTTCAACAAGGCAGACAGTGGAGGAATTTTTTTCCGTTTACATACAGAATATTGAGAAAAGCAATTACAAGTGGTAAAAGAATTAATATTTGTCACATGCAACTTTAGTTTGATGGGCACCACCATAGCCATCACCAGGGTTTTCTGAGTATATATCAGTACAGATGTAGTGAGCTCTTTGAGCAGTGCAATTCTTTTCATTTTGACAGCACACTGAACTAAGACTCAGGCAAAGGAGTAACTGTGAGACAGTTAAATAACCCTGAACTTGAGGTGTCAGTAGTCTTAAGAAAAGTTTCTTGGCTTTCTGCAAAAAGAATTATTGAGCCATATGAACCTAAGACTCTAGAAGGGCTGACTCTAAAATAAATCTTAGTAACTTTTATTCCAGACTGTAATAGTAAACCATCTCCAAGGAGGATGGCAACAGGCAGAAGCAGAATACAGGGACCAATTATGGCATCCTCACCCATAGAGTTATTAAAAGCCAGATATCCCTTATGTAAAGAAATTATAGAGAAGTGCTCAAAGAAGTGGAGAAAGAGAACTAAAAATAAGAAAACACAGTGGCCAGAGGAGGGAACATTTGATGTATCTCTGTGTGAGGAGATGGAAACACTGATAAAGAACTACAAAGCCAAGGACAAAAGTAAAGGGAGAGAGGACAAGAGAGAGAAAGAGCTGAAAGTAATTGCATATTTTAAAGCAGGAGAAAATATGTGGAAAAGCATGAAACAAGCCAGAAAAATGTTGAAAAAAGACAATGAGGAGACAGAAGAAAAGATGAGAAAAATTTTCAGTGAACCACCTCCTTATGCACCTCCAAAAAACAGCTTCCCATAATTAAAGGTCCCATGATGGCAAAAGCAGAAGGGAGTAAATGGGATGTTACAGAACATCCCTTAGTTTTTCTTTCAAAAGATAAGTCATATATTAAGATTTTGTGTACTACTCATGACAGGAATTCCACAGTAAAGGCATTGAGAGACTAGTTAACCCTGTGTATCAAGGAGTTACACATGAGATGTTAAATGACACTGCAAAAGAGACGCATGATGCATTGTTACAGGTAGCGCAAGATAATAAGTGGTATAAGTGGGCTGAATACAATGCTGGTAGTTTGAATAAGGGTAATTGTTTGGTATGTTCACCTTCTCCATTGAGCAGGGTTGTAGTGGTACCGACCCCATTTGATTACAGACATTGTGCAGAAAACAATAGGCAATATTGTGCGAAGAATTGGGATAATAGAACAGTCTACTTGCATTGCCCAGTTGAGTGTTTAACATATTTAGGCAACCCACTTTATAATTTAATGCATAACACAGAGGCATGGAAAGAGTGGTGCCCACAACTGGATGTTAGAATAAAGGAAGAACATAGAGAGACACCAACGCGGTATAACATAGATTACACTTTGGAGTATGAATGCTTTAAAAAGTCATATGGGAAACATGATTTGGGTAAATTCCAAGGTAACTGTGCAGTAATGTGGCACTTGGAATCCCCATCTCTTTGGACACATAGAATATATCCATTACATATGGATATGGATAGGGTGACCCTCTACGATACGCAAAGTATCTGGGTTGAAGAAGTTATCTGAAGAAAGACTTGTACTTTGCCTTTATTCTGATTATGTTGATTGTTGTTGATTGATTTTTATTGTAAGCAATTATATGATTAAGCAATATTATAATCAATTTGGAGAAAGTATGTAACAATCAGTATTATTCTACATAACTGTGACAACCATGGGCAAGTGCTGAACCAAATGCATGCTCATGCTTAAAACACAATGTTGATTTGTTAATTGACAGTTAGGTTAGGGAGGCAGGATCTTTTACTCCTTTCTAGTCAAGTGTGAGGGGAGACGTTTGGTCTTGTTCTCCACAAGAGAGCGGTTTCAGGATTTGGTTATTGGTAAGAAGAAGGAGTGATCAGTGATCACTAGTTAATATGATAGAACCGGATTTTGAGATTGCTCTCTTGAGGTAGGTGGGGCTTGATAAGTACATTTAGAAGTGTGACATTGGGCCTATGATCCTGCAGGGATGTTTCTGTGAGAACGGACTGGTGTGACCTTGTAGATGGAGTTTTTTAAGGTGAAGGCTAATGTTGTTTTTGAAACATAAACCGACTGAACTCTTAACTCGCCACGGTTAAAACTGAGATAAGGGGAAAGTGAAATAACTGGGGCGAGAGGCAGGTGTGTGATTAAGAGAAAGAAGAGAAAACTCCCTCCAATGAGATCATTGTTTTAGAATTGTATAAAAGCATGGGCCACGATTATGTAAATCAGATGCTCTGCAGACCATCTCGGCTTTGTTGTTTGATTCAATAAAGTCTATAGATTTTTGGCATCCAGAACCCCTTGTCTTTGTAACTCATTTTTCTTATTCTTTCTTATACAGAAAGAGACTGCAAAACTTTAATTATCATGGGAGGTGTGCAAGGAGGCAATTTTTGCTGTCTAAGAAAAACATGAGGGCAAGACTGAAGTTTGCCAAAGAACACATAGACAAAGGCCGAGAGTTCTGGAATAATGTGCTTTGGACAGATGAGTCCAAAATTGAATTATACACCATAAGAGTGCAGGTTTGGCATAAACCAAATACAGCATTTCAGCAAAAGAACCTCATACCAACTGTGAGACATGGAGGTGGAAGTGTTATGGTTTGGGGATGCTTTGCTGCAGCAGGACCTGGCCAGCTCACCATCATAGAATCCACTATAAATTCTACCAAAATTGTATCAGAAGGTGCTTGAGGAACATGTGAGACCTCTCTGTCAGAAAATTGAAGCTGAAGCAGAACTGGACCTTGCAACATGACGATGACCCAAAACATACCAGTAAATTCACCAAGAACTGGCTGAAAAGTAAAAAATGGAATGCTCTGGAATGGCCAAGTCACAGCCCAGATCTAAATCCTATTGAGATCCTGTGGGGTGATTTGAAACAGACTGTGCATGCAAGAAACCCCTCAATCATCACACAGCTGAAAGAATTCTGCATTGAGGAGTGGGGGAAACTTTCTTCCAGTCGATGTCAGAAACTGGTAGATGGCTGCAAGAAACGTCTCACTGAGGTTATTTCAGCCAAAGGGGGAAACACTAGCTATTAGGGCATAGGGTGTTCTATGCTGAAATACCTTCCTTCCTCAGTTGAAATATTTATTTATTTTTTTTATTTCTATTGTTTAATAAATAAAAACAAAGTGATTTTTTGTTGTTTACATGCAGTTAGATCACTTTCATCTACAGGTACAAATTAAAACAAGATCAGAAATTGACATTTCTTAATAAAGAACTGAATATTTAATGGGGTGTCCTAATTTTTTGGAGATATTTTTGGTATATACACACACACACACACATACATATATATATATATATATATATATATATATATATATATATATATATATATATATATATATATATATATATATATACAGTCATGTGAAAAAATTAGGAGGCTCATCTGTCCAAAGCACATTATTCCAGAAGTCTTGGCCTTTGTCTGTGTGTTCTTTGGCAAACTTTAGTCTTGCCCTCATGTTTTTCTTAGACAGCAACGGTTTCCTCCTTGCACACCTCGCATGATAATTAAAGTTGTGCAGTCTCTTTCTGATTGTAGATTCATGCACTTTGACATCAACTGTAGCAAGAGCTTGCTGTAGGTCCCGTAATGATATTTTAGGGTTTTTGGAGACTTCTTTAAGCATCTTGCGGTCTGCTCTTGAGGTGAGATTGCTTGGACAGCCAGACCTGGCCATGTTGGCAGTTGTTTTAAATGTTCTCCACTTGTAAATGATTTTCCGGACAGTGGAGTGGCTGATTACAAATTCTTTTGAGATCTTTTTATATCCCTTACCAGACTCATAAGCATCAACAATCTTCTTTCTGAAGGCCTCAGAGAGCTCTTTGGATCTCACCATGGTGATACCTCACTTCAACAATTAAGACCAAACCAAACTAAATGTCTGAGGTTTAAATAAGGCAAGCCTCCTTCAAAATGCTCTGTAATGATGTTCTAATAATTTGCACCTGATGTGATACACCTGTAGGTAATTTTAGCCATTTTAAGTACAAAAAAATGTGGGGGTTTCCTTACTTT
The DNA here is from genome assembly GCA_022985145.1 of Pangasius djambal. Classification (NCBI taxonomy): domain Eukaryota; kingdom Metazoa; phylum Chordata; class Actinopteri; order Siluriformes; family Pangasiidae; genus Pangasius; species Pangasius djambal. Next base: position 17,869,872 of record CM040987.1, on the reverse strand, counting down.
TTCCTCACAAGACATTGGATTTTGGAGATTGGATTAAAATGTATCAAATGTCCATATGTTTAACTATGTTAAAAAAAAAAAACAAAGGCTTTCATGGGGTGTCCTAATTTTTTCACATGATTGCATATATATTTTATATATATATAATATAATTTTTGGCCTTTAATACATAGAGAACCAAAAATGGCCATTACATTTGTGTCCTTTCACATTAACCCAGTAAGTCATTATCAATTTACACCTGTGAAGATATAAAGGATCTTTCCCCATTTGCAGTGCTGGTATTGGGGAAGACCTAAAGGCACCACAGCATATTCTTAGGGCTTAAGCCTGTACCACTTCTTATTATAGATGCTGATGCAAACCCATAAATTATGCTCCCATAATCCAGACTTGATCTGACTACTGTACAGAATTCTTTTTAATGACAGCCTACTAGCTCCTCATTCAACTCCTACCAATCATCTTAGAATATATATTTTTACATCTCAGTCAGTTTTTTAGCATGTATTCCAAAGGTCAATCAAGATTCCATCCATATCCCAAGGTATTTTATTACTGAAACTTGTTCCAGTACCAAAAGGGATAGTTTGAAACATATTACTTGAGTTTTAGCTACCGATAAACAGAAACCCCACTTATTAGCCCATTTTTCCACTTCATCAACTGCTGCCTGTAGTCTTTGTGACACATATGTTACATTACGTCCTCTTTTCCATATTGCCCCATCATCAATGTAAAGTCTGATCTTCGTATGTCTGCTTCAATATTATTCAAAACATCATTTATCATTATGTTAGATAATACTGGACCTACATACACTTCACTTGTCTAATACTCTGATCCTACCCTTACTTATACTGTTCTTTCAAATAGGAAACCCATAATCCAGTTATACATTTTGCCTCTAATTCCCATATTTTTAAGTTTAATTAAAAGCCCCTCTTTCCATTGCATGTTATATGCATGCATATGCATGTCCATGATGAGGGAAGTTTACCTATATTTCATGTTATTGAACAAACATAATATTATATTTAATGATCTATCTGATAAATGTTGAATTGTTATGTAGCATGTATCATCTTTGCCAGAAGATGTATGCTTATCTCCTCCAAGAGCTCTTTTTAATTTGTATATAGAGTAAATTCTGCATCTAATGTGTCCCCAGAAGGATTTATTTTTATCAACACATCAGGGTTCTGGCTCATTTTCTGCTCTCTGTACCTTTTTTTTTTTTTATATCTTCTGACACGTTGTCATCACTATGTACTCTAACAAACACTTCTGCCAACATTTCTGCTTTAATATTTGTAACAGCTATTCTTCTTTAATTTTTTAAGATGGGTAAACTTGGATTTTTATAAATTCCTCCCATTTTCTTTATTGTTACCCATATTTCACTGATTTCAGTATCACCTCCTCTTGTGCTAAACCAATCTCTTCAATACTTCCTTTAACTGTTTGACTTATCCTTCTTGCTTCTGCTTGTGCTTTCTTAAATATATTAAAATCTTGAAATGAATACGTCTTTTTATCCTCCCTGAACCCTTTTTTCTTGTTTAGTACAGGATAAATTAAATTTAATTTAATTTTATTTGTATAGTGCTTTTAACAATGTCATATTGTCACAAAGCAGCTTTACAGAAATAAATACATTCAGGATACAAATTGTAAATGTTTGAATTTATGTATGGATATATGAATTAATCCCTAATGAGCAAGCCAGAGGTGACGGTGGCAAGGAAAATCTCCCTGAGACAATATAAGGAAGAAACCTTGAGAAGAACCAGACTCAAAAGGGAACCCATTTTCATCTGGGTGACAAGGGATAGTGCAATTATTAATCAATCCCTTCTATAACTGTGTACTACATAGTGCAATTGTGTAACCAGGAAATTCATTACATTCACTACTGTACTGATCTGTCCACCACGGTACTGCTTTTTCCCTTTTACACTTTCCCTTTTTTTCCTATATTTCATCTGCCTTTTTATGTAAAATCTTAATTATTTTTTCATTCTGATTCTACTAATCTTACCTCACTTACCTCAAGGAACTTAAACGCTTCCCAATTTGCCATTTTAAGTCTCCGTCTAGGAAATTATCTTTTGTAGTCTCGGATACATCCATACCTATTTTGCATAGAATAACATAGTGATTGCTACCCAATGTATCTTCCCAAACATTCCATACACATATCCTTGCCAACTCTTCAGTTACAAATGTTAAATCTATAGCTGATCCACTTCCATGTACAATGTTATATTCTTGTATCTCTGCCATCAATGAAACATACTAAGCCATTATCATTTATTATTTCTTCTACAATATCCCCATTATGATCATTACTATTACTTCCCCATAAAGTGCTGTGTGCATTAAAATGTCTGCACCAAACTATTTTATGATTTCCTATCCCTATAACCATTTCTAGTTCTTTACTTATTCGGTTACATGGGTTATAATAATTAATCACTCTAATATTTTTGTTTGTCTGCAAATATATAAACTAACCACTGATTCATATTCTCCATTCTCATCAATAATTCAATATCCTAGTTAATTTTTAATAAATATCCTGTCTTTCCTAATAACCATGTATCTTTGCAACATAAAATTTAGTTGTGGTTTTAACCATGTTTCTTGAATACATATTATGTTCTTTTTCATCTATAAACTTTTTGAACTCTGGCCCATTTGCAATTAAACTTCTTGCGTTCAACTGCAGAATAATAAAAACAATTAACCTAGATATTTCCACATGGTGTAAGAGTGCTGCTTGTTTGAACCTTTAGATTTTCATTTACTTTTTCCGTGGTTACTCCGTCTAAATTCAGATATCCTTCTGCTTTTTTCAAAGCTTTATTTAGTTTAATAGGGTTAATCTTGGTGTTAGGTTCTGAAAATTTCATCATCACCTTAAATTCTTCTTGGCGTTTCCTGACATGATCCTCCTTTCCACTATCTGCACACGATCCTTGACTACAGGTTTTCTTTCTTTCCTGTTTAACTGTTTTCTACCATTTATTCCCTCCATTATTCCTGCTATATGATTCATCCTCCATTTCCATATCACTACCAGTGCTACCATCATTTCCTTCCATAAACGCTCAAGTAGCAGTCCAGTGTTGCCGTTCAGCTACTTCCTCCTTGGACTGCCCACTCCAAAATCAGTTGACTAATACAGATTTAAGGTGAAAACCTTCTTCTAAGACCCAAACCCCCGTAAAAAGTGCCAAAAGTGAGAAGCAGAAAAAAATTAAAGCAAAATGAGAGTGTGAATCAGAAGTAATCTTTTTGAAAAAATTTTTTGACTTGATTCCCATGACTTGCATTTGCTATATATATATAGTCAGGTCCATAAATATTGGGACATCGACACAATTCTAACATTTTTGGCTCTATACACCACCACAATGGATTTCAAATGAAACGAACAAGATGTGCTTTAACTGCAGACTGTCAGCTTTAATTTGAGGGTATTTACATCCAAATCAGGTGAACGGTGTAGGAATTACAACAGTTTGCATATGTGCCT
>CM040987.1:17841400-17852342 GCA_022985145.1 Pangasius djambal | reverse complement strand
GACAAAACTGAAGGGAAAATGCCCCAAGAACAAGCAGGAACTGAAGACAGTTGCAGTAGAGGCCTGGCAGAGCATCACCAGGGATGAAACCCAGCGTCTGGTGATATCTATGCGTTCCAGACTTCAGGCTGTAATTGACTGCAAAGGATTTGCAACCAAGTATTAAAAAAGTGAAAGTTTGATTTATGATTATTATTCTATCCCATTACTTTCGGTCCCTTAACAAGTGGGAGGCACATATGCAAACTGTTGTAATTCCTACACCGTTCACCTGATTTGGATGTAAATACCCTCAAATTAAAGCTGACAGTCTGCAGTTAAAGCACATCTTGTTCGTTTCATTTGAAATCCATTGTGGTGGTGTATAGATCCAAAAATGTTAGAATTGTGTCGATGTCCCAATATTTATGGACCTGACTGTATGTATATATATATATATATATATATATTGTTTTTACATTTGGATCATTAATAAGTTGCTTGTTGATTTTATTTTATTTGAAACTTTTGAGAGAAAATTAACTCCACAGGGATACCTTACACTGTTCACAGGTGTGCGCAGCCACGTTGATTGATGTCACTCCATAAACAGGGAAAGAACTGGTAGTGAAGAAGGCTACCCCAAGTTGACAAGCTGAAATTTCAAGTTGAGGGAGTGTTTCTGGTGGCTTTTACCGGTTGTAGGCTGGGGATTACACGTTGCAACTTGCCCACGAATGCAGTTCCTTCCCTGTTTACTGAGTAACATCAAATCGACATGGCTGCACACAACATCAGAAATAAACAAAGTAGCACTTCTTACCTTTAAATACGTTATGCTGTATATACAAGTATTTGCTTTAGATCAATCAACATACGGACATGAACATGAAGGTGTCCAGGTTCCATGTGCTGAGGTGGGAAATGATGTCATAACAACCTGCAAATTACCACTTACAAGGCAAGTCAAATGCAGCATAAGGAAAACACTTACTGACTCACTGACACATGTTGACACAATTGATAATCTGTGTGACCTGATCATAGACTAACTATATAGCTAAAACAGTTGAGCGCAGGCGTAAGTTAGTTAGCTAGCAAACATAGCCTCATTGCCCACCCCACCAGATTTCTTAAACTGAGTTATGTTTACTTAGCTAGCATACATTAGCCCAAAACAAAGACAGGGAAATAATGAAATGATTTACCAACAGAAGAATCACTGTTTCAGTACTTACTTTTATGATTAAAGTGTAAACCGGTAAAAACCCTTAGATTTTATGTCTGATTTTGTGTGCATTTGATTGAAGGAGCATTTTTGCACAGTTTTGCACTTTTTGTTCTGTTACAAATTAAATGTCATGCCAGGACTTACTCATATATGTTGTCTGTAGCCTCTCATCTGTCAGATAAGACTTTATTTCTTTATTTTAAAATGACGTTAATAGAAATTCCTGCCTTACCATATACTGAGACAGTGACTGATCATTATTTATTGATACCACCTGGTTTCCCTCTGTGTCCTTCTTGGGCCCCCTCTGAAGTTGGTCTAGACATGCCAGTGATTTGAATGTACAGATTGTTGTCTGGTGATTTTTTTTTTTTTTTGACAAACTCAGCCAGCAGTGTGTGTGTGTGTGTGTGTGTGTGTGTGTGTGTGTGTGAGAGAGAGAGAGAGACAGAGCCTAGCTCCTGCTGCAGATCACAACTACGCAGCAGTTCCTCCTCCAGAGAAGTGAGCTATGAGACATGCTACTACTTACACTTCCTCATTCTCATTCGTTACATGGAAGCTTAAAATTTCTCTTCCCTAAATTTGTGTTGCATCGTCAATGAATGTGCATCACTTGCCTTTTTGAGCTACAGTTTTGTCAGCGTCTGCACATTTGCCTTTTCTGTCCTTTACTGAAGTTGCACTTATTCCCTGTTATGGCTGTATGAAGCAGCACACTGTAAGGAATAGATTTAGTTTTGCTGTAGCCAGTTTTCATGTAGCCATTATGACAACTCTGATTATAACTTTGTGCTTTACTGCTGTTCTGGCTGCCTACAGCGTTCTAGGAGCAGGTGAGAGCAGCATTTTCTGTAATCATTGTCTTTAATTATTATCATGATTTATGAACACATTTTGGTGGAAACATCTGATAGAATATCTTAGTAAAATATTTTCATTGGACATGGTTGAAAATGGAAACCTTTTATGATATGGTATTTTAATAAGGAATAGTTTTTTTTTAAAGGAAACTTAATACATTCTCCTGCCTTTACACAGCCTCTGAGAGGGAGAATGGGTTTGTAAAGATGAAAAAGGGGGACAATTTTACCATGGAGTGCAACACAAGCAACAATAAAAAAGATTATTTATTACTATATGCCAGACTCCCGAGCAAGCATGTAGTGTTGGCCTATGATGGTCATACTAACAACTTTAATCTCGGTGAGGAGTACACTGAACGAGTGAAAATCAGTGGCACCATGCACAAACTAACTGTGAGGATTAGTGACCTGCAGCTGAACGACTCTGGACTGTACATAGGCCTGTATAAAAAATATAATCTGGCAAAAAATGTAGATGAAGAAGAAGAAGGCTGCCACATTCTCCTGTTTGTGAGTGGTAAGCATGCATCTGTCTTTAAACCATATATTTTAGGCACTGTTGATGCTAATAGCACTTGCAACACTACTGAATGCTGTAATGCTAAATAACTGTATAATTAATTCTTCTGTCTTGTAATATTCAGTTTGGCAAAGAACCTATGTTTCAGTAATTTAAAAGATATAATGTAAAACTATAAACGTGCAGACGTGTGGTAAGTGTCTAGATTTGTTTCGTGCAGCACCATTAAATGGGAATTATTTCAATTTACTAAGCAAAGTACATATTCATATATAAAAACATAAATCCATATAGTTTGTAGTTGCCATTATACTAGATCAGTGTTTTCTTAACTCATTCACTATGGATCTCCAGCCAGTCCACATTTTTTATAGTTCATATAGGTGTCCCGGAATAAATGTACCGTTGATTGTGAGTTGATTTAATAATAATAGTAATAAAGGTTCTAACTGATATGTGGGTTTTGCAGATGTGGATAAGACTTTACTCACGGACAAATCAACTGGTAAAGGGTCATCTGCCATGCCTGAGCCACTGGTGCTGGTCTTTGCCCTGACTGCATGCTCTATGCTTTTAGTGTGTTTCCGGTGATGTGGGTGTTAGACCACAGGTTGGCACAACAGATCAGTCTTCAGCAATTTGAATGGACTGGTTTTTATCATTTTAATGTGTACGGAATTAAATGAGGAAACGGGAGGTAGTCTTGTGACAACTCATCAGGGCTCTTTGTTTTGCCTTTTTGCATGCTTTTCAGAGCTAATTGTGCTTTCCAACATAGACAGGTGCTCCCTCGCACACACGCATTTGATCTCCAAGCCGCTGTTCAGTTAAAATCAAAATGCTTATTAGTAAATCACAGTGCAGGTGTACACTCATCCCTACCAATCATTCCCCCAGCCATGCCCTCCATTTGCAAACCGGTGCTTGACCATGCCCCTGCCACCAATCTTGTACTGTGATTGTAAAAATATGTACACTCACTGTCCATTTTAGTAGGAACACCTGCACATTAATGCAGTAAGCTAATCAGCCATTCGTGTGGCAGCAGAGCAATGCAAAAATCATGCACATACAGGTCAAGTGCTTCAGTTAATGTTTACATCAAACATCAGAATGAAGAAAAAATGTGATCTTTGTGACTTTAATTGTGGCATGGATATTGGTACCAGAAGGGCTGGTTTTAGTATTTAATACACTGATGATCTCCAGCGAATTTCACACACAACAGTCTCAAGAGTTTACACAAAATGGTACAAAAAACAAACAAAAAAAACATGAATGAGCGAGGCCAGAGACCAGAAGAAAAAAGCATGATTTTTTGAGCTGAAGGATAAAGTAAATGATATAATCACTATTTACAACTATGGTGAGCAGAAAAGCATCTCAGCAACCACAAAACTCTGAACCTTGAAGTTAATGGCCTACAACAGCAGAAGATCACATTGGGATCCACTTCTGCCAAGAACTGGAATCTGAGGTTATCATGGGCATAGGCCCATCGAAACAGTTGAAGGTTTTTGCAGTCAACTGTCCAGTTTGGGTGAGCCTGTGCCCATGATAGCCTCAGATTCCAGTTCTTGGCAGAAGTGGATCCCAATGTGATCTTCTGCTGTTGTAGCTCATCCACCTGAAGTTTTGATGTGTTGATGTGCATTTCTGCTCACCACGGTGTGTAAAGAGTGCTTATTTGAGTTACTATAGACTTCCTGTCAGTTCAGACCAGTCTGGTCATTCTCCTCTAATCTCTCTCATCAACACTGTGTTTCAGCCAGACCCTTCACTCCCACAATGATTTTTGTTTTTTTGCACCATTCTATGTAAACGCTAGAGACTGTTGTGTGTGAAAATCCCAGGAGATCAGCAGTTTCTGCCATCAAACATTGTACCAACATCCATTCCAAGGTTAAAGATACTAAGATCACATTTTTTCCCTATTCTGATGTTTGATGTGAACATTACCTGAAGCTCTTGACCTGTATCATGATCATCATGATAAAATCATGCATGATTTTATGCATTGCACTGCTGCCACATGATTAAATGATTGGATAACTGCATAAATGAGCAGGTGTACAGGTGTTCCTGTTAAAGTGACCGGTGAGTATATGTGTGCATGTTGTCAGAGGTTTGTGATAGAGAGAGCATTCACTCCCCTGTTTGTGGTACCTGTGGTTTGTTGTAGAAATGCAAGATAAAAATAAACCTGAATCAGCCAAAATGTTACACTTGTTTATGTCTATAGGTGAACGGCCAGTGTATGATGCATCATGGAAAAATAACCCTGTCTCTGAAGACTGCACCATATGCAAAATAACCTTTATTTTTCTATTTTGCTTTATAAATTAACCAAATTATCTTTTTCCCTCTTTGTTCAAAGATTCATCTGTTTCATCTCTCTTTTAACATATAGGAAAGTGTTTAGAAACTTACTATACTGGCAGAACATTCAATCAAATGTCTGAAGTTAGAAAGAGAAACAGCAATGTGATGTCTAATTTAGATTATTTTAATCTTATCTGACGGTTAATTTTAATAGTTTTTTTTTTTTTTTTTTAACATAAGAGACTGTTGCAAAGACAAATATCTAATGGCTTGTATAAGTAGGCTTAACTTTATAATATGGGGATTTGATTGTCCTCCATCAACTAGGTTTGGCATCTATATTTACAGTGAATGATTAATCATCAAATTTGAATATTGTCCTAATTAACATGTGATCTTTAACTGCTTCCAAGATTTATTTTAGAATAAAATTCCAAGTTGACAGTTTAGGGTTGAACCTTCTTCACCATGTTGGTCTATTTTTACTTTGGTTTACAGTTTCCTACATTACCCACAATGTCATTCAACTACCTGCTGATTGTTGTGCCAGTGAAGTTAGTCCTTGCTTCATTTCTATAAAAAGTGAGCAATGCAGCAGCACTTTAGTCTGTCCAACTCCCTCAGCACTTCATCTGTACACTCTGCAGTCATCAATGCCATTGTGCTTGTCACCTCAAAGATCACTAACTAGCTGAGCTGAGCCTCTATTATAACTAAGAACAACTGAGTTGTATAGCTGTATTGGATTCTAGAACTTAAAGTCCAGTGTTTGCTGTATCCACTACTTCTACACTGGATTTCTCATTAATATGAGTAGTGTGGTGCTCTGATAACAATTTGACTCTAAACACCTCAAAAACAAAAGAGCTCATCCTGGATTTCAGGAGGCGCAGTGCTGACCCAGCCCCACTCTACATCAATGGGGACTGTGTGGAAAGGGTCCACACCTTTAAATTCCTGGGAGTCCATATATCTGACGATCTCTCTTGGTCTGCTAACACCTTAGCAATCATCAAAAAGGCACAGCAACGGCTACACTTCCTCAGCGTGCTCAGGAAAAACAACCTGGAGTGCAAGCTGCTGGTGGCCTTTTAGCGCTCCACCATCAAAAGCGTGCTAGAATACAGCATTTCAGTGTGGTACCCCAGTTGCACTGCAGCATACAAGAGAGCCCTCCAAAGGATAATCAGCACAGCCCAAAAATCACTGGCTGCTCAGTACCCTCCCTGGAAGACATTGCCTGTTCCCGCTATCTCACTAGGGCCAAAACCATCAAGGACACATCACACCCAGGCCACTACCTGTTTGATCTCCTGCCCTCAGGCAGGTGTTACAGATCCTTAAGAACAAGGACCACTCACTTTCAGGACAGTTTTTTTCCCAATGACAGTGACTTATTTCATCAATCTCTACTTTTGTCTATACTTGCTGTTTATATCATATGTAGAATGTCAATGTGGAATACTGGTCACTTTATTTATCAGGACTTTAAACTCTCAAATGCACTAAATATAGACTGTAAATGTGCAATTACTGTCTCTGGTCACTTACTAAACTATGGTCACTTATTCCATTTCAATCTGTACTTCTGTGTGTCTATACTAAACTGTTTACACCAATGCAGAGGGTAATGTGCAATTCTATCACTGGTCAATTATTCAGAATGTTCTTAATGTTCAATGTGCAATATTATGACTTAGTCACCTGCTGTATATACTTTATACTGTATACTTGCTGTACATATATACATACTTTTATACTATGCCATATACTCACGTTATAGTCTTATTTATTGTCTAAGGTTATATGTTTGTTTTTATAACACCAGTCAGAAGCAGTGCTTCTAATTTCATTGTATACAGAGATATACAATGACAATAAAGGCTTTCATTCACTTCATTTCATTCAATGGAAGCACATGCTTTTTTTTGTTTTTAGGAGATAAAAACACATTTCACACATTTAAATCACTGAGAAATGAGCCTCCATGCACAATATCTGATATTAGATATAATTAATGAACATGCCATTCTAATATAGAATGCACTGCGCACATTAAAACACAAACCTCCTATCGAGTTCCATCAATCTTGGGCAAAAATGTGGCTGTGCTTGAGCAGTTTCTTTCAAATTGAGTTCTTATGATTTCTCACTTGTGGCTTGTACAAGCTTTGTAGGGACTTGCAAATGGAGTGACTGTTACAGTGGATATAATAATAATATAATAATGATAGTGGATTTCAGGAAGGTCCCAGCCCCCCACCCACCCGTCATCCTCTGTGACACTCCGGTGACCTCTGTTGAGTCCTTCCGCTTCCTGGGAACCACCATCACCTGGGAGCTTAAGTGGGAGAGAACATCAGCTCCCTCACCAAGAAGGCTCAGCAGAGGCTGTACTTCTTGCGGCAGCTGAAGAAGTTTCACCTCCCTGTGAAGATGATGGTCAACTTCTACACTGCCATCATCGAATCTATTCTCACTTCCTCCATCACAGTCTGGTTTGCTGCTGCTACAGCCAGAGACAAGGACAAGCTGCAGCGCATCATCCACTCCACGGAGAAGGTGATCGGCTGCAGCCTCCCATCACTCCAGGACTTGTACGTCTCCAGGACCTGGAGACATGCAGCCAGGATTGCAGCCGACCCCTCTCACCCCGGACATGTACTCTTCCAGCCCCTCCCCTCTGGCAAGAGGCTCCGGTCCATCAGGACCAGGACCTCACGCCACAAGAACAGCTTCTTCCCCACTGCATCATCAACAAGGTGTTTTAGCCTGCAGATCCTCCGCACACAGGATGTTTTTTTGTTTTTCCCACCATTCTGTGTAAACTCTAGAGACTGTTGTGTGTAAAAAATCCCAGCAGCTTCTGAAATACACAAGCCAGCCCATCTGGTACCAACAACCATATCACAGTTAAAGTCACAGAGATCACATTTTTTCTTCATTCTGATGTTTGATTAACCTGTATCTGAATGATTTTTTGCATTGCGCTGCTGCCACATGATTGGCTGATTAGATAACTGCATGAATGTGCAGGTGCAGGGGTGTTCCTAATAAAGAAGACTGTGAGTGTATGTATTTCTTTTCTTGTTAATCATATAATCATTTGTGGTTATTCATGTTAATTTTATCTTTATTTTACCAATAGGCTCATTTGTCTACCTGTAACCAATCACGAAACACTAGCCCTGTGCAGTGAACTATTTAATTGCATGTAACACCTTGGTCTTTGGGGTTCTTCTCCCCAGCTGTGTTGAGGATAAACATATTGCTTTTAGAGTCAACTGTGTCTCTGTGAGTTTACCTTTTTATTTGTCTTCAGAAGGAAATATTTTTCCACCATATTTTTAGTGTCACGAACAGGGTTTCCAATATCTACTAAAGGGAAATTAAAGGGATATTCTGATGAATATTTTTGACATTCTATACCTAATGTAATTATGACTAGAACCCAGATGGCAAATAAAAATGTGGATGGATCAGAGCCTATGCTGATGCCCATGGTGGCTTTTCCTGGTCCGAATGGAAATGTTGAACTGTACTGTCCTTTCTGAAATGACCGAAATGTATAGCATGGAGAAGGAGATTACAGACCCATGGATTAACAACGCACAGTGCGTACAGGATATTACAAAGCTGGACAATATGTATCGGCCAACCTTGCCAGAGTGGAAAACCATCTTATGCAAACTGTTTAAATTCAAATGGCTGACAATCAGAGGGGACTGGAATCAAAATCTTGACAGAGCAGATCAGCAATGGGCCACTGTGGGAGCGGAAGCGCAGAGTGGAACTCTTTTTTTTCTCAAAGCAAACCTTTCTTCTGTTGTGAGAACTAGGCATCAAGCTATATCTAATGAAAGTAATGACATGAGCTCAGAACAAATAGCAGGGGAGATATTCCTTTGCTTAAGGACATTCCTGAGTCTTTATTGGCTAAATCAGGGTATGACTTTGGCTGTATGAAAAATGCTAAACCATTAAAAGTACATCCAAAATCATCCTTTTGACCCTTTAGAGCCCAATATCCTCTTTCTTGAGGATAGGGAGGTGGAGCAGGGACTGGATGACATTGTCACCTCTTTAACTGAAAGAGGTGCAGTTGTCTCCTGTGAAGCAAGCCTAGTGAACAACACACTTCTTGAACAAGAACATTAGAATCATTTGAGCCACCAGGAGGCAGCACTAGGGAACAGTGTGAAATTGGACACCAAAGCACTTAATGTTCTTAGCTGAGAATGCCCATAAATGTTCCAAATCTGCCAACTTCAGTTGGTCCAACCTAAAGTAAAATATTTGGGACATGTCCTAATGTCTGAAGGGCAACAACTTGACTCAGACAGGATTGCTAGCATCTTCAATTCTCCAATGCCCACAACAAAACAACAGGTGATTAGTTGGCCCAGCATGCTTAATTATTGCCGACCTTGGATTATTGATTTTGCGACAATTTCCCAGTCATTACAAGACATTTCACATGGCCTTAATTTGGCATTGAATGACCATGTCCAATGGACAGCAGAGGCCCAAAATGCTTTTGAATGACTAAAAACTGTGATTTCATCTGCTCCATGTCTGGGTAATCCAGACCTTTCAGCTTTTTGTAAATGAAAATAATGGGTTCATGCCTGCTGTATTGACACAAAAACACAAAGATAAAAAACAGGCCTGTTGCATATTATTCTAAGTGTTTAGACCCAGTGATTCGAGGTAATCCTCCCTTTGTGAGATCATTGGCAGCTACAGCGAAGCCAGTCTGTCTAGATCTGATCTTGTAGCTGTGCACAAATTGGATGTTTATGTGCCACAGCAGGTACATCAGATTTTGACATCAGCTTGCACAGCTCATTTATCAAATGCTTATGTGTTAACCCTTCAGAACATTTTGTTTACTTTGGCCAGTGTTACTATTAATCGTTGCAACACACTGAATCCAGCTACTCTACTAACAAATGAGCTGGAAGGGGTACCCCATGACTGAAGGTTTTGGACATCATATCTAACGGACATGCAGGCTTAACTGATCAACCTAATCTGAATGCTGACCTTGTGTTTTATGTGAACAGGTCATCCTTGTGGCTAGCAGATGGTACTCCTTCTACTGCATATGCAATTGTTGATGTTTGGTGTGGTCTCAACACAAGCAGCCAAATTACTTGCACTCACAAGAGCATGCATTCTCTGTTGCTCATGATACAGGTACACTTTGGAAATAGAGGCTTTTTGACATCCTCAGGAAAACCAATTGCTCATTCCACACTGATTGCCAATTTATTGGATGCAACTACACTCTCATCTTCTGTTGCTGTTTGTAAATGTAAGGCTCACACTAATAACTTTGATCTTGTTTCGTAGGTAATACCCAAGCTGCTACAGTGGCAAAGGATACAGCATTGCATTCTTTCCTACCAGCACTGCAGATGTCCCAGTCCACAGATGCCCAACATGTTAATTGTGATGATTTTTTATTGACTAATCCTGATGATCTTGTTAAATTACAGCAATGTGCAACGGCTAAAGAACTGCAAAAACAGAAACCTAACTGTGTTAAAGATCCTTCCACAGGTCTTTGGTGTGATTGTGACAGACATCCAGCACTTCCATCGATGTGCTTTCCCTTTTTTGGCAAAATTGATACATGGGTCGGGCCATGTATCAAAGGGGGTATGCTGGCAGCAATAAACAGAAATTGGTTTGCACCTGGTTTCTCAGTATTTGCTGACAAATTTTGCAAATCCTGTGTAATTTGTATTTGGCACAACATAACTAAGACATCACAGGTAGAACAATTACACTATATTACCAAAAGTATTCGGTCACCTGCCTGGTGAGGTCACACACTGATGTTGGTCGAGAAGGCCTGGCTCTCAGTTTCCGCTCTAATTCATCCCAAAGGTGTTCTATCGGGTTCAGGTCAGGACTCTGTGCAGGCCAGTCAAGTTCATCCACACCAGACTCTGTCATCCATGTCTTTATGGACCTTGCTTTGTGCACTGGTGCACAGTCATGTTGGAAGAGGAAGGG
>CM040987.1:17823634-17841300 GCA_022985145.1 Pangasius djambal | reverse complement strand
TTAAATAAAAAGTTTATGAACATAAACATGAACATAACATAGAAAAATACTCAAATTTTGGATTCATCAAAGAAATCCCCATTAGCAGCTATTACAGCTCTACATACTCTAGGCATCCGAGCCGGTGTCTTGTCTATCATGGAGTGGCCTGCCCAATCACCTGACCTTAACCCCATTGAGCTGCTATGGGAGGAACTGGTCAATGTCAATGTTTGAATAAACTGACTGCTCGGATGCCTAGTGTTGTCCCTTATTATCAATGCAAAATGGTCACTAACTAAAGAGGATTTATGCTGATATTGCCCAAAAAACCTATTTTGTTCAGGCGTTTCCAAACTTTTGGAGGGCAGTGTATATCAGCCAAAACCACCTGCTTAATATTGTGTAAGTCCCACTTGTGCCATCAAAACAGATCTGACCCGTCGAGGCATGGACTCCACTTTTGTTTTTGCTATAAACCAAAGACATCTGGGTTTGAGATCAAAAGATGAATGAGATGATATGAAAGATGAGAGAATTTCGGCTTTCATTTCCTGATATTTACGTCTACATGTAAACAATTTAGAATCCATCCATTTTTCAAAAATATTGGAACACGTGACTGACAGGTGTTTCTTGTTGCCCAGGTGTGTCAAATGGTTCTGTTGATTGTTTAAACTATTAATAGCTCTGAATATCTGCTCTTGGTTTGAGCCCTGGGTTTTGCCAGTGAAGACTGCATTTGTTGTTAAAAATGATAAACCAACATGAAGGGCAGAGAGATATTTATGAGAGAAAAGAAAGCCATTCTGAAGCTGGGAAAAGAAGTAAATTGCACAAGCATTGGGTATAGCCAATACAACTATTTGTTGGAAAAAGAAACAGCAGTTGATGTCAGAAACATTGTGAGAACTGTGAAGAGAAACCTCAAAACAACAGTCAGTGACATCACCAACTCCACAGGACAAGGGTGAAGGTATCACACTCTGCAAAATATAGAACAAAAATATAGAGGCCATACCACAAGACACAAACCACTCTTTAGCAGTAAAAATTGGAAGGCCAGATTGGAATTCGCAAAGAAATACAGAGATGAGCCACAAAGGTTCTGTTGATAGCAGAGTCTGACCCCTGACTTTAACTACATTATACATTGCTCCCTAGTAATGAAGGTAGATGGTTTTCATTCTGATTCTTGGCCCTCTAATTCAATTCAATTCAGTTTATTCAGTTTTATTTGTATAGCGCTTTTAACAATGGACATTGTCCATCTCTAAGATTGTTTTCCTTACTATCTTAGGCACTATTACCACTGTCACCCTTACTCATGCATTAGGGTGCTGGACAAGTATAACTACATCTACTACAACTATCATCTTTGTAACTATACTAAATTAAATTGAAATGAATTACAGTTTGAAAAACTGTTTACAGCTGTGATTCTTGGCAAATATTTAACCTTGAATCATATTTCCCATGTGTGTTACTAGTATGCATGCATTGCTTTTTTCAGTTAAGTTGTTTTTAAATCCTCACCTTTAATTAGCCAACCTTTTAATTAGTTGTAAAATTACAAGTGGTAAGAAATGTCTATTTACATTGAGTTTACTGCATGAAGTCTAATTTTTAGATCCCATGGACATGCAGAATGATTGACCAGCTTACCATGATCTTTCCTATTTCTGTTGACTACTGGTGAGATTCTGCACAGATGGAACATTCATCACCTGTCAAGTGGTTCTGCCGGGTACACCTACACCGACTCAGCAAATGTGCTTTTAAAATGGTTGATGGTGTGAATATGGACTGACTTGCAGCCATGAATCACTCTAGGATGTGGGTTCAGTTGCTCAAAAAAAACACTCAACAGGCAAATCATGCACAGAAAGTACACACCCTGACAATGTTTAATAATCATTAGACATCACTTTATTTTAGAAACTACTGTCAATATAAATCTTATATGCAACTCCTTTTTAACATAACATACTTTTAATTAATTTTACTAATGATTTAAATAACTAACTTCAATGCAGAGTTACAACATAAACAAAAAATATAACAAGACATGCTTTTACTTTTTCCACTAGTTACCCTTATTAATCTCTAAGCAGTGTTACCAGGTCTCTGTAAAATTTCCACCACAGCTACTTCTCTGGAATGGAGACACATTCTTCTTCTTTTTCTCAGTCTTTGCATGGAAAAAGAAGTTCACCATCGTGCACACAGTTTTCTGATTTGCAAAATCTACAATATCTTGCCTTGCCTTTTTATCATCGCCAGGTATAGCCATTATCCTCTCCATGATCTCCTTCTCCCAGTCTCAAGGTCCACACCAAGGTTTTTAAACAGCCACAGCCTATTTTTAAAGTAGCCCCCAAAAACAAAAACACCACCTACGGACTTGCTTTTTCCACCCACAACTTTGCTCCAAATCTAGCCCAATTTGGCATAAAAATTGTGACCCTGGCAACCCTGTCTCTAAGCTACGTCTAAATAACAGATAATTGTATTGGGGCTGTCAATCTATGGTATTTGAGGGCTGCATCACAGCTGAATTTAGTTACCCTGATTTAATACATAAATAATCAAAGAATCTATAAATATATAAATAAATGCAAACTGGAAATTCCCCCCATGTTCTCCTGCTATCTAAACAGTAGTCAAAACTATATTACTATAATAAAAAAATACGCCATAATGCTTATATTACCTACGTTAGCTAATTATCTAATTTTGTTTCTAAAAGTTTCCAGTTACCAAAGTCACAAGCTCATAACACAATAAAAAAAGACTTGAATGCTAAAATATGTCATTTGTGTTAGTGATCCAAATTACAAACCATATATAGTGATCCAAATAACAAACTATATAATCAGAATGCACCATTTCATTTAAAGGGAGTTAGTTTTTTATCAAGATGAGTAATCAGGTTTTTGAGGAGGCATACTTTAAAATCAACTCCAAATAATTTTAGTTAAGCAGTACTTCATTTACAATTGTGTCTCTGCTTGTGTCAGAACCTACACAGAACATATATTGATGCATGGTATATGTAGTTAATAAGTGATAAGTATTCATATGTGGCACAATTGTGTGAAACAGGCAGTAGTTCATACCTCAGCCAAGCCCATGCTAAATAAGGGGGAATTAACTTTTAATTCTCAGCAATCTAATCAGAGAGTTCAAATCTGAAAACTGTATTTCATAGTTTAAGGGGTTTGGTGTGAAAAGATAAAATTGTTAATTTGGTTATTACAACACTTAATCCATATTTAGGCTTTAAATATGGCATTTTTAGTGCTAACAATGTAATAGAAATGATTCAGTGTTTTCTGATGCTGCTTAACATAGCCATGTCTGCACCTCCTGACAGAGGCAACAGGATTTGCACTGAAATATTCTAGTACTTGTAGTGTGTATTTTTAGAATGTTTATTATTATTATTATTATTATTATTATTATTATTATTATGTTTTTTTAATGTCCTTTGTACAGCACTTTGGTCAGTGTAAGCTGTGTTTAAATGTGCTCTAGAAATAAAATTTACTTACTTAGCAGAATTCATGCCATCAAGAGTCCCTGAATCATCACTGGTCCCAAAGCATCAGTGATCCACCACCGTATTTTACATTCAGTATCAAGTGACTTTCCTTGCAGCCCTGTTTTGTCACTAAACATTCTGATGTTGTACAAGTTTTATTTTGGTCTCATCTGACAACAACACATGATGCCAGTTGTATTTACTGTACAATGATACTGCTCAGATGCTGCATTTTTTAAGATGATGTGAAGAAGGGCTTCTTTCATGCAATTAAATTAAATTGTATTTATACAACACTTTTAACAATGGACATTGTCACAAAGCAGGTTTATAGAAATCCAGATGTGGATTTAGATTTAGGTCCCCTTTTGTTACTCTTTTGCACTACTATCATCTGATTCACTTTCTACTAGAACTGTGTACTAGTCGGTGCTGCACTGTAATTTACTGTGCTCATTGTCTTGTTTTGGTAGTTTTGTACTGTCTTGTGCAGTCTGCACATGTTTGCACTGTGCATTTTATGTAAATACATGTAGTCTCCTGTAGTTCTGTGTTTGTTTTAGGTAGCACATTGGTCCTGGAGGAACGTTGTTTCTTTTCACTGTGTACTAACTAGCTATATATGGTTGAAATGACAATAAAAGCCACTTGACTTGACCTGAAGGCTGCTTTTATTTCATTTCTCAAGCTAAAAACGTTTTGGATTAAATTATGTGGAAGACAATCGTCACAGCTCTGACAGAACTATTACAACTCTAAGGTAAACTAAACTTATAAATCTAGGTTACTGTATTCACTAGCACTTTTAGTATGATATCTGATGATAAATTACCTTCCAGAACAATGTTTACATCAATTAGCTAGCTAATTTAGCTTTTCTTAGCTTATCGGCTGACATTGCTCTGTTAGCCAAAAAAAAAAAAAAAAAAAATTAGTCTGATTAAAGAAGACTGCAGTGCTCATGTGATTAAATCATTCTGTTTGAAAATGAATATTAATGCATTTATAGGCATTTTTTGAGGTCTGACAATCTAATGTTTTTAGGTACTTCTTGTTCAGTTAGTTTGTGCTTTCTGAATTTACCTTTCAGATAAATTATGATAAAATAAAACATTTATTAAGTGTTGTTGATGTATTATTGGCCTAGTACACTCATTTCTGTGGCTCAATTGACACTGGACTGAGTGTAATGTATAATGTTCCCTAAAATTAGTTTGACACCCCTGACTTAAGCTCAATAATGTCATGGTAGCATAAGCTCATTGTCTAGCTTTTTTCTTTTGTAGTTGCATTGTATTCATTTAGCCCACATTGCGTTCATGTCCTTGCTATGTGTATCTAGTTCTTGTTTGTTTTGTTTCATGTTCATAGTCTTTGTTTTCATGTGATTCACTCTAATAAATATATTGCATACTTGCATCCACCTCCACTATCAATCCATGACAGAAAGCTAGACCTAACTATGGATGCAGTAGATTTTTTCAAGGGCCAACAAGATCTCCTGGAAAAGAACTGCCTGATGTGGTAACTACAAGGAAAGAGAGAATGGGTCAGAATGGGCCATGCTGGAATGGCTCGAGGCCATGCGTCCCCTCAGAAAACTTTTTGAGGAGGAGGCTCCCGACCAGGCTGGAACTATCTCCCACCTTCCCTGCCCCACTGTGGACATCGTTACAGCTCACAGCTTCACTATGAGAATCACTCTGTCTCCCTGCTCCACCGAGGATGTCACTATGCCACACGGCTCCACTGAGGACTTCGCTGTCCCTCCCTGCTTCACTGAGGACGTCACTTGCTTCGTGGTGTGCGTTGTTCTTGTCGTGGAATTCTTCCAGCTAAAATAAAAACTTCTCAGAGTCTTGGGGTCTTGATGCCAAAAAATTAGACTTTATTGTAAAAAGTAACAAAGCCAAGGTAGTCTGCAGAGTAACCAATGAATCTGATCTCAACACAGCCTTTTATACATTTTCAAATGCATATCTCTCAAGGCAGAGCTTTTTCTTTACACAAACAACTAGTATATGTTGGCTGTCCACCACCCTTATTTCTCAGTTTTAATGTAGATGTATGGCATTTAGCATAGGCCCTTATCCAGAGCAACTTATATATATCTCATTTTATACAACTGAGCATTTTAGGAATATGGACCTTGCTCAAGAGCCCAGCAGTGGCCGCTTGCTGGTACTGGGATTTGAGCTTACAACATTCTGATCAGTAGTCCAAAGTTTTAACCGCTGAGCTACCACCTTGGATGTCATGCTACCACTTAGCTATGTGGAGGAGGTCGCTCCTCCTCACTGCTTAGTGGAGGATGTCATATCTCGTGCCTGCTGCACTAAGTGTATTGCCCCCATGGACTTTCTCGGCCTAAGGGCCCCATAAGGAAGGAGACATTTCGCTTGGTTTTCCAGGACCCCCTTTGAACTGCATATTGCGTTTCAGGAGCCGTGCATTAAGGGGGGGTTCTGTCATGGTAGCACCGAATATGGCACAGAACTACGGGGTAACACGGGGCACAAGTGAAGAATTACACTGGCCCAGTCTTACAGGGATAGGCCCTGGATCCACCTTGAACCTGACCTGAATGAATGAATGATATAGAGGCACTCCACATACAGTCCCCTCTGAAACTACTGGAGTGGCAAAGCCAATTCGTTTTTTTCTTGCTATATACTGAAGACATTACACAGTACAGTGGTTTCCTTTCAAATTGCTGTATTGGCTATGAACAGGTCGGCCAAGGAAAACAGCAGTTGAAGACAGAAACATGGTGAGAGCTATGAAGAAAACCCCAAAACCAACAGTCAGTGACAACACCAAAAACCTCCACAGGGCAGGGGTGAAGTTATCACAATCCACAGTTCAAGGAAGAGGCCATACCACAAGATGCAAACCATTCATCAGCAGTAGGATTCTGAAGGCCAGATTGGAATTTGCAAAGAAATACAGAGATGAGCCACAAAAGATCTGGAACCAAGATCAATCGCTAACAAAGTGATGGAAAATCCGAAGCATGGAGAAAGCTTTGCTTTCTTCTTGGGATCTGCTTATGATCCAAGACATAGAAGCTGATTGGTAAAGCATGGTGAAGGTAATGTCATGGCTGGGCTTGCAGTGCTGCTTCTGGAATGGGCTCCATAATCTTAATTGATGATTGAATTAATTCAGAAATCTACAGAAACATTCTGTCTTCCAGTTTTCAGAGAAAGGAGGCATCCAATCTAATTGGGAGGACTTTCATGCAGCAAGACAATGGCATTTCCAAACACATAACTGTTGCTCACTCAGTGTTTTTTGTTTTTGCACCATTATGTGTAAACTCTAGAGGCTATGCCACTCAAGGACTTAAACTGATGAAAAAAAAAAAACACTCCAATGGTCACAAGTTCATCATACTCACTGAGAACTGAGACAGTTTTGCACATTAAAAATATATTTTATTGCACCAAGTCAATGTGAGATATCAGGGGTCACTAATGAATACACCCAATACATTACAATACCTTTTAATTACCTATAAACAATTAAACAAAATAAAATACTTTATAATTTAAAAAGATAAAGAGCTCGGGCTAACCTGCAGGTGGGCAAGAGCACTGAGAAGGAAGGTCCCGCCATAAAACCCCAAAAAAGAAAGGACCATTCACTATACCCACATGCTACAAAGAATAAATAACCCAATACTCAAATGTGACTATCACAGCAACCAATGAAGAAGAACAAGGTACCCTGTAACCAGCCTCCTCGGGAGCAAACCCACAGCACTCCCACCATCTGTAACAAACACATAAAATAAAGCAAATTTAACAAAAAATAAAACAAAATACCAAAGAATTACATTGTATTGGATTTAATTGTATAAAACAAAATAACACCAAAAAACAGGAAGGAACAAAAAAACAAAAACAAAGAAAGACAAATCAGCAGCACAGCCCAGGTCCACGTTCCCTTGGAAACACACACGCTCACACCATTCGAAACTGAAAATGAGCAGATGGACACACCCCTCCTGCCTACACACACCTGTAGTGACAAGCATATAAACATTAACCACATTATATAATTACAGCACACCATATTAAGCTCATACTTATGGTGCCAGAACAACGCACACAAGAGGACTGCATAGTATTACTCCGTCACCCATCTCCAGCTTCAGAACACAGACTCAAGTTACAGACACAGAAAGATTTTACAAAATATACAAGGCATTCCACCCGCACACACAGACAAAAATACCTCAATTCACCAAAGAGAGGGAAACGAGTAACCAGAACTACATGACTCCAAAAGAACCAAGCACAAAGAGCAAACAAAGGATGCCTGGACATCAGCAAACACACCGACATGTTTGTGTGGTCTGTTTTTATTATCCGCGCAATCAAATTAATTGCCGGCAAGCTGGTGACTGCGATGTCTGGGCATATGGGACAAACTGTCCTTGCTATCTGCCGGTATATGTTGACACCTAAGCTCCGCTGCACTTAAGATCATTGTCCTGTTGCATGATCCTATTCGGCCCAGCTTAGGCTGCTGGTCAGATGGCCTCAAATTTGTCTCAAGAATATTCTGGTATAAAGTGTAGTTCATTGTGGTCTAAATGTCCTGTGGCTGCAAAACAAGCCCAAATCATCACCCCTCCACCAGCATGCTTGACAGCTGTTTGAAGTGTATGTGGTGATACACTGTGTTTGGTTTTTGCCAAACATGGCACTGTTCATGATGAACAAACTTCTCCAGCTTAGTCTCATTAGTCCAAAAGATATTGTTCGAGAACTTTTGTGGTTTGTTCAGATGTAATTTTGCAAACTGCCATATTCTATTTGGAGAGAAGGGGCTTTTTCCTAGCCACACTTCCATGGAATCCATACTTGTTAAGTCTTTTTCTGACTGTGCTGTCATGAACATAAACATTTAATATGCTTACAGATACCTGTAGGTCAGATGTTGCAGCTCTGCAATGGTTCTGGTTTTTTAGAGGTAGTTTCACTTCTTGGTGATTAACTAACCTTGCAAATTTCATTAGTAACACTTGGCTGCCAATTACTCTCGTAATGACTGGAAGTGGAA
The DNA here is from genome assembly GCA_022985145.1 of Pangasius djambal. Lineage (NCBI taxonomy): Eukaryota > Metazoa > Chordata > Actinopteri > Siluriformes > Pangasiidae > Pangasius > Pangasius djambal. The sequence continues at coordinate 17,832,707 of CM040987.1, read as the reverse complement.
AGAGTGTTCTTATTTTTTTGCACCTGGTTTCTGAATGTTGGTTTACTTTTTGGGAAAGAATGACTATATATTGAAATCTGTTGTGATATTTTTGTTGTTGTCAGTTGGAGGTTATTATTTGTTTGTTTATAGAAGTTGGTGAGGACCGCACAATTGTTGCTATTGCCCTGATAAATTAAAATATAGAATTGAAGAAGGATGTGCTTTCTTTTCCCCATGACTGTAGATGTACTGATATAGATAGATAGATGATCTCAGAGGGAAAATTTTGGAGCAGTATTATTCTACATACTATAATAGACACCTTTTATAATGAAGTTTTAAATGACATTTTAATTAGCTGCAGTAAACACTGTTCCCTCAAATGTATCAGCTATTTTTGGAAATTAACTCAATACGGTATAGCCCATGCATCACTGGAACAGGGTATGGGAAATATTTTTTATTAAAAACTTGGACAAGTCCACCTTCCCCACCTTTGGGGAGATCCTGTCATGCAATGTATGGGTTTTGTGCTGTTTGGACCTGAATAGCATCTGTTTAGCATGTCCAACTATTCATTCATTCATTCATTCATTCAAAATCCTATATCCTAAATCCAGCCTTCTTTAACATATATTGTGTGTTTGTTGATGGGCATATAATTCCTGAAGGTGGAATATGGTGAGAATGGTCTAAAGTGTACTGCTGGGTGCACTTTGGGACTGTGGAGGCTGCCAAGAGTGTTTGGATAAAGGCTTAAACTGCAGTGTTAGGATAAGGACAAAAACAGCAGTGTTTTGGTGTGTTACAAGTGTATTTATTGCACAATTTAAATTCTGTAATGAGGGTGAGACCAAAATGGGCCTGCTTCTCACCAGTAAGCTAATGTATATGGGCCAAGTGCAGAAGAGAGGCAGACCGAACTGAGCACACACACGCACACACAAGCTGTATGTGAAGAACTGTGTGGATGACGAGCACCTACATAAGAAGTAATTATATATTAAGTTTAATTATATATTAAGTTTTGATATAATAAAATATTCAAAAGCAAATCATGGTCAGAATTTTACTCAGTGCATCAATGTTAGCATGAATAGATGATCTTACTGCAGAGATATAAAGCACATATCATATAACAGAAATGACTATTATTTTCATTCACACATTTCCATGAAGGAGATTTATAAAGTTTATCAATTAAATTATAAATTAATTAATTCCCAGGACACTCAGTGTCCACTTTATTAGAAACACCTGTACACCTGCACATTCATGTAGTAGAGACTGTTGTGTGAAATTCTCTGGAGATCAGCAGTTTGTGAAATACTCAAACCATCCCATCTGGTGATGTACTGTTCCTTGTATAGTTTATTTTTACATCCACTAGGTAGTACTACTCCATGTATGTTTTTGATGTAGTCATAGTGAGTAACCTCTGACCTTGGTAGCAGCCATCTTGTTTTATTCAGTTGATACTGATAGTGACATGGTTCAAGCAGCTATATCCAATCTATTCATCATCTTTGCAATCATTTATAGAAGCTTTGTCTGTAAGTATCAAAGTATTTACAAGATGCTTAACTTCATCTTATTTTTGGAATTGGCGACATTATTTAAATTTAAATTTAATTTTAAAAAGATCATTTCCAATGCAATGGTATATGCATCTACATCACTATTGTGTGTATTAGGATATTATACACAGCTATCCTTTAAGTAAACTGTTGCATTTCTTTAATGTACAGACTTTAGAAACTTATTTGTTCACTTTTTCCTTTATTTCACTTTTACTGTGTTCCACTTTGTATTTGAAGCATTGGTGCTAATAAATCCATCCTTAAGTTCAGTTCACTTGTGGAAGGAGTTTAGCAGTCTGCGTAGTTGAAAAAGGGGAACTTTTTTATGAGGGCAGAATAGGTACCAACAAACATGCCACAGTTAAATTCACATTGATCACACTTTTTCTTCATTCTGATGTTTGATGTGAACATTAACCGAAGCTCTTGACCTGTATTTGTATTATTTCTTTTGAATTGTGCTGCTGCCACGATTGGCTGATTAGAAAGCATCATGAATGTACAGGTGGACAGTGAGTGTATTTGTTGTGCAAGACATTTCAAATCATGATTTCTGTATTTTACTGTGGCCACTGTGGCTGACAGAAACTACATCACTTGATTTGGATGTTTGAAAAGAATTGTAAAAAATGCACATTCTTCACATTCTTAAAATGTTTAGGCATTTCCTTTTTGGTGGAATAGGCAGTTTAGGGGATGGTACCCCTGTCACAAAAAGAACCCCAACAGTTCTGCCCTATAGTTCTCTCCAAAATTAAAAGGAAAATGGTCATAGTGTATTTCTTTAAAAATAAAAAAGACAGAACCTGATGATTCATATGAGGAGAGAGCAAATGAGCCATCTTCTGTTCTGTTGATTGATCTAAAGCAAATATTTGTACATACAGCATAACATATTTAAAAGAAACAAGTGCTACTTTGTTTACTTTTGATGCTGTACACAGCCATTTTGATATGATGACATTCTGTAAACTGGGAAGGAGCTTGTAGTTGAGAAGACTACTTCAGGGTCATTCTTACAATTCAGTTCCTTTTGTGTCCCCAGTACAGATCATGGTATTTATTATGTAAAACATTAAACAATATTGTGGAGGTGGGGCGTGGTCCAGCGGGCAGTTTTGTGAATGGAGAGGGGAGCCAGGGAGCTGAGTGGTAAGGATTGTGCACCTGCGATGAATTCTGTTAATGAGACTGATTGTGTTTCAGTGACGAGGATAAAGAGGGGAGAGATGAGCGCCTTGGAAGAGAGTCAGGCAGACGGAAGCTGTGTGTGTGTATAGTGTGCATAGACTGGAAGGTAAAAGTAAAGTTTTGTATGAAAAGAGGCAAACAAATTGTCTTGTTGTGTGTGTCTGAGCCTGTTTCCCACCTCCTCATTTCCCCATGACAGAGATCACTTCGCATTGGTGCCGAACCTGGGAGATATCGAGGACGATATCTGTGAATTCGGCCACCCATTCGCATATGCCCAAAAGCTCAGGGATGACTGGCAGGGCGGCGCAACAAATGGGGGGTAGTCGAGCAATTCATCGTCCAACTTTGAGAAGAGATGGTAGCGTGGGTCCTGGCGTCGCTCGATGAGGCGGTCCAGCTGGCCAAAGATTCATCTACTACTCTGTCTCTCGCCTGCGTGTTTCCCCTCCCTCTCGCTTCCTTCCTGCCCCTCTTCCTACCCCACAGAAACAGGGGCCCACTCCCCGCACCAGTGTTCCCCCTCCTTCTCCCTCTGTGTTGTCCTCTTTCCTGCAGGTAGGTGAATCTGGGGCTACAGGTGCGGGAGTAAAGTCTGGGCCAGTCTGCTGGCGCCACGGGGAGCCTGGGCACTTCCAGGACCAGTGCCATGTGATGGAGGTGGGGGCGCTGATCCAGATCCCCAACACGTCGCAGGCTGCCCCTGGTCGAGCAGGGATGCACCGCATACCAGTGCGTGTCCAAGGGGATACCTACCATGCTGACATTCGCGAAATGCCGAGCACCACCTGTGAACATAGTATGCTGCGCACATCCCACCCCATTTCTCTCTACTGCCTCCCCTTCAACCAAGCGCTGGTGAACTGAGGTCTGGTTACAGTGGGTGGACTCAGGGTGGACGCAGTGTCTAAATTAGATGGGTACCTAATGCCTCTCATTGACCAACTGCGCAATCGGGTAGGCACGGTTCGGTTTTATTCTGGATTTGGCAAAGGGATATTGGCAGATAAATAAAATTTTAAAACAACATTTAACTACAGTATCTGTCATTCATCCACTCTGGTACAGCTATATCCACCCTGTTATGCACAAGTTTTTTTTTTTGTCTTTAATGATGTTAATAGAAGTAATTCTTGATTTTTTTTTTTTTTCCAAATTCCTCAGATCACCAACACTCGGAAACTTCAAGGGAATCAACAGAAACAAGAATCTTTACAAATTTGCAAATTATAGCACCACCTTGAGGTGAAATTAGACATAACTTTTTGGAGACCCTTAGTGTGATGTCTTCTGGTTATCTAAAAATTTTGGTCAGAATACATCACACCTTTGCTAAGATTATAGAATATTTTAACCACAAAATGTGTACTCATATTTGATAATGTTTAATCCTCAACATTATAGATGTATGGAACCGGTATAGCGCAAAATGTGTCATTGTACCCAGTATCTCAGTAAAAGGCTTGCTGACTAGAACTGTGTGCATGGATCAGGAAGTGTATGCTGAGAAATTGAGGCCTAAAAATGACCTATTTGACCTTACATATGTGTGGGAATCCTGCTAAAGTGGGAAGCAGGAACAAGCTGTAAATTTAAGTGAGTAAGGCTTCCTTAAACAATAAGATATGCATATGGGGTAACCTTTGTTAAAAACAAGATACACATGTATGAGAGTATGTGTCTTGTTAAAAACAGGATGTGGAAGAGTTTTCAGGTAAATGTATATAAGAATGCCCTTCTCAAGAGTTGGGCAGGTTTTATCTGCAGACAACTGCTCGACTTAATTCTGGAATGAATAAAGTCTAATGGCGTCAACACCCAGGCTCTCCAGAATGATCTTTGATTTGCACTAATGGCCACAACATAATTGGCACCCCAGATGGGACTGTGTAGGAGCCAGGAGGGCTGATCTGTGGAGGGCTTCTGGGAGCAATCCACTCAAACCGGTGCCGGCATTAAAAAGGTAAGGCAGTGTTTGCCATTAGAATATTGGTTTTGAGTGGCTCGCTTGTGGTTTGCCCATGGCAGTTTAAGCACATCAATCTTTGATCTGCACTAATGGCCACAACAAGATATGCCTTCACTTCCTATTTGGTGGCTTCACCATCAAAGTTTTTGTGTGTTATGGACAAAGCATCCCATATATCAAAAATCAAAGAAGCAACTTTTTTTCGGGATAGTCTATTTGTAGGAGAAAAAGAGAAAAAACTTTTTAAAAAAATAAATAAATAAAAAATTCAAAATGGTGGAAAATCCAATATGGCAGAAATTAACATCATGTCTGTTGAACGTGGCTTGACCCAAATAATCAGAGGACACTGGAATCACATTTCTACAACATTCTGTTGCAGAGTCATTACTGTAAACGTACGTCCAAATTTGCCCTATTGGTGGCCCTAAAGGGTTTGAGAGGCCAATATTGCTGTGAGGGTAGCTGTGACTATCCTCTATCACTATAATCATAATAATAAGAATAATAATGATAATAAGTATAATAAATACAGCAACTATCGGGGGTTCAAGCACTTTAGGGCCCTAAAATAAATACATAAAATAAATTACTTAGTATTGTGCAAGCCTATAAGTATCTAAATCAGAGAAATTGCAAAATAATTTTAAGAGATAAATGGTAAAAAAAAAAAAAAAAAAAAAAAAAAAAAAAAAAAAAAAAAAAAAAAAAAAAAAAAAAAAAAAAAAAAAAAGCATATTTAAACTGTTGTGGTGCCATCTATTGTCAGAGCTCCATTAAATTTTCCATGCTTCTTAAGAATGATATAAGTTGTATGTGCTTACTTAATTTCATGCAGTGTTGAGTTTTCCTTTAGGGGCTAGTGAATTTTGGATACACTAAGCCACACTCATTTTTGTAAATAACCATTTTATGAGTAATGAATTTTTTTGGATTAATTATTGACCTAGGGAGTCCAGAGAATTGTACTACATTGGTTTTGTTTTGATTGAGTAAAAGACCTAGGACTAGTTCACAAAAGTGTAAATAATCACAAATATTTAATGATTTGATGACACCAGTGGCTCTTGAGGCAAAATTGTTATGTATTAGGAGGTCTAGTATATTATATGAATAATGTGAGTCTGTCTGAAACATTGCATAATATACAATCATTTATACACATGTAAAACCTGATAGTGCCTCCCGGTGGCCAAGTTTGGTGTCGATATGCCAAAGCGTTGTGGAGATATGACCTCACATTAATTTTGGCATGAACACCGTCATGTTTTCGATGATGCATTATACATGAACGATTTGTTCTATCAAAAATCTTTAAATAATTTTTGGTCTTCATTGTCTGAAGATGATCTGAGCAAAATTTAGTGAGGTTCTGATGAACAATCTAGGAGGAGTTTCCAAAAGTAGTTTTTTCAAAAAAAAAAATTTCACAGTTGTGGAAAAGTTTTTGCCGACCAAAGCCCATTTCTTATCCTTCTTTCTGGCATGACAGACAATAGGCCAATGAAATGAAAAGTTATTAGCATTTTTAGAAATGGTCTTATATTTTTCTTACCACAAGATGGCGCTGCCCCCAAACTTTTTGAGTACCTTCAGGGCATGGGGATGATGACACGTAAATTTCATACCGATACTCCAATGCATCTGTAAAATATAGCTTAACACAAAATTCAAAATGGTCAATGCCCAAAAGACTGATTGGCCAATGGTGGCCATATTTTTCAAGATTCACAACTGTCCTCATAGACACTGATGGGACTTTAGATGAAGACAGTTCCAACAAGATTTAAAATCGATTGGACCAATGGTTCTATATTTAGCACCAATTTCATGTTTTGTCCTGTTTTAGCAACATCACGTGGTCAAGCTCTGCCATGTTAGGCAAGTGACCTCAGATTGAGCCCATACATGAGCTTGCCAAGTTTGGTGAAAATATCTCATTCCGTTCAAGAGTTATAGCCGTTTCAGTAAAGGAAGCCATGCCTTCTTCAAACTTTTTTGACAAGCCATCATGAGAGTATAACAAAAATTCAACATTTTTTTGATAATTATTGATCTAAGGTGTCCAAACAATTGTCCTGAACTGGTTTTATTTTGGTTGAGCAAAAAAACCTAGGACTAGTTCGCAAAAGTATCTTTTTTAATTAATCGTAAATATTTCCAAGGTTTCTTGAGGCAAAGTTGTTCAGAATGAGGAGCTCCATCAAATGTTGAGTTACTTGTGTTTGTGTGAAACACTGTGGTATATAAAACCATTTATGTGCATGAAAACTAGATAGCGCCCCCCCAATGGCTGATTAGTTTCAAATTTCTCACAGAACTCTGGGGCCATGAGTGAAGTAAGTCCACTAAGTTTCGTTCAGATCGGCCTTTGTTAACCAATTGCCTAATAGCTGCTGAAAATTAATTGGCTGATGGCTGGCATGTTTTTCGAGATACGCAACTGTCCTCATAAATATTGATTGGACAATGCGTCTTTTGCGATTGAACCCCTAATAAAAATCCCTACAAGAACAATAGGTTTTCAGTACTTCACAGTTGAACCCATAATAATAATAATAATAATAATAATAATAATAATAATAATAATAATAATAATAATAAAAAACCCTACAAAAAATCTATAGAGTTTCAGCACTTCATGATTGAACCCCTAAAAATCCCTTCAAAAATAGGGTTTCAACACTTTGTGCTTGAACTTATTTTATAATAATAATAATAATAATAATAATAATAATAATAATTAAAGCTGCAAGCGGGATTTTCGGGGGGCAAGTTAGATGTAAGCATTTTATAGCATGCTATTGTTGGCACGAGATTTGCTGCAACAAATTTTGTGTCAGTGTGCAAGGTCATTGCTGAGATACAGCCTCAATTCCTGTTTGTTGGCCCATCACAGACAAACCATTTGGAATATTCAAAATTCTTTTAATAACTTTTGTGAGGCTTAGTCTGGAGATGATGTGTGCCAAATTTGGTGAAGATTGGAGAAAATCTTTAGGAGGATTTTTAACAAAATCCAAGATGGTCAACAGGAAGTACACTTGAATTTCAGATGTAGGTGTGCGTTCAGTTCTGCATACTCCAGTTAATTATAGGAAAAATGAACTGTGAATTTATCACAAACTCTTCAAATGATATAAGGAAAAAAATTTAAGTTGTTACAGGTCTTGACCACAAGGTGGCATGTTCGCAAAACTTCCTGGGTACATTCAGGGTATGGATGCATTGCTGAGATATTCCCTCACATCCTGTTTTTTGCATTTGCCAGTGCATTACAGTAGAACGGGTTTGAATATCAAAATTCCTTTGACAATTTTTGTTCAGACAGGTCTCAAGATGGTGTGAGCCAAATTTAGTGAAGATGGTAATCCCAGGGAATCCAGGGATGCCTGGCTTTTAAATGAAATTTGGACACATGGTTCAAATGTTATGACAATAAATGTACTTACACATTAGGCCCAAATTTGACCCTATAGTGGCAGTAGAATGTTGACAACACTTGGCCCAAATTTTATTCAGAATGTTCCTTAGACCCTCCCCAATCAGTTTGCCAAATTTCACAACATTTTACCATTTTGTTCACTTAATTCCAGTTTCCTTAAAAATAAAATAAACCCAGATAGTGTAAACAGTCTTTTCTCATGCCTAATGATTTTGCGATGACTGTATATTATCCTGCTTATTACAAGGCTACCTGTAATTGAATTATTCTAAAAAATGGACATTGATATAGTGGACAATAGTGAATGAAGAGGATAGGTGGAGGTTTGCGCTGGAGAGAAGAGGAATGAAAGTCGTAGTAAAACTGTGTGAATGAAAGGGAGGGAAGTGGAACAGTAAGATTACAGGGTGATTACAGGGTGAAGAGGTGAAGAAGGTACAGGAGTTTAAGTACTTGGGGTCAACAGTCCAGAGTAATGGTGAGTGTGGGAAAGAGGTAAAGAAGCGAGCTCAGGCGGGTTGGAATGAGTGGAGAAAGGTGTCGGGATAAAAAAATATGTGTGATAGAAAAATATCAGCGAGAATCAAGGGGAAGGTGTACAAGACAGTGGTGAGATGGTTAGTGGCCATGCTGTATGGTTTAGAGACAGTGTCACTGAGGAAGAGACAGGAGTAGAGGTAGCAGAGCTGAAGATGTTGAGGTTCTCGTTGGGAGTGACAAGGTTGGACAGGATTAGGAACGAGTACATCAGAGGGACAGCTCATGTTGGACGTTTGGGGGACAAAGTTAGGGAGGCCAGATTAAGATGGTTTGGACATGTTCAGAGGAGGGAGAGTGAGTATATTGGTAGGAGAATGTTGGACATGGAGCTGCCAGGCAGGAGGCGAAGAGGAAGGCCAAAGAGGA
>CM040987.1:17805834-17823534 GCA_022985145.1 Pangasius djambal | reverse complement strand
AATTTTGGTGAGATGTCATTATTCATGCTTGAAGCCAGAAATGGTACACATGCTGGTTTTCTTAGCAAAAAACCTTTAAACCAGTAAAGCAGCTAGTTTCTGTTATTGTTCTATTTCTGTTTTTTGACAGATTGTTCAGTTTTGGTGGTTTGATTACCCATATTCTTATTTGTTTTGCCTTATGTCGGTTCTAGAGATAGAAAAATATCAGCGAGAATCAAGGGGAAGGTGTACAAGACAGTGGTGAGACCGGCCATGCTGTATGGTTTAGAGACAGTGTCACTGAAGAAGAGACAGGAGTCCGAGCTAGAGGTAGCAGAGCTGAAGATGTTGAGGTTCTCTTTGGGAGTGACGAGGTTGGACAGGATTAGGAACGAGTACATCAGAGGGACAGCTCATGTTGGACGTTTGGGGGACAAAGTTAGGGAGGCCAGATTAAGATGCTTTGGACATGTTCAGAGGAGGGAGAGTGAGTATATTGGTAGGAGAATGTTGGACATGGAGCTGCCAGGTAGGAGGCGAAGAGGAAGGCCAAAGAGGAGGTATATGGAGATAATAAATGAGGATATGAAGCTAGTGGGTGCAAGTGTTGAGGATGCAGAAGATAGGGATAGGTGGAGAGTGATGATTCGCTGTGGCGACCCCTGAAGGGAAAAGCTGAAAGAAGAAGAAGAGCGTGCAATAGGTTCTGTGCTTGCCCGTGGGTGTCATGGTTATGTAGATTATACACCAATCAATTATCCTTATACTATAACAAACACACACATTATACATACAGTCCCTTTTATATGCAGTAGCCGTATCCTGGTGAGCTGAGAGGTCTTCAACTCAAACACTTTACGTGTTGTGGAGAGCTACCCGTGGGGAGAGGTTAGCCTAGAACTCACACCCAGGGCATGGCTCATCATTCATCATCTTCATCCTCACTTGAGGAATTGGATTCTTCTGTTTTTTGTGTAATATCCATTATATCTCGCCGAATGTCCCATGGGTCCTTTTTTGGTACTTTCTGCATCACCATCATCTGTTTAGCAGCCGCATTAGCCACTAGAGTTCTAAAAGTAGGTAGGACACAACAAACCGACAGCCCACCAACAACTACAACTACGCCAATCATTATTCTCAATTTAGTTAACCAAGCTCCCCATTTTCCTAAGTTTAGTTCAAACCAGTCCCATTTTTTAGTTTGTTCATGGCTTCAGTAAATGTTCCTTCTGGTGCAGTATTATTAGGGATATAGGTACAACATTGATCCCCAAACAAAATACACACACACCTCCTTTTTCAGCTAATAACCAATTTAGTGCTTGCCTGTTTTGCCATGTCATTTTGCTTGTTGCATCTAATTGCTCTCCTAAGGCAGCTAATGCATCATCAATATAATTTAATAAATCTTTGCTGATTATAGTAAATATAATTTATCCATTCTGTATTTTTATTGGGGGTTATCCATACTAAAATAGACTCAGATCCTGACCTCACTTCATCTCTGGCTTTGATTTCATTAGGTATACCTCTTGGCTGTCCTACTGAATCTATGTACACTTTAGGATCAGTCTGATATGCCCTCCTTGCTCTATGGTTCTCGATTGTGTTACTTCTAACGGGTTGTTCTATATTCCAATCTGTACTCTAGTACAGATCCCTTTCCATCCTTTAGGTAATGTTGCTCTCAACAGTGTTCCTCCACAAAGCCAGAAGAAATCTGCTATAGGTACTATTTGTTCATCATACCGAAAGACCAATGTTTGATTTGTGCATCTATGTATTAATGTTATATTCTCAGGTACTGTTACTGTTGCATGAAGTATAGATTTCTTCTGGACATCTGTTCGCTGGAATGAATCACTGTCCAGGTGCCACGTCACCATACAATTACCTTGAAATTCTCCCATGCTATATTTGCCTTTAGACTTATTAAAGCATTCGTACTCAAGTGTATAATCTGTTTCATAATCTGAGGGGATCTCTATCTTTTTAGTCTCTATTCTTATATCTAATTGTTGACACCACTCTCCCCATCCTGGTGAATTGTAACTACTAAAGTAATCTAGACTACTTAATATAGTTAAGCATTCAGCTGGGCAATATGGTCTTTTAAAATCATGCAGATGACAAAAATGTTGATTTAAACTCAGCACAGTGTCTATAGTCATACTGTTTGGGGACTACTATAAGTGTTCTTAATGGTGATGCTGTGCATAGTAAACAATTACTCATTCCTGTTTCATGGGCTGTGTATGTAGCCCACTTATACCACTCATTATTTTGTGCTAGTCTCAATAGCTTTTCTTTTATCCCTCAGTTAGTTGTTGCCTTGTAAGGGTTGGCTTAGGGTTACTTTGTGACCCAATCAATGGCTGGGGAGTTAAGTGTGTTGGACATTAATTAGCAGCAAGTGGACAGGCCTGAGTCTGCAAGACCAGCTGTATCAGGTACACTGCAGTCAGTATTGAGCCCACTACCAAGATCTACCTCTTCATGCTCTGGATCCATGGAGGTGGATGGTGGCTTACCTCCTCCTCCGTCCTTTGTATCTGGGTTTGTTTCCTTCCCTCTCTCTCCGTCAGCAGTGCTTGTTTCTGTTCTTTCATGACTGTCCTCTGAGGGCCTTGCTTGCTGTTTTTCTTTTTGCTTTTCTGGTGTTACTCTAGTACAGTGGTTTAAATGATACCAAGTAGTACTACCTTCCACTTGTACCGCTGTTGGCGTAGCTCTTACCACTTTGTAGGGTTCTTCCCTTCTGGGTTCATTCCATTTTCTTCTGAACACCCTTAGATACACCTGATCTCCTGGTACCACTGGACACGGAGTAACTGGTTCTTCTTTTGGCTCCTTTTTCTTTTCCTGTAAATAGATGGCTTTATGTATAGCAGTTAGTTGCTGCATATATGCTTTCAATTCCATTTGTAATTGCTCCAAATTGGGTCCCTTATAGGGCCCCCTCTATCCTGGCACAGCCATGGATCGACCCATAAGCATTTCATGCGGGGTTAGATGGGTCATTCTGTTAATTTGCAAGCAGTTGCTCATGTGTGCAAGGGGTTATGCATTGACCCGATTAAGTTTAGTGCTAGCACAAATCTTATACAGTTTAGATTTGAGGGTACGATTACTCTCTCCACCATTCCCTGTGATTGCGGATGAAAAACACATCCCAGCCTTTGTTTTATCCTTAGTTGCTGCAACACTTTCTTCACAGTGTTCTGAATAAATGCTGAACCATTGTCAGAGCTGATTTCTGACGGTATACCAAACCTTGGAATTACCTCCCTTGTCAAGAATTTAAATAGCCTGCAGCCTGCAGCTTGATATACTGAAGGCACTGCTTCCACCCATCTACTGAATCTGTCTATTACCATGAACATGTACCTTTTACCTTGTACTTTCTTTATCATGTCTACATAGTCTATTACCAGATGTTTGAATGGACATTCTGGGACAGGTATATGACCTATTGGTGCTGCAGTCCCTTTCCTGATGTTATTGTGGGCACAGACTTATCCTATCCAATTCCCCTGCCCATTTTGGCTGTCAGAGTTGCTCCCTTCCCTCTTCTTCTTCTTCCATGTCCTCAAAATATAACTGTCTGCCTAGCACTCTCTTTTGTTCCCTTTTTAATGGGTATCTATCTCACTGCTGACTGTCTGCTTCTTCCCTTTTTCTGCTGTCTAAGCCACTCTTCTGTTTCTTTTAACTGTTCTTCTAATTCCTCTATCTCCTCATCTATTGCTTCTCCTATGCTCAGCCTGAGTCTATCCTCATCCTCTCTTACCCACAATGAGCTATCTGCCTCCTGTTCTCCCACCCTTTGCATAGCTTCTCTTACATGCTGATAGCAGTCTAAGGGCTTTTCCTGTCTTTCTCTTTCACTCTGCCAGTCCCCACTCTCTTTCCTGTGTCCCTCCGCTACATTCCTTGTTTCCTGGTTCTCTAATTCCACTTCCCCTCTAACATGCATGGTACCTGTTACCATTGGGAACTGGCCACTGGGTGGCTCTGGCGGGGCATATGGTGGTGGTCCCTTGAATGCCTCTTTCATCTTCTCCTCTGATTTTTTTTTTCATCATTTTTCAACATCATTCTTGCTAGCTTCATGCTTTTCCATAAAGACTCCCCTTCTTGTTTGAATAGTGATAACACTTCTTTTTCTATCTCTTTTTTGGCTTCTCTCTTCTTGCTCTTATCTTTTACTTTATGGTTTTTGATTAACATTTCCATCTCCATGCATAAGGATACATCAAATGATCCCTCAATTGGCCAGTTGGTGTTCAAGCCTCTGGTTCTCTTTTCCCACTTTTTGGACACTTTTACTATGAGTTCTTTACACAAAGGGTGTTTGTTCCCTAACAACTCAACAGGGGTAGTTGCCATAATGAGTCTCTATAGTCTGCACTTTACTTATGGAATTATGAGAGCAGTCCGTATTTCAAGTCACTACCCTCTTTACTTTACCGTCAGTCCTTCTATTCCTTATTAAGTTAAACAGATATGTACACAGTGCTCTGAACTAAGCCCACATTGCATACATAACCTGCTCACAGGACAATGCTTCTATGTCTAAGAAGCCTACAAGCCCACCTCACGACCTCTCTGATTTAGAGTTGACCTTTATCCAATAAGCTGACACACTTAACCACAAGATATCTCCGAGACAAAAATGCAATAGTCTATACTGCACAGCACATTCAGAGCTTTCTCACAGCATGCGCACTCTCCCACTTACTCTCTTTTGCTCTTCCACTAACAATTAATCATGGCACCAAGTACTTAAGAAACTATGCAGACTGTCCCCACACTGACCTTTTACATGATGTCTACTATACGGTGCAGTACATAGAGCATAAAATCAACAGCGGAGATATTTGGCCCCCAACAAAAATGCCACCCAGTAGAGATTGCTGTTCGCTATCTGGATCACAATGGCTGCAGGCGAATGCCCAAATAATCTACAGACCATGTATTAGGGCTGTCATTTTATGTAACTCTTTGTTCTATGACACCATTAGCCCCCAAAAACCTCAAACCCTTTTTTTTTCTTTCTTTCCCTCAACAGCCTCCGAACTACCTTATTGGTCTGTCATATTGGATCACTCTGATTTGCACACACACGCACGCTTGCATACACACTCCTTTTTCCGGGCTACTGATTGGCTCCCACATTCATACAGTCTCCAAAGAAACTTTGGAGCTCATTATTCATAACTTGTCTCCTTATCTACGGAGCTCATCATTCACTCACCCTGGTCAGTGTGATATGGTCACGTCTGTCTCTACCAGGTCACACTTAAGTGACGGTCCAGGAGAGGTACGTGTCCAATATCCAGCCAAACCCAGAGTTTATATTTTCATGCACACTTACCCAGTGTGTGAATACAAGTTTATCATGTAGAGGACTATGGGGATGTGTTTTTCGACATTGGATTCCAGAAGTGTAACCCGACTCTCACCTCTGCTGCTCACACAAACACACACATGCTGCAGCAAGCAATACACAAACAAAAAGCACTCAAAAGCAAGACACACAATCACCCACTGAAACCCCAAACTGGGGATAGCATATACAATTATACCAACGAGAGACAGACAGAAACCAGAGCAAGAAGAGCTCTTTAAGAAGACTACTGATTGGAAGTTTGTGAATGCAAAAGGTCGTTCCTCTGCCACACTGTTAAATAAGTGAAACCCAGTAGAGAACAGGGTGTAAAGATGTTTGTATCACTTTTTTAAATTAAATTATTTTTTTTTTACCATTTGTGCTTCATCCATCAAATCCTGTGAATGAGCTGAGAAAACATTTAGAGAGATGAATAAGTGAATTGACTTGAAAGACAAAGATGCAGTGATGTTCAGAGGTGTTTCTTTATTGACTTTAAAAATGGAATGAGTATTTGCATTATGTGTATTGACACTATACAGAATCAAATCTGTAAACTGTCTAAAATCACTCTTTACCTGAACCAAAGTCTCAACCAAATAATGGTATTGTACAACAAACAAGTAATTCCAATAAGCTTTCAGGAAACATCAGGATACAGCAAGCTCACTCTGCTGAATAGAAAAAAAACACATCTTACTTCAGAACAACACCCTAATTTTCATAATTCTATCAATTGGAGATCCACTGTAGGGAACATTTATAAGATGTATACTTAGATCCCCTAACTGTAGGGGATTTTACTAAGAAAATATTACTACTAAGGAAAATATTACTAAAAAGGCAATATACAATTAAGACAAATATCCCTGTCTCAAACTTGCTCTCAAAATTGCTCTCTTCACTTCAAATGGAATTGCATGCACCAGAATGTAAAATGTACACATCCTCTCTGAT
Source organism: Pangasius djambal (assembly GCA_022985145.1). Lineage (NCBI taxonomy): Eukaryota > Metazoa > Chordata > Actinopteri > Siluriformes > Pangasiidae > Pangasius > Pangasius djambal. Next base: position 17,817,200 of record CM040987.1, on the reverse strand, counting down.
CCATCTCATAATTAATAAATAAGCCCACATGATGGTACCAGTAGAAGTGAATAAGAGAATAAGTGAAATAAAAAAAAATGCACAAAAAAGATGCTGAATAAAGCCTACAGCTTGCACACCATCATTCATGCCACATCTTTGTTGCACGAAACATAAAAAAAGCAAAACAAAAAAGAAGCCTGGTTACATAGAAGATTCACAAAGAAACAAGTTGAAACCCTTTAAATAAATGTAAAGTGAATTATCCTGAACTATTTCATGTAATCAAGCCTGGAGGCCATTGGTGTGGTGGTTCAGACAGTGAGGGAGATGAAGCTGTTGTATCTCTGGATGTTTCTCTTCAAGATTTCGGAGCAGGGCCCTAAAACGCGCTCAAAGCGTGGCCTATCCAGCTTTACACACTTCAACGGACCTCTGGCCACAACGGTGGCTGCACGCGGCCTGTTCAGGAGCAGTGCTATCTCACCTGCAGAAAGAAACAGTGAATGAGTAATATTCTTTTTACTTTTTATACAATGCATGATAAGATATAAAATGTTGTTAATCTTCATTCAATATGATGTTCGTCTTCTGTGCGCCACAAAAACAGCTCTGACCCACTGAGATAAGGACTCTACAAGACCTCAGAAGGTGCCCTGTGGTATCTGGCACCAAGATGTTTCAAGATGCAAGGTAGAGCTGCTGTGGATTGGACTTGTTGTTCAACCACATCCCACAGATGCTCATTTAGATTCAGGGAATATGGAGGCCAATACTTCATGTTCATCAAAGCATTCCTGAACAATGTGAGCAGTGTGGCAGGGTGCATAATTCCTTGGATCTCGGTCCAATCAAGCATCTGTGGGATGTGCTGGAAAATCTACTTTATTAGGAACACCCGTACACCTGCACATTCATGCAGTTATCTAATCAGCCAAACATATGCAATGCAAAAAATCATGCAGCTACAGGTCAATAGCTTCGGGTAATGTTCACATCACACATCACAATGAAGAAAAAGTGTGATCATGTTACTGTTACTTTGATCATGGCATGGATATTGGTACCAGATTGGCTTTGAGTATTTCAGAAACTGCCGATCTCCTGCTGGTTTTCAGGCACAAAAGTCTCTAGAGTTTATGCAGAATGGTGTGAAAAACAAAAACCATTGAATGAGCGACAATTCTATGGGTTGAAAGGTGTTGTTGATCAGAGATGTCAGAGGAAATGGCAGGGTGCCATTGCCAGAAAGGATAAAGTAACTCATGTAATCACTCTTTACAACTGTGGTGAGCAGAAAAGCATCTCAGAATGCACAAAACATTGAACTTTGAGGTGGATGAGCCACAATTGCAGAAGCCCACATAAGGTTCCACTCCTCAATTCAATTCAATTTTATTTGTATAGCGCTTTTAACAATGGACATTGTCACAAACAGCTTTACAGAAATAAATACATTCAAATTAAATTAAATCAAAATAAATTAAATTAAATAAATTTAATTAAATAAAATCAAAGTAAATGTGTGAATTTATCCCTAATGAGCAAGCCAGAGGAGATGGTGGCAAGGAAAACTCCTTGAGATGATATGAAGAAGAAACCTTGAGAGGAACCAGACTCAAAAGGGAACCCATCCTCATCTGGGTGATAACGGATAGTGCAATTATAAATAAATCCCTTCTATAACTGTGTACTGCATGGACAAAGAGTGCAATTGTGCAACCAGTAAGTTCATTACAGTTTTCACACGAAGTCCAGTTTGTTGAACCAATCCACTGTCCACTGATGGAGAACTGAGTGCAAAACTGTTCATGGCAACTGCAGCCCCAAAGCCACCACAGCAAAATCAGTCCCAAACCATCACAGTACAACTCCTCATATGAGATCCACAAGCCATCTCCACGGCCCCCAGGTGGTACCATCCCCAGCAGTCCCAATGATCTTCAGGCTATCCTGTCAGCCAAAAATATGAATCTGAGGCTATCATGGTGTAACACGTTTTTTTTGGACTCAGCATGGTGGATAGCTCACCCAGTTGCAGCAGAGTTAGGGAGTGAGACTCACAATGTGATTAACATTCCTCATGTGTGGTTTTATTTGCCATTCTCCGTAGGTCTCAAGAAAATCTTTATCAGTCCCTCTGCTAAATACAGCATTACTTGTTTAACAACAAAGTAAAATGAGCAACAGGAAAAGAAAATATGGCCAGAAGCCATCTACAGTCATCTCATGCTCTTCTCTATCAAGAAGATCTAATGATCCCCCACTGAAAAGGAGAGAGAGACAGAAAGAAATGTGCTGCCCTTAAAAATGTGCCCTTGCCACACTGCAAAAAATTATTCAGGAAAGGTTTGAAGAACATGACAAAGAGTTCAAGGTGTTGACTCAATCTGACTGAGCATCTGTGTGTGCTGGTGCCATCTCTTCCCCAGATAAGCGATGCACACACACCTGGCCATCCACATGATGTAAAAGAAAATGTGATTCATCAGACCAGGCCACCTTCTTTAATTGCGCCATGGTCCAGTTCTGATGCTTACATGCCCATTGTAGGTGCTTTCAGCGGTGGACAGAGGTCAGCATGGGCACTCTGACCAGCCCCATATGCCGCAAGCAGCTATGCATTGTGTGTTCTGACACCTTTTTCTCATAGCCATCATTAAGTTTTTTCAGCAATTTGTGCTACAGTAGCTCTTCTGTGGGATCAGACCAGATGGGCTAGCCTTTGCTCCCCACACGCCTCAGTGAGACTTGGGTGCCCACAACCTTGTCACAAGTTCATCGGTTGTCCTTCCTTGGACCACTTTTGGTAGGTACTAACCACTGCATACCAGGAATACCCCACAAGACCTGCCATTGTGGAGATACTCTGACCCAGTCATCTAGCCAACACAATTTGGCCCTTGTCGCTCAGATCCTTAGGTTTGCCAATTTTTCCTGCTTCCAACACATGAACTTTGAGAACTGACTGTTCACTTGCTGCCTAATATATCCCACCCCTTGACAGGTGCCATTGTAACAATCGACTTAATTAAAACCACTGACACTTCACCTGTCAGTGGTTTTAATTAATACATGTTGCATTAACCGTTTAGTAATTACACCGGATTCTAATCTTCTACGATAACAAAATAAGGATTCAAGGTCAATCCATAAAGCGTCTTGCCTGTTCATAACCCAGCTTGTTATAGTTTTGAGTTGGGCAGCCCAATAGTAAAACTGAAAATTGGGCAGCGAAAGACCCCTTGGATCTTTTGGTTTACAAAATTTAGAAGACCAACACTCTGATGCTTATTATTCCAGATATAACAAGATATGAGAGAATTCAGAGATTTAAAGAAGGATGTATTTAAATAACACGGAAGATTTTGAAACAGATAGTTTTAACGGGGAAGAATATTCATTTTTATAATGTTGACTCTCCCAAAAAGGGAAGTCGGCAAGGAGGTCCATTTTTCCAAATCTTTTTTAATTTTTCGATTTAAAGGAGAATAATTTGTCTCAAATAAATTATTCAAGTTGGGAGTGAGAAAAATGCCCAAATATTTAAGACCCCTATCTGAGACCTGAAAAGGAGATTGTATAGGTGGGATGCAGGAGTAATTAAAAGAAATAGAAACAGATTTTCCTAAATTAACTTTATAACCCGGCACAGCACTGAACGAAGCTAAAGAATTCAAAACTGCTGGAATAGAGGTCTGTAGTTTCTCCAAGTACAAAAGAACATCGTCTGTAAACAAAGAGATGACATGTTTAATGGCATTAATAAGGTTGGAACCTAACCCAAATTTTTCCAAAACTGAAAACAAAAAGGACCATTCTACACAGTCAAAAGCCTTTTCGGCATCCAGAGATAAAATCATTCCTGATTTATTTTGAATATTGAAATAATGTATAACGTTAAGAGCACGATGTATGTTATCTGTACTGCACCTAGATCTCACGAAGCCTGCCTGATCAGAATTTATAACATTGGGAAGAAGCGTTTCAAGTCTACGGGCCAATACTTTTGCGACTATCTTATAGTCCACATTGAGGAGACTGATGGGTCTGTAAGATGAACAGTCCAGAGGGTTTTTATCTTTTTTTAAGAGCAAGCTAATGGAAGTGTGTCTCCAGGAGGGCAGGATTTCACCTTTCCAAATGTTGTTAATAGCAGGTATAAGAATTGGATGGATTTTAGGCCAGAATTTTTTTAAAAATTCCAATGGGAAACCATCTGGGCCGGGGCATTTCCCATTCCGCATGGATTGAATAGCCGCCCAAACCTCTTCCACTGTAAATGGAGTATTTAAGCTAGAATGATCTTCCTCTGCAATCGACAGTAATGGAATATTATTTAGATAATTGGCTATGTCCGAGTCTGTCACTGCTGATTCTGAACTATAGAGAGATTTATAAAAATCCTTAAAAGTTCTATTTATAGTCAAAGGGTCACTTAAAATGTCACCACTTACATTCTGTATCATAACAATTGAATGATCATTATTCTGATTCTTTAGTTGGTGAGCAAGCAATCGGCTGGATTTATTGCCAAATTCGTAGTATTTTTGTTTAGTAAAAAGCAAAAGCTTCTGAATATGGCTAGTGTGATCCATACTCAATTTGGTCCTTGCATTCACCAACGCTTTTAAATTTGAAACTGTGGGGGATTTCTTATGAATTTGTTCCAACCTGGAGACTTAGTTTTCAAGATTTTTCCTATTACTATCTCTGACTCTTTTAAGATGGGAAGTGTAAGAGATAAGATGACCACGTAGAGTAGCTTTGGCTGCATCCCAAATCACTGGAGAATCTCTGTTATCAAGCCAGAATTGAGACAAACAGTCTGAAACAAAAGAGCAAAAAGGGTCACTGTTTAAAAGAGATAAATTAAACCTCCAGTATGAAGATCTAGGAATACGGAAAGCAGGATCAATCTGCAAATGTACTTCTTTGTGATCTGATAAAATGATAGAGTCAATACGACAGGACTGAACCACGTTCAAAAATTGTTTAGGGATAAAAAAATAACCAAGCCGAGAATAAGAATTATGGGGATGTGAATAAAATGTATAATCTCTCACTTTAGGATGTACATAATTTATTAAGAACATTTAGATGATTTGGGGTTCGATACATTTGCAGATGAGGATTTATCTAGCGAAACATTCATTATACAATTGAAGTCTCCAGGCAGGAAACCTAAGCCTTTACAATAATAATTAAACAATAAAATCATTTGTGATATAAAGTTTGGCCAGTTGAAATTTGGCGCATAAACATTGAGAATTGTTATATAATGTTTCAAAATTGAGCCTGTGATCATAATAAATCTTCCTTTGGGATCTGATTCTTATTTCATGACAAATTAAGGAGATAAAAGGTCTGGAGTTGATTCCAAGTGTTGAATTTGCATTTGGTAACTGTTCATGGGAACTCTCAATATGTGTTCCAAAGAGGTGTCAGTGCAAGTGAAGAAGGCCATCATTTGGTTGAAAAACAATAACAACAACAACTATCAGAGAGATAGCAGAAACTTTAGGAGTGGCCAAATCAACAATTTGGTACTGGTGAGCTCAGCAACCCCAAAAGGCCTGGAAGACCACAGAAGACAATGAAAGTGGATGATCCCAGAATTCTTTCCTTGGTGAAGAAAAATCATTCACAACATCGAGCCACGTCAAGAACACTCTCGAGAAGTTAGGCGTATCATTGTCAAAGTCTACCATCAAGAGACGCCTTCATGAATGTGAATACAGAGGGTTTACCTCAAGATGTGAAACTACTGGTAACACTGAAGAACAGAAAGGCCAGATTAGACTTTGCAAGAAAACATCTTAAAAAAAAAAACTGACCAAGATTTTTTTAGACAAACTTGTACCAGAATGATGCAAGGAGAAAAGTATGGAGAAAGAAAGTAAGGGCTCATGATCCAAAGCATACAACATCATCTGTCAAACAGTGTTATGGCATGGGCATGTATGGCTGCCAAAGGAACTGGGTCACTGGTGGTTATTGTTGATATGACTACTGATAGAAGTAGCAGGATGAATTGTTAAGTGTATAGTGCTATACTTTCTGCTCAGTTTCAGTCAAATGCTGCAAAATATATAGGATATCACTTCACGGTGCAGATGGAAAATAACCTAAAACATCCCGCCAAAGCAGCCCAAGACATTCTTAGGGCAAAGAAATGGAATGTTCTTAAATGGCAGAGTCAGTCACTTGAACTCAACCCAACTGAGCCTCCTTTTCAATAACTGATGACAAAACTGAAAGCAGAAAGACCCACAAACATGCAGCAACTGAAGGTGGCTGCAGTAAAGGCATAGCAAAGCATCTCAAGGGAGGAAACTCAGCATTTGGTGATGTCCATGGGTTTCTAGACTTCAGGCAGTCATTTACTGTAAAGGATTTACATCCAAATATAATCCTTATATTTGTAATTATATATGGAGGAACTATGAAAAAATGGCTGTAATTCCTAAATGGTTAATCCAGTATTTTTCTTAAACCACTTGATTTAAAGTTGAAAGTCTACACTTAAATAACACCTTTATTACTTAATTTTAAATCCATTGTGGTGGTGTACAGAGGCAAAATAAAGAAAATTCTTTCACTGTCCAAATACGTATGGACCTGACTGTATGTATGCATGCATGTATGTATGTATATGTGTAGAAATAGACAGACAGACAAACATTGCATCTTTGGTGGCAAATCACCCAAGTTTTAGGTGAGCAAAAGTATATTAATATATATTATATTTGGTTGCATTTCCCTTGCTTGCAGTAACTGCATCAAGCTGGCAACCCGCTGATATCACCAAACTGTTGCATTCTTCTTTGTGATGTTTTTCCAGGCTTGCACCACAGCTTATTTCAGTTGTTGTTTGTTTTGGGGGTTTCTACCTTCAGTCTCCTTTTCATGAGGTGAAATGCATGCTCAATTGGGTTAAAGTCTGGTGATTGACATAGCCAGTCTACAACCTTCCATTTTTTCCCCTTGATGAAGTCTTTTGTTGTGTTTCTCCCATAGACAGCTGTCTGGTGTTCAGGTTGGCTTAGACTTTTTTTTTTTAACAACAAATGCAGTCTTCACAGGTAAACCCCAAGACTCTAAGAGTAGATATTCAGAACTATTAACTGTTTAAACAATAACCTGGAGAACAAGAAACACCTGTCACTCAGATGTTTCAATATTTTTGATCACTTGAAAAATGGGTGGGTTCCATTTTCTAAGTTGTTTAACACATCTAGATGTAAATATCAGGAAATGAAAGCTGAAATTCTGTTGTCTGATATTCATATTTTGAGCTCAAGCCCAAATGTCTTCAGTATATAGCAAAAACAAAAGAATTGGCCTTGCTGTTCCAATAATTTTGGATGGAACTGTATAGCAAAAACAAAAGAACTGGCCTTGCCATTCTAATACTTTTGGACCAATAAATGCTTTTTGAATAACCCATTCCAAAGTTGGTCCCCTTTGCTGCTGTAAAAGGCACCACTCTTTTGGGAAGGCTTTCCAATAGTTTTTGGAATGTGGCTATGGAAATTTCTGCCCATTCAGCCTCAAGCTATGTCTTTATGGAGCTTGGGCTAGGCCCCTTAGTTCCAGTGAAGGGAACTCTTAATGCTACAGCATACATAGACATTCTAGACAATTGTGTGCTTTCAACTTTGTGGCAACAGTTTGGTGAAGAACAGACTGTGCCTGTTCCCCGAGCTAAACAAATTTATAGACATACTCAGACTGTTTGTCTAAGTAACCTAATTAACATGAAATTAAATCAAACCAAATGCGTAGCCAGCACCATTGATCTGAAGCTAGGACTTCTGAATATTAGATCTCTTACGTCTAAAGCACTTATTGTTAATGAAACCATTACTGATCAGGAGTTTGATGTACTGGGTTTAACAGAAACGTGAATTAAACCAAACAAGTTTGTAGCATTAAATGAAGCTAGTCCTCCCAGGTACAGTTACATACATCAGCCTCCTCTAACTGGCAAAAGAGGAGGCATCGCAGTCATCTATAATGATAATCTAGGCGTCACACAAAAACCTAGTCAAAAATTCAATGTTTTTGAAGTTCTTTATACTAACATAACATACGTAGCCACTAAAAATAAGTCTACCCAGGTGATTCCACTAATTATTATTTACAGACCCCCAGGGTAATATTTGGAATTCCTATGTGAATTTGCAGATTTCATCTCTAACCTGGCTGTTTCCTTAGACAAAGCATTAATTGTTGGAGACTTTAATAATCATTTTGTAATAGGACCCACCCATAGTAGTGGTCACACTCTTGATTTAATACTAACATTCAGATTAAATATAGAAAATATAGTCTCATTTCCACAGTCTGAAGCTATCTCAGATCATTACCTCATCTCATTTAAATTGTGTCTTGATCATAATATATGCACTAACGTACTTTCACGTCAACAGCTGCACAGAGTTTTTTCAGTAAACTCCCAGATTTATCAAGCATGATTGGATCACCGTCTGATCCCGAAGAACTTGACCAGGCAACTGAATGCTTAGAATCAACGTTCTGCAACTCGCTAGATAAGTTAGCTCCACTTAAAAGGAAAATAATTAGGGAGAAAAAGCTAGCACCCTGGTATAGCGATCACACACAAACTTTAAAACAGACCACTCGAAAACTAGACCGTAAATGGCGTCAAACTAAATCGGTAGTATTTCAAATAGCATGGAAGGAGAGCCTTTTGAGCTATAGGAAAGCTCTTAGTGCTGTTAGATCAATGTATCTCTCCACTCTAATTGAAGATAATAGAAATAATCCTAGATTCTTATTTAATGCTGTAGCAAAATTTACTAGGAATAAGACCACAATAGAAACATGCACACAATCATTATATAGCAGTGATGACTTCATGAATTTTTTCAGTAGTAAAATTTAAAAAAAAGGCAAAAAAATTCAAACTATTAATTTAAAACCAGACAGTTTTATAACTAACCCTGTAGATGATAATATAATAATATCAGATCAACAATTACAAAGTTTTACTTCCCTTGAAGAGACTGAACTAATTTAATTAATTTCATCATCAAAATCATCAACCTGTATACTAGATCCTTTACCTACTTGTTTCTTCAAACAGATAATTCCTGAAACAATCAAACCTCTTTTAAAGATAATCAATTCTTTGCTTAGCATTGGCTATGTACCTAAATCTTTTAAACTAGCAGTTATCAAGCCCTTGATTAAAAAACCTGACCTTGTCCCCTGTCAGCTGTCTAACTGTGTTCACTGTGTTTGTTCAAGGTGTGTGTGTGTGTGTGTGTGTGTGTGTGTGTGTGTGTGTGTGTGTGTGTGTGTGTGTGTTCACTACTGTGTGTGCATTTGGATGGATTAAATGCAGAGCACAAATTCTGAGTATGGTTCACCATACTTGACTACATGTTACTTCACTATCTCACTCACTAACTTACTAATCATAGCACAGAGACAGCTTTTGCAGCTATGCAGCTTTTGATACCATTGATCATGCTATTCTCCTCAATAGAATAGAAAAATTAGTAGGCATTAAGGGAACGGCCCTCTTCTGGCTCAGGTCTTATTTGACTGATTGTTATCAGTTGTAGACGTAAATGGTGACTTCGCATACTAAGGTAAAGTTTGGTGTCCCGCAAGGCTCTGTTTTAGGCCCACTGCTCTTTTCTTTATATATGCTACCTATGGGCAAAATTATTCGTAAACATGGTATTAGCTTCCACTGTTATGCTGATGACACACAGTTGTATGTTTCAGCAAAGCCAGATGACAGACACCAACTTAATAAAGTTGAGGAATGTGTAAAATACATTAGAAACAGGATGTTTATTAACTTTCTCTTACTTAATTCTGACAAGACAGAAGTACTTGTACTAGGACCACGTGCAGTTAGAAGTAAGCTTTCTGATTACATAATAACTCTGGATGGCCTTTCTGTTTCATCATGTGCAGCAGTAAAAGACCTTGGTGTGATTATCGACTATCGAATTATCGAATTATTGATTATCGAGATTATCGGAATATTTTGTCACTACACGATGCAGAAAAATTAGTTCATGCTTTTGTTACCTTGGATTATTGTAATGCCTTACTGTCTGGATGTTCCAGTAGATGCATAAAAAAGCTCCAGTTAGTCCAGAATGCAGCAGCGAGAGTCCTTACTAGAACCAGAGGATATGACCACATCACCCCTATCTTATCCACTCTGCATTGGCTCCCAATCAAATTTCATATTGATTATAAAATACTACTATTGACCTATAACGCACTAAATGGTCTCGTGCCACAGTACCTGAGTGAACTTTTGGTCTTTTATGATCCGCCACGCCTACTTAGATCAAAAGGTGCAGGCTATTTGTTAGTGCCTCGAATAGCGCGGGCTACAGCTGGGGGTAGAGCTTTCTCTTACAAATCCCCACAGTTATGGAACAGCCATCCATTTAGTGTTCGGGGCTTAGACACAGTCTCAGTGTTTAAGTCTAGGCTAAAAACATATTTGTTTAGTCAAGCCTTTTATGAATATTTTTTTTCTTAGGTACAGAGGCAGGTCTGGAGGGTTCACAGGCATAGAGTATTGTGGTGAACTGGGACGTTTGGATGCTGTTGCCCCCCAGTCTCATGCGTTCACTCAGGTTTGTCGACGGTGGATTGGCTGGCTGCCTTATGTCCCAGGGTGCCCTGATGTCTGTGTTAGCTTCTGGCTCTCCCTTTTAGTTATGCTGTCATAGCTAGTTTTTGCCATAGTCCCTGCTTGCACTCTGCATGCAAAGTACATTGTCCTTAACCATTAGAGGACAAAAGCTTACCTAACACTCTCTCCCTCTCTCTCCATCTCTCTGTCAAGCTACACATGCTACTTCTGAGATGCCAGTGATCCTGACCCCTTCTGCTCTCCGGACCTGCCTGACCCATCCTGATGCCCTACTTCTGGTTGGAGTTCTCATCGGTTGAGATCATGTGCTGTTTTGGGGATCTCATATGGGGAGCTGTACTGTGATGGCTTGGGACTGCAATTGCTGTGGTGGCTTTGGGGCTGCAGTTGCCACGAGCACCTACATACTCAGGACTCCATCAGTGGACAGTGGATAGATTTTAACCAACTGGACTTCTTGCGAAAACTGTGATGAATGGTTGCACATTTGCACTATTTGTCCATATAGTACACAATAATAGAAGGGATTTGTGTCACAGAGCCTTCAGCCAATTCAGCATCCCACACTCACACTCAGCCACCATCCAATCACACTCCATACTCACGGTCACAATCCCCGGATTACTAATCACCTACACCTGCAGCCACTTACCAGCCACCCTATATATACCCAGCTCCCACATTCACTCATCGGCCGGTCTCAAGGTTGCAAGCTCACTCATCCTGGACC
>CM040987.1:17790112-17801244 GCA_022985145.1 Pangasius djambal | reverse complement strand
GAGTCAGAGCTAGAGGTAGCAGAGCTGAAGATGTTGAGGTTCTCTTTGGGAGTGACAAGGTTGGACAGGATTAGGAACGAGTACATCAGAGGGACAGCTCATGTTGGATGTTTGGGGGACAAAGTTAGGGAGGCCAGATTAAGATGGTTTGGACATGTTCAGAGGAGGGAGAGTGAGTATATTGGTAGGAGAATGTTGGACATGGAGCTGCCAGGCAGGAGGCGAAGAGGAAGGCCAAAGAGAAGGTATATGGAGGTAATAAATGAGGATATGAAGCTAGTGGGTGCAAGTGTTGAGGATGCAGAAGATAGGGATAGGTGGAGAGTGATGATTCGCTGTGGTGACCCCTGAAGGGAAAAGCCGAAAGAAGATGAAGAAATGTCATATTTTTGTGGAACCTCTTTAAATAAAGCTGAAAGTCTACATTTCAATTACATTTTGATTGTTTTATTTCAAGTCCATTGTGGAGGTGTATAAAGGCAAAATCACAAAAACTCTGTCATTGTCCAAATACTTCCAGACCTAACTGTATAACACAGTATTTGCATTAAATACTGGCATCATATAGCAATAATGCCGTTGAACACATAGAGGTGACACAAATTCTGAATGTTAAGTATCTCTGGTGATTATCTGGGATATATAGTACCAGAGGTACATATTCGTGGCCTTGGTATTATAAGATTCTATGTGGATTTTTAATTAATTTTACAAAATAAGTTAACCACATAAACATCATCACTAATATTTAAAAAAAAAAAAAAAAAAGATTAATTTCCAAACTCACAGATAAACTTGGTTTATAAAGTTCTATCTGCCAGCCAGTCATCATCCAGGATGAACATTGGATCGACATAACATATACGGGCTTAACCAAACAATTTCCACATTCTATTTACTCTCTGACAGAAAAGAACAAACAAGCCTCAGTGTAGTTCAGTTCAAATATATTTTAATGTTGTTTAAAGTTTTAAAATGGAATTTTGATTTACAAATATAATTGCAATCTTAGAGAAGCTATACAATGTTACATTAGTTATACCATTTTTTTTATTTATTAAATTATATTAAGAGGTGGCCTAATAAGGAACCTTATAAACCTCAACAGCATTTTAACTTACAGAAGGTGCTATCAAAAGTCTGTGCTCAAAAATAATTTAGAGTTTTGCCAGCTGGAATGTCAAAATTCTGTTGTCCCATATCTCAATACAGCTCTTCACCCAGATAGAGTCTCATAAAACTATGGTCACAATTGCAACTAGCTTTCTACTTCACCCAATTAAACACCAGGAGTGGTGTTAAACACCTGGACTATGTATATCTTTGTATACCATCAATGTAATGAGGAAATGGGACTCACCTTAGGGCTGTTCTGAAAGGTACTCATAAATCCTGCAATCCTGTACAAATAGCACTGTAGGGCACACACTGGCCACAGCAAGGAATACTTCTATACAAGTATATAAGGTCCATGTACAAGGGACTTTCACTCAGTAGTGATTCCTGGACTGCTAGAATGCAGTCCACATTTTATGATTCAGTCCCAGGGACCAAATCTCTTTGCCCATTTAGGACAAATGAGGGTGCCAAATCTCACTGCCTATTTAGGACAAGGGAGGAAGCCACCAGGCTGTACCTACAACTAGTGGAAACAACAGTGGGACCCAAGGTCTTTTCTTTCATCATTGAGCCACATGAAGGACGCTGTGGACTAGTTGATGAATCAAAATAGGACAAATCAGCGGTAAAGGAGGAAAGGTGCATAACAAGTAGTGAGCCCAGTCCCAGCAGGCTGTCCAGCTCTTCCAGGGAGAACCAAAACTGGCAATATCTTGATATGACACTGGTGATGAAGTCCACCTGTGACACGCCAAACCTCTTTCAGATCTGAGGCATTACCTGTGAGTATGGAAACCACTCCCCTGTGGGAGTCTCTCTACTGTATCATTGTACAGCTGGCAGATGGGCTGTTCTCACTGAGGCCATGGAATGGGCCCACCTAAGGAGATTCTGTGCAACGTAGAGACAGTTGTTTGACATCATCATTCACCCATGGCTGACATAACTGTCACAATGTTGTCTGAGTGGCACAGCATGTGGCAAATTCTGAGAACCTGTAAGAAGAACTTCAGGACCAGATGGTGTGTTCTGACCTTACACTTTGGATGTATGATATCCATTCATAGTCATTTTTGGAATGCTCAGAGTTCTAGCAAGCCTAGGGGATTATTGATATGGCTGCTATCATCAGGACCTTGAACAGACACAGACACCACATGTTGACTGAATCGGATTGTCCAGCATAATAATATCCGCAACATTTTAGGGTGATGAGTGCCTAGTACTATCAATGAATCCAGCCTCATACCAATGGCATGTGTATGAGAGGTTTTGGTTTTAGTGAGCTCTACTTTGTGTTTACTGTGAATCTTAGCAATGTAAAATGTGTGAGGAGGACAGTTGTGCTCTGGATTGCCTGCTCTTTGGTGAGGGTGGACAGAAGTGATCCATCCAAATGTGGCAGTATCAGGTGAGAAAAGGCTACCTGCAAAGAGATTGAAAAACCAGTGGGGCAGGACTTTGAATTGCCCTTGGAAATCAAATCTTAAAAAGCAATGGGAACATGAAAATAAGCATCATGCAAGTCCACAAACACAAACAATTCCTGTGGTTGCACAGCATAAACTACTATATATAAACCAATGAATAGGAAAGAGAAGGTCTTCAGGAACCAGTTCAACCTTCTCACATCTAGAATTGGATACAAATCATCACCCTTTTTCCAAGCAAGAAAATACATTGTTTTGTTTTTTAATGGTAGGGTATACCTTTCTATAGCACCTCTGCCCAAAAGGAAATGAACTTCTTGTAACAGAGCAACAATTTTGCTGTGTCTGACACCAATGAGGCCTTGAGCCTGGAAAAATCTGACCAGTTTGTGACCAGTAGTTCGTATCCCTGTGACATCAGGACCCACTGCTCTGATGTAGTCAAAAAATGAGCAATATGTTCATCTCCCCAAAACTGTAAAACTCCCCATTGTCAGCTTCTGCTTGTCAGGGATGTGCTGTATATGAATTTTCATTGGTGGGGGATATAGGGCCCACCCCACAGAGTAGATGAGGTGCAGTCAGACACCTAGCAGATGTCTGAGAGTCTGGTGTCCCCTCTTGCCTAAAGGTAGTGTGTGCACCCAGCCCTGTAGATGCTGGAGCTGAGGTTTGGCATCAGTCCATTTGGACATGCTGATTTTGTGGCTCCAAAACCTGCAGTCTCCCACCCAGGGCCTTTTCACTAGCAATTCCAAAGATTGACCCCCTGAAACAGTAAATTCCACAGGGTTGATTTGCACACATCAAGCAGAGTGGATTGTGACCTGGAGATGGGTATAAATGATGATAACACACTTGCAGATGGATATAAACCAAACTGAGAGCTGCCCCATATTTTGAGTGAAGCTCCCTTAGTGAGGTGTCAACATCTGCAATTGGAGAGACTGCTTCATGCAATATTGAAATTTACCAAGGAGTCATCAATGCATCTGCCCTCAGCACTTGTGTAGTGCACAGCTTGGTGTAATTATTTTTTTCTGGTGAGAACAACATTGAGCAATGCAAGCACCAGTGGTTGGCACATGATCAAAACTGACCTTCTCATGATTTATAATATTAGCCAGAACATGTGCCGCAGAGCTTGAGCACAGGTAACCCGGGGCCTGTCAGAATCCCCCTAAAAGCAAAAAAGACTATGGCATAGCAATCCCTGCTATAACCTGCAGTGTATTCTATGTTGTAGCTTGTACTGCACTGTCCACCCCATTTGGGCCACAGCCCAAATGTTATTAGAGCGGGCTTTGAGCTTGTTGTAGGTGAGGGCTGACAGGGACACAACCAGATTGTGTTGCAGATGCAGCAACTCAACTAGTAGATCATTATCAGTTTAGAAGAATTTTGACTGATAAGGAGAAATAAGGCTGACTGGCCACTGTACTATAAGTTGGGCTCTACTGATAAGATCTCCAAGTTGCATGGTCTTAGGTCCTGGAGCTATGTTCTCCATCAAGTTATTGATTCACCTAAAGAGTAATTCATAATGTCTGGGCTTCTTGTTCTTGTTGTGATTATCAGACATCACTGTGCCTGGGAATTGGTGACTAACAAGCTGTAAAGATTACAGAGCTTGGGCCAGGATTCAAATCTGCCAGCTGAACATGTATTTAAAATGGCCAATTGAAATGCAGTGAGCAATGAACATAGCTGGTACTCATCCTCATGTGATAACTACATAACTACACAGTATTTGCAGGGGTATATATTCAGAAACTGGCTTTGTTTTTTTTCTGTAATAGGATTTAGGATTTTGGGAAACCCCTGTAGATCACTCATGTGGGCTACAAGTGAGGTTTCTAGACCTGGCATCTTGTTGGAAAATGGCAGAGAAAGGCAGAAGGAGAGACATGACAATATCAGTCCTGAATCTCAAGCTGTTTGCTCAGAACAGGTGAATAACAGCATCAGTACTGCTGAAATATGAGAAACTGTTTTTGATTTGTTACAATGGAGTAAAATTCAATAAGGGGCAAAGTGGCCTGCTGAGTCCCTTACACACAGACACACACACCTCTGTGATGATGAAGAAGTCATCCCCTGGTTCTCCCTGCACCACAATTTTTTCGCCATCTTCAAACTGTACAGGCTCCAAAGCATCAGCCACTGTCAGCCTTTCCCACTTCTCCAGAGATTCTAAAACAGTATATGAAAGAAACGAGAGAAAGATACCCTCTTTTTAAAACTATGCAAAGAAATCAAAATTTAATGCTATATTGTACTCTGTAATGCATTATTTAATTACTCAACCATTCCTCTAAAAAAAAATCCATGTTATTTTGGAAAGTAGTATTTTCTCTCAAAGAATATAGGCAAAATGATTGCATAAATTAAACAGTTGGCCTATACACAGAGCTTTAGATTATCTACTCAAACAACTTATTTACAAATTATTTAAAAATTGTTTACCTTTCATCACCAAATACTTTTCATAAGAACTTCTTTTTATAATAATAGTCTTTTCTCTTTGTGGCAGGTGGGGCCATGGTTTAGCAGGAGTCTACACCAGGAATAGGGTTAATGGCCAATTACCAAAGCACAAGCTTATTAGTTGTTAGATTAGTAAACCGTTTCTCTCTCTCTCTCTCTCTCTCTCTCTCTCTCTCTGTCTGTCAGTGAGCTGCACGTATGTGAGAGAGAGGAAAAAAGAGCTGGAGAATCACTGCTGGAAAGCAGCCAAGTATTGTTTTTTTTTTTTGTGTGTGTGTTTCCCATTTTGACTTTGAAAATAAAGCTCAGTGTTGCTTGTTGCTATTCCCTGGGTCCACAGTCTGGAATTGGGTCAATTGTCCATTACACTGATGCTGAAACCCAAGAAAAACAACTTGATGAGCTATGCCATGTGGACATAGAGCCGAATCCTTTCACCCAAATGGTCCAGTCTCTAGTCTGGATGCAGGAGCAGCAGCATCAGACTCTGGTGAGTCTGCAGCAGCAACAACACGAAATAATTGTGGACGAACAAGCTGTAGACCAAGCTGCCCTCCAGAGCCAGCTGACTACCTCCTCTTCCTCTCCCATGAGCCCCTCCTTATGCTCCTTCTCTCTGGTCCAGATGACACCTCAGGATGATGCTGAGACATACCTGGAGGTGTTTGAGGGCACTGTCTCAGCGTGTGGATCGTCAGAGTGTATTGGGTATTGAGAGTATTGTATTCAAGTCCTTCTAATGGGAGAAGCACAGCTAGGTGATTGTAGTCTGCCACCCAATAGTCAGCTGGATTAGAAGAACATAGACAGAGCTACTGGTCTATGCCATTAGTGGAGGGGGATCAACGTTTTACCTAAATGCAGCAACTTCTAGACTCTTGAAAATGCTAGCTGAGATTGGACTCTGCCCAACTGGACCAAAGCCATCCACCTGGCAGAGGATCACATATACGTGTGCATGGAATTAGGGACACGGCATCCTTGGAAGCTCCTCCCACCCCAGCACCACAGAGGAAAAGTCTGCCACTGTCTGTACCTCCCCAGCAGCCCCATCTTCCAGGGTAGGGGACCCTGATATGGATACTGACAACAGCCACGGGGTGAGCGGGCAAATGCAGACCTCTCCCTACCCTAACAAATGCTATTTTCCAGAGAGTCATAACAGGATTTGAGCATGTCTGTTGGGGTTGTGGAGAACCAGGGCTTTTCCACGCGGAGTGGATAGATGTGGATGGGTATGAGCCAGGTGCTCCACGTCTCAGCGGTCCAACACCAGTCCCCCCTTCCCCAAGTGGATTTTCCACTGGAACAGTTGCTCAGTGATAATTTGAAGACTGTGTTCAGTGGAAGTGATCGACGGGCAGAAAGTATTGGACATGAACAAAGAAAACTTGGAGGCCGGTCCAACACTCAGTAAAAATGACGTTCAATACATCTTGGATGTGTGAGCGAAACGCCATAGACTGGTTCACTTATTGCAGGAAAATTTGTTCCAGGCCCAGGAGAGGCAAACAATGGGTCTATAGTAGATGCTCCCAACTGAGACAGTTTGCACCGGGAAATAAAGTCCTCGTATTACTTCCCACCTCCTTCTCGAAATTACCTGCCAAGTGGCAAGGTCCCTTCGAGGTGAATTTACATGGTGAATGGGAGAAGTCAACTATCAGGTTGTGCACACAGACCGAAGAAACTCACAGCAGATATGCCACATTAACCTCCTAAAACAATGGAGGGAGGTGGTCCCTGTTGCTCTTGCGAAGGCACTGGCAGAGAGAGATGAGTTGGTATAGGAGTGGAGGTTTGGTTTTGCGAGAGTTCATTTTTATCTGTGTGGAGTAGCATCCAAGATTCCCATGTAGGTGTCTGCAATCTTGTTAGACACTACAGCAGACCTGCCAACATTTACGCATTATGCTTGGGAGCTCCACATTTTGACATTGGAATACACTGGTTTGAGTTATATTATATTATCATTATATCATTATCATTATATTACAGTATACATTACAATTACATTACATTATATATCATTATTTATATGTTATAGACAAGATAAACAGCCAATCCCTCACCAGCCTCTCTCTCTCGTCATTTTACCAAGAAACCGGAAAGCATAAGCTCCTCCTTCCTGAAGACTTTAAAGCAATGTGACTGTTGCAAAGCGCCTACAACCAAGACTCCTTCCATAAATGTTAGATGAATGTCTCCTAACAAAAAACTTCATCACACCACCAGTAATACATTTTAATTTGTTAAACAACATTTTAAAATCCAATTATTATTAGTTTTTATTATTAATTTATGTGGAGTGTCTGCCATACAAGTCCCTGTGAATAAGCTGTTACTGTAGAAACAATAATGCATTAGAACGAGTGAATTAATATAAACCTATAGTAATTTTAGAGCCAGAACTACTGTATGAGTCATGCTGTCATACGGAAATAATGCACATCTTCTGACTAATCAGATTCGAGCATTCAATCACATTGTGATATAAAACATTTTATAACATTAAAATTCATTTATCACTCATTAAGAAATTAATTATTTTAATTCATTATTTTAATTAATAATTAAGCAGAATAACATCTGTGACAAAGATGTTGCTGCTCTTCTTGCCGTCATATCACCCCGGCATGCATTATTTTCTATAATGCACGGTCTGTACTGTGTTATTCCTAACATGATGAAGTTGCATTTGTTAACCTAGCAGGTAATGTCTGTAAAACACAATCATAAAATTACCAAAATTCCAGCTGTTCAAAACGAAAGGTCAAGTGCAACTGGCAACTGAAGCCTATGGCTTTCCCATGTGTGAAATTCAATTATTATGGAATCATAATTGACATATGTCATAATTATCTGTTAAGTGAGAAATATACCATGTTTTGATAAAAAAGTAAATAATTAATCTAAAAATATACTTTTTTTAGTTTTGGAAAATCAGATACTATGTTTTGACATGGTATTATCTAAGTAGGTAGGTATCTACTGTATTTAAACCTGTCCTTCATGAAAAACATCACGAACGTAAATGGGTGCCAAAGTAATACCCTGCCTTACAACTGCTTCTGAACACCCCACTCCCAAAAAACTACTCATTTTTTCATTCAGGGTTGCATTACAGGGAGAGGCATGGTGATGTTGTTCTTTCCAGGGGAGGCTCCTACCTGTCATGGTTATGCCGAAATCAGCATAACTACATTATCCAGCACATCATGTGAACATGTCACGTTCTCAATCACTCACTCCTGTGTCTCGTTTCACCCTGATTAGAACCATTATATAATTCCTGTGTTTTAGCATCTCATTGTCAAGCTTAGGTTGTTGTCATGTTGGTGTGTTGTTGTGTGTTCCACAGTCTCATATGTTGCCTGGCTGTTTTTGCCTAGTATTCTCTGTTCTAGTTCTGGTTCTTGTTTTCATGGTTTGGTTATCTGGCTGCACTTTATTTAAATAAAATCTGCACTTGCACTTGCCTTCGTCTCCCAGTCGTGACACTGTGGTACTGTTAATAACTTGGAGATAGATGTTTTTGCAGAAAAACATACACTACCTATGATAACCTATGTTAAAAAATCAATTCCAAAATCTTCAAGCTTAAAAAATTTTGTATGTGTTAAACCTTTGTATATGCTCCAACAAAACCATAAAAGAGAGAATATGAGAAGAAAGAAGAGGATAGATGTGTACTAGATGTGTGCTTGTGTTTGCACAGGCAGCTAGTAACCGCTCATAGAGCAGCATGTGACCCCTGAGTATTCTGAGGTCAGAGGGTCCACAGTGAATTGAGCTACTGACAAACTTAGCCTCTCCTTAAGTGGAGGTGTTGAAGCATGTCTTCTTTATAACCTCATGTCTTCTTAATAACCTCAACAGTGAATTGTCTTTTAGTTCAGATCAGGGTATAAAAATTATATCAGTGAAATTTGATATAGTCAGACATATCTATTTTAATGTTATTGGATCTGACTCTGCTTCAGTTTAGACAGCTAAATTGGATCAATTTGACATTAAATGAAATACACTGTGAGTGACTACTGATCACAAGTGAGTTTGAGAGACTTAGAGTATAGCATAAGATCTCATCAGAAACTATTTTATTCATTTGTGATTGTTTTTACTGGAAGCAATTTTATAAACTGTGTAGTTTATAGGTAGACTCTGTTGCATAGTTTATTTTTTAATTATTTTCTTCTTCCAGATAGTACTGGCAGAAATTGGCCCTAAATAATTGTGTGTGTGTGTTCTGTTACTCTAAACATAAGCATTGCTTACCAAGGATTGACACCTTACTTAGGAACTCTTCATACATCTTCCTCTTTCTCAGTGTACTGCCCTGGGGAGACAAGAGCCACAGATTATATTTTAGGTGGTCACCAAGTGGCCTAATGTCCTAAAAAGTAATCAATTTCTCAAAGTTTGTTTCCTAATGGGTGTGGGTGGGTATGTATCCTTCCTCCCCATCTACTTGAAAGAGAGGATTTTCCACAAACATAATGATGACAACCATGTCTTTCCTGACAAGTCTAAACTGAAAGAAAAGCTCCTCTCCATCCTTTCATTATCATAGTACTTGTGTTATAGAAATTCCCTAAATCTATTTATACACTGATAGGAGAAGATTATTCACCAATTAGCCAATGTGCAATATGATAATATTTATAAATCAAACTAGAACAGTCTAGAATATCTAAGCCTTAATATTAGATATCAAGATAAACTAGATACATTTGGATAGTCAGATTTAGCAGGGTTTAAAGTGGTTGATATGGCCTATGGCTGTGCTTACTTTTATTGTTGTTTCAATGATTGTTCCAGTCATCTCTCAAGTTGGTAGAAAATGAACAAGAATCCTGATTACTATTTGCTCCTTTTTGAACTGGTTCTTGTTTTTAATGTGCAGTGGAA
The DNA here is from genome assembly GCA_022985145.1 of Pangasius djambal. Classification (NCBI taxonomy): domain Eukaryota; kingdom Metazoa; phylum Chordata; class Actinopteri; order Siluriformes; family Pangasiidae; genus Pangasius; species Pangasius djambal. Next base: position 17,791,297 of record CM040987.1, on the reverse strand, counting down.
AATGCCTTTATACACAAATGCCTATTTGTAATGACAGAGCACTTAATACAACCCTCCTGACTGTTTGGTTATGAATGCCTGAGCATGAGCAAGATAAGCGTGCTGGTGATTTTAAATAGAACATTACTTTTTTCAACACAGACAGGTGAACACATGATAGACCCACAGATCAAGTGTGTGTATGTGTGTGTGTATGTGTGTATGTGTGTGTGTGTGTGTGTGTGTGTGTGTGTGTGTGTGTTCTGGGGGGAGGGGGGGGGTGTTGGGAAATATGGATGCCAAGGAAAAGCTACCTAAATACTGAGGATAAAGATTTAGCTACCTAGCATGTTGCTGTTAGGTTTTTTGCACATAAATTATAATGGCACAGGGCCAGTGAATACAAGAAAAAATATTGGGAATATCAATTTCTCTCTCTCCTTTCCCTCACTTGCCTTGTTAAAAGTTGAAGGCACTTGTTGACACAATAAAAAATTTTTATACAACAGTTTTCAGTGAAAAATATAATTGCAATTTAAGCTCTTAAGTAGTATAATTAATCCTTTGGGCTAGTTTGAGTATTTCAGAAATTGCTATTCTCCTGGGACTTTCAAACACAAGAGTCTCTAGGGTGTACACTGAATTGTGTAAAACAACACAAAACATCCAGTGAGCAGCAGTTCTGTGTGCAGAAATGCTTTATTGATGAGAGAGGTAAGATGAGAATGACCAGACTGGTTCGATCTGAAAAAAGGCTATTTTAACTAAAATAACCACTATATACAACTGTGATGGCTATAATAGGATAAGATGACATTGGGTTCTCCTACTGTCAGCCAAAAGCAGGAATCTGAGGCTAGAGTGAGTGGGCACAGGCTCACAGAAATTGAACAGTTGAAGATCGGGCAATTGAGAAAAAAACAGACAAATGTGTAATGTGTAAATACTGTGTGTGTGTGTGTGTGTGTGTATGCATATATACATACATTATATATATATATATATATATACAGTCAGGTCCATAAATATTGGGACATCGACACAATTCTAACATTTTTGGCTCTATACACCATCACAATGGATTTCAAATGAAACGAACAAGATGTGCTTTAACTGCAGACTGTCAGCTTTAATTTGAGGGTATTTACATCCAAATCAGGTGAACGGTGTAGGAATTACAACAGTTTGCATATGTGCCTCCCACTT
>CM040987.1:17727527-17763475 GCA_022985145.1 Pangasius djambal | reverse complement strand
GTGCTTTCAATGATAGGTGATTGGGTTGTCTTAAGGTTATATGGATTTTATTGTTGCGTACAAGCCTATGCATCACTAATTGCAGTGATTAGGTCTGTGCATTTTTTAAATGCTGTAATTAGGTTTATGATTTATGTACAGCACTTTGGTCAATGAAAGTTGTTTTAAATGTGCTTTATAAATAAATTGAAATTGAAATGTTGTTATTCTCTGGTTCTCGATCTTGTTTTGGTCTCTGGTTTGTGTATTTTGCATTATCCTTGCTATTGCTGTTTGCTATTGCCTTAATAAAACGCTTAATTGCAATTGCATCCGTCTCCAATCACCGTTCATGACAAGTCCCATGTTATACTTATACCAACAAGGCGGCACAATTCTGACACCACTAAAATAACACTGTAAACTTACATCAGGAAAAATCTAAATAACTACTATGCATCAATACTCAGCATGATATACCTTGGACAGTAGCTTGAAAATGTAGAAATAAGTAATGATGATAGATCGTGGGATGTGCATTACACACAAGTGCATCATAGTAAACATATTTGCTGTGGTATGGTATAAGGATGACATCTTTATGTAATCACCTTAGATCTCTATTGGTCAACTTATTTTAGAGTGGGAGATTCTCTGAAAATTAGCCATGCCCACTCCATTTAAAGGTGGAGCTGTCTCTGACATGGTGGAACAAACGGAGCCGAAATGCTCAGCAGCAGAGACGCTGTATTGTAATTGCAAAGCTGACAAAAATGATGTGGGAAGCTACTGAATTGCTTCTAGATTTATTCACGCATTAATATTATTTATTTATCATACAAGTATCTTCAGTCCATCCAGTTGAGTAGCAGTTTAAAAAGCTGGCTTCTTATTCTGATTTTTTGTGTCCACTTTCTGATAATTCTACATGAAAATAAGTACAATATACTTTCAAAATGCTTAACATGAAGAATTTACTTTAGAATTTTTAAAATAATGGCCCGGTGGCACCTTGGCATTTGAGACCATTTCGTTTGAAAATGTGTAACATATTATTATAATAATGAGATAACAGTGCAGGAATTAGGCAGAAGGTGCCATTTGCCTGCATCCGATAGTCTCAAATGCCATGTTCACAGGCACATTATTTTAAAATCCTACAGTTATATTTCCTTATACTGAGTATTTCTTCAATACACAACATTTGTTTTCATATGAAATTGTCTTTTTTTTTTTTTTTGGGACCTCTTGAGAATGAGAAGATGAAATTGGAAATTGTACATGATTTTAATGCACTTTATGGCATCATCTATAGGCACAAGATCGTAATACCTGGACTTTTTAAGGTGGAACGGAAAATCAGAATAAGAAGCTTCATCTTCAGCACCTAGCTATAACATTAGCTGTTTAAACTGCTACTCAACTGGATGGAATGAAGACACTTGTATGATAAAGTGTGAGTGCAACATACAAACAGTTCAGTAGCTGCACATATAATTTTGTCAGCTTTTTAATGTGTAGCCCTGGCTTAAATGGTCAGCTAATATTTAGTGTAATGCTTCTGTGTAAACTATAGGGTAGAAATTGTGTTATTTCCCAACACGCCCATTCCTCAAATCATGGACGAGGGGGAGAGGTCTGATGAGGTCTGGGAAAAGAAACGAAAAGAAGATGGAGGGAAGGTGTGTGAGGTTGGAGGAGAGAGCACAGAAGAGAGACAAGTGAATAATGCTTGTAATAGTGAATAAAATGATGTTTTAGGCTAGAAAAAAAAATCTGTAAAACCTATTATCATCTTTGAGGCGGTACGGCTAGTGCCACCATTGCCTAAAAGTTTCTGCCGTGGCTAGTGGCTTTCTACAAGGCCAAGGTGATTTCTTTTGTTTGTGTATCTCTGTTCAGTAACCAAGAAGCGAGAAGTGTGTCATGGACAGTGTATCTAAGCAACTGAACAAGGACATTGTTTATTGGAGATCACTGTGAGACATGGACACTTTGCCGTAACCACTAGGGCAACTAGCCTGAGTGCTAATTACTAGTTCGTACATCGCAGGAGAAAGACAGCGAGTTCAGCAGCAGATTGCCCTGTTATGTGCCGAGAGCTTAGCAGGTCCTCTGGCTACATTTGAGTCCCCTGCGTGCAAGAATCACTAAAAACCATGACAGCACCAAGTTTCAAAGACCAGTACCCTCTCTGACTGCAGAGTGTGAAGGTAAAACTTTAACTTTGCTTTTCTCTGCTCGGTGGGGCTAAGGGGCCAGTTAAGTTTCACCAAACCCTAGCAATGCATCAGGCCTGCTTTGAGGTCCAGGTGTGTGTAAACGTGTAAGTGGGCCCTTGTGTGAGTGTTATGTGAATCCATTTTATTACTTATAGTATATAGATTAGTCTTAACTGAAAATTAAGTAAATTGTATTGAGTAATTTGTATTGAGCAGTTAAAAGACAATATCTGAAAAACACAAAAAGAAAGAGACAACTATATTATTTTATTTTTGGTTTACATTTCATATGTAAAATAAATAAATAGTTGATTCATTCTGTTAAAAGTATCCTTGCACTACCTGATTCTCATTATTTGCATTTGCAGTATTTTATAATTATTATTATTATTTTTTACATTTTGATCATTAATATTTAGCTTGTGGATAATATTATTTTATTTGAAACTTTCGGCACAAAATTGTGGCGAAAGTTGAACCATGTGGGTTGAACCAGCAGGTAACAAGCGATGATTCTCACCGCCAGCCTACTTATATGTGTTTTTTGGGCCTTTCAGGGACTGCTGTGAGCCAGAGAGAGAGAGAGAGAGACAGAGCTGACACAGCTGACACACAACACACTCACTTTGAGAGCATGAAAGAAGCAAGCTGTGAGTGGGTTAGGGTTTTAGTTTCTGTATGAATTTGTGTTTTATGAAAGCATTGTGTGCAATTGTGGGTGAAATAATAAAAAGAAAAATAAAGAAACAGGAAGCTATGTAAAGTCACCTGTGTCTTAAACTCCCCCTAAACTCCTCTCTCTCATTCACACACACACACACACACACACACACATACCGGGTTCTACAGATTTTTAACAGTCAAGAGGCATAATTGGGTTTGACAATGAAAAGAATTTAAAATAATTTTAAAAGTATTTAAATAGTGAGCAGATGTTAATAGGCTATTGAGTAAAAACAAAAAATGCATCACAGTGTGCAACAGGGTATAATATAAAGGACTGACCCTCCAAATTCCTTTGAAGCCTTAAACTCCACAATAAGACATATTGCCAAGCCCCAATCTTCAAAGGAAATGCACACAGCCATGGCAGCATTAAAAATGAATATGCTTTCTTAATGCATTCTTCACAGGACTTCACATGTGGCCTTTTGCTCTGGGTTAGCTGTTCAAAATATCACAGTGAACATGCATAATTTGCTACAGATTGCTGCAGAAGTATAGCTATGTCAGTAAGGTCATGAACAAAGGTGACTGTGTGATGTGACTAGATACAGAGATTTGTCAATAAACCATTGTATATTTATAGTAACAAATTGTTGCTGTCATTAATGGCTTTCTTACATTTTTGTAATATTGTTTAATTAGCTTTTTTTTCGAAGCAATATTCCGTATGACAGGGGGTGTTGCTGCACCCCCAGCACCCCTACTTCCCGTGGCTATGGTGGAGTGGGTGTGGAGACTGTATCCGTAATTCTTATTTGTATTAAACAAATTAACAATTATTCAGAAAAAGTGACTAGCTTACCTGGTCTCCCCATTCACTGTCATCTTCATTTTCCTGCAGGTGGTCCATATGTTGTGCCCATTCGCTTATCTATGTAACGCTCGATGGTTTGCTGAAACATGCTAGGGAGAGTGGCTAAGGAGAAGTTGAAGTTCTTACACAGGTGCATCTCAGGGTTATACTTGCTGGTATAGCCCTGCAGAAAAGGTAATGCATAAATAGGATAAATGTGTTTATTTATCCTAAACTAATATTAATCTTATTTTACAAAGTTATGATTACTGATTACTGCAATAATTACAGTTACCAAAAAATAGCATTTTTGTAAATGTGATTACAAAAATGCTAAATATAAAAATACATTTCTCTCATGTCTCCACAACTTAAACATAATTGAGCCAAAAACTGCTTCTGTATCCAAAATAAAAAAGCATAAATGCAGTTATTAAGCTTAGTCCAAATGATATTAAAATATTAATGTGTGAGTCTCATTCAGCAGAACAGAGGTAACATATTTACAAAATGATAAACAGTTCAATGCAAAGGCACACCTTAATCATAACAGTCTTGCCAGTGCCCTGTTCACCGATCAGCAGAACTGCTTTGCCCTGTTTCATGATGGTTTGCAAAAGGAAGTCAGTCCGTGTATTGTCCACATTTGGCACCAAAATAGAAGCATAGTCAGGGACTGTGTCCTTAGGGTAGTGATACTCTAGCACCTGAAGATAACATTAAAATTGTTTGTGAAATAGAAAGGTTGCAGATCATGATTAAACAATTATGATAAATAAATTGTGAGGTTAATACAAAATACACAAGCATTCATGTACCATACATATATAAGGTCAACTCCAGAATTATTGGCACCCTTCAAGAGAACAGGCAAAATGACTATAAAATGAATATGACAAAACATACAAATGGATGACAAATTAACTGAGGAAAAACAGTGGCTCTGATTATGCTGTCAGGGCATTTTTTGGGGGGGGGGGGGGGCATAGTTTGGGTCCACTCGTCTGCTAAGTGGGAAGGGTCACTACAAATCAGTACAAAGTTATTCTCATTGATCACTTCTCTAAGAATAGCATATGAGTTACATAATCTTCATACTCATTCACAGGATGAAACATTTCTACCATGATGGGAGTGGTTCCTTCCATGATGACAATACCACCATCCATAGGACAGAATGGTTCACTGAATGGAATGAGTATGAAGATTACGTAACTCATATGCTATTCTTAGGTTTATGCTACATAAACCTAAGAATAAAAGCACTTAAATGTTCTAAATGGAAGAAGGAGTCTGAATGAGGTCTAAAACCCCTTTACAGTTGTCAGTGTTGCACCATGGTCTTCCAGAAATGACATTCATTCCACTGTCTACAAGCTATATAGAGGAATGACAACACGAACCTACTGGACATGACTCAGGGTTGTGTTATATTGTATCAAAATAAAACTATACTGCCTCCCCATACATTTAAAATTCAACTATTAGTTATTGTGTGTTAGGCATTTTTTATTCTTTTGTTACAAAGAGTGCCAGTAATTTTTGGAGTTGTATATATTACATCTCCAAAGTTGCTTGATTGAGATTCTGGGATCGATTCTATTGTTTTAGCTGCGAGGAAGCCAGATGAGCTCAGTGCCCCCAAAAGCAAGCTTCCCAGAGTGCAATAAAAGCTGAAAATTGGTGAAATTGTACAACCAATAATTAAACCAGTTCTACTGATCAGTATTTGATGTAAAAATAAAAATTAAGTTAAATCAGGATCCAACAGCCTATTCATTCCAGGTTGTGCCATTTATTTAAGGCATAGGATCTGTGGCTCCTTAAGTTGAATTAAACCCAACTTTAGTTCTCAAGCCCCACCACAACACAACTCATAAAAGAACCAAAAACATATATGTGACTATTGAAGGACAGTTTGTTTGTCTTTATTTTTTACTAATGTGTAAAGAACATTTTGTGTAGGTATTAACATATAAAGAAGAAAAATGTGTTTATGGATGAAATGTGTGCATTGGGGGCAGTGGGGGTGTGGTCCCCATACATCTCCATAATGGAAATAAGTTGGAGATTGTGAGGGTATTTAGCTGGCCCTCACAAAATAAACAAAATAAAATTAAAAAAAAGGCATATTCTAGTTACACTTAGATAGAATTACACTTTGTCTGTTATTGCTCCACTTACTCATTCACTATGTAAGCTATTATATGTAGTGCACTATAAAGAATAGCAGTAAAGGAAACACTGGACTTTTTTTGATATTTTATTTCAAGGTTTCATTTTTGTGCGTCCTTTTATAGCACTTCCAAAGACTATATATAGCAACCTCAGATACTAGCATTTGCAGTTCAGTATTAGTGACTATTTGTCTGACTATTTACTTTTTTGTTTTCCTTATTTGATGACATATTTTTATCACAATTGCAACACCTGCATAAATAACAGTATAACATACTATAAGAGGGTAAATTGGGTGTGTTGTATGCATATGCAGTATAAATAATGAACCAGTATGTTTCCATACAGCTGAGACTACTGCATCAATTGTGCTCATCAAACTCAAATCACTCAAATCTGCACTCATTTCTACACAACTTTACTTGGTAGAGGAATTTTTAAAAAAGATTGCTGAGGGCAGAGATTTGTCCTGGCTTGTTATCTTGGGTTAAACAGGAAAAGGATTCTGCATGTAATTATGAAAAAGAAATCAGAAGAATTAAGTGTAGCCAGTTGTAATGATTCTATGCCCCTAGTGTAGAAGCATTTTAACATGTCTCCTTAAAACCATAGCCAAAAAAACATTCAACTAAAACATTATTCACAATTATGAACTGTTTGATCTGTTAATACCCTGCTAATGCCTTGCTGCTCTCAATAACAGATACCCTAACTAAGTGGCTACTCCAGCAAACCACAAATATATTGCAGATACGTAATTGGTCATTGGTCAATTTGTGTCATTCATTAAACTGCAGAGGCATTTTCTTTGAGGGGTAGTACCAATTAACCAAAAGCATGTACACAACGGTATTAATTTGAGTACTGAAAATAGCTAATTTTCACCCTCACTATATTAAGCTATTATTTATTTGGTGTTTATTTGACTCTGCTTCTTCTTTAAGAAGAAGAAGAAGACACTGTGGCAGGCGGGACATTCTCGAGTGTCTGCTGTGGAAATATGGAAAAAAAAATAAAAGAAGCACAAAGCTCTGCAAAAAGGTGCCTGTCTACCGAAACACACTGGTTTCTACAGTTCTGCCAAAACCCAGGAGGAGGTACCAGATGCTGTCATGGAACTTTCGCCGCTTAGTGAGATTAAGTCCTTCACTAGCCCCCACTAGACACAACATCAGGCTCTCCTCAACCCACGCTGTGAACAACAGCGGCGTTTTGAGGCAATCGCTCAGGAGCAGGCTGGGAACGGTGGGCTGTAACGCTTGGCGGGAACAACATTGAGATTACACAAACAAGGGAATTCCTAACCTAACAGTGTTAGGGATACACTCCTAACACTGTTAGGAATTCCTAACAGTTTCCTAAGACAGCAAACTGTTAGGAAACACCCAGAGTGTATTTATACATATGATACAGGTGCAACAACAAACAATCAGAAAGCACATGAAAGTCACAGTCTCACGTGAGTGCAGACCTGACCAGAAGCTGCTCATTTTGGGGCAAATGAAGTAGATGTGGTGAAAAATAACAATTAATTACATGCTATCACATTATTATATAAACTATATTGAGCCCCTTTTGTGGCTGCGCTACATAGACCACCCCCCGACCCCAGCCAGTGGCATCGGAGGGAAAAGACTGTAATAGTGCTTCAGATTAGCCACATTAAGAACATCTTTCTTAGGTGGGTTGCCCCAATGAACAGTATAATTTACTGGCTCTAATCTTTTGATAACTGGACCCTCCCAGAATTTTGTTGAGGCACTAGAGAGAGGGTGAGTCAGAAGCCAGATCAGATCTCTCAGCTGGAAGTGCGCATCATTCCTCTAGACATCTGGCTTGTCTGGCCTGGTGAACTCCCATTCTGCGTTTTACCTACTCCACCATGATGTTCTGTCTTTCGACCAGGGAGTAAGAAGACTGGTCCAGTGAGGGTGGCATGTTTATCAGTCTTTCCAGTAGGCCCTTGATCTGCCTGCCCACCATGAGTTCCGCTGGTGTTTTTCCAGTGGTTTCCCGCTTGGCCGTGTTGATGGCGAAGCAAAACACTGGGAGCCACTGGTCCCAGGTATGGTGTTGAGCTCCGATGTACGATGCAATCATGGTTTTTAATGCCCGGTTTATTGTTTCTTTCAGGTTTGTCTGTGGATGGTAACTAGTAGTGAGTTTTTGGATGCCTCCCGAAGCCTTGCAGAAGTCAGCCAGGAGGGTGGAAGTGAATTGTGACCTCTGTCTGAAATCAAGTATTTTGGCACTTTTTTGAAAATTTCTTCCCTGAGAATGCGAGGTGTCTTGCTGTCACTCAGGGTAAACATTTACACCCATTTGGTAAAGTAGTCCACGATGACCAAGAAGTAGGTGTTTTATTTTTTTACTGGTAGGAAATGGCCCCATTAAGTCAATCCCTAGCATGTGTCCAGGCTCGGTGACTTCAGTGCTCTAGAGAAGGCCACTAGGTTTGGTGTTGTCTGGTTTATACTTCTGGCAGATGGTACAGTGTTTGACATACTCCCAGACGTCTTTACGGATGGTGGGCCACCAGGCCACCTCCAACACCCTCAGCAATGTCTTTAACCTCCCTCAATGTCCCACTAGAGGATTGTCATACATATAACCAAAAGCTGGTATTAATGATTGTGGTACTACCAACTGATATTTCTCTCCTTTATTTTTAGGGGAACTCAGCGATATAGCACTCGCTGGTGGTCCTCAAAGGAAATTGGTTGATCTTGCGCTTTAGGGGGTTTGTTTCCAGACTGCAGGTGAGTTATGGTAGGGTCACTGAGTTCAGCTTGTGAGATTTCTGCTAAGGTATGGGGAATGTCAGATAAACATTTGGGATGAATAATGGATAAACAGGGTGCGGTGTCTGTTTTGAGTGGACCGTATGCTCATGATAAGGCATCTGGTCCTAGGTTGAGACATCCCTTTCGGTGGTGGACCTTGAAGATGAACCTGAGAGTCCTTCGAGTCAGACGGGAGGAGGTCTTAGGGAGAGTGCCACATGTTTTGTGAAGACCTCAAATTCCATCCCTTCCAGGTAGTGTCTCTACTTTTCTACTGCTAAACACTCCTTTTCGGAAGTGGAATAATTCAGTTCAGTGCCTTGAAATGCTCTTGATGCATAAGCTTTCACCTTCTCTCCTTCAGCAGAATCCTGTGTCAGGATGGCTCTGGCATCCGTGTGGACCTAGAATGGTTGGAGAGTCTTAGGCTGGGCGAGAACTGGTGGATCTTGCAGGGTCTGTTTTAGTGGGTCCATACTGGCCTGGCATCCCATTTAACTCCCTTTTTCTTGAGGTGGCTTATAAGAGCAGCAATGTCTGCAAAATGGGAGGTGAACTTGTGGTACCAGCCCGCAAAGCCTAGGAAGCGTTGCACAGAATGAGGATGCGCCAGCTACAGCTGAGGAGTTTGGTCAGTCCATCTTCAAGAAATATATCATTCCTTTTGCTGTGACCCAAATGAAATACAAGGAGTGAACAAATTCCAGCCGATCAAACAGCTCACCAGCTCTACCCATTCAGCATGATGGATATGGCATCCTCTGGTGATGAGATGAGCATACCTCAGACTCCAGCTGTGATACAGGCAGTGAACTGGAGGAGGTTCCAGGGGCTTCTTGTTTATATCCTATGAAGGTGTCAGTTATTACAGACAGATGAAAACAAGTGAAAAACTGTGTAAAAAAAAGTGATTTGAAAACCTTACACTCCTGATCAAGCTGATAAATGAACTGTGGGCCATCCAAAGAAAAACGGGATGGAACTACAAATACTGACATACAGTGGATATAAAAGTGTACACACCCCTGTTAAAATTGCAGGTTTTTGCGACATAAAAAGCTAAACCAAGATAAATCTCGTCAGGCCTTTTTCCACCTTTAAAGCTATATAGCAACAAAATTCAAGTGAAAAATTTTTGAAAACTGTTGAAATGTTTAGGGAAAAAAATTAAAAAATTACAATGACCTTTGTGCACACCCCTTAGCTAATACTTTGTTAAAGAACCCTTTGCTTGTAATAGAGCACTCAGTGTTTGTGGGTAAGAGTCTACTAACTCAAAACATCTTGATCCCACTCTTCCTTGCAAAAATGCTTCACCTCTATCAAATTGTGAGGGAATCTCCTGTGAACAGCCCTCTTCAAGTCAGGTTTTTGATTGGGCCATTCTGAAATGTTGATCTTCTACTTCTGAAGCCATTCCTTTGTTGACTTGGATTTGTGCTTTGGGTTATTATTATGCTGGAAGGTGAAAATCTTCAACTGTCTGTAGGTTTTGTGCCAAAAAGAGACTGGAGTTATCAATGATTCCCTCTGTATAGACTAGAGCCCCAGTCCAAGCTGAAGAGAAGCAGCCTTATAGCTTGATGTTGCCACCACCATGCTTCACCATGGGTATGGTCTTCTTATGCACTGAACATATCTTTTGGAATTATGTAGGAAAAATGTTCTACCCTGGTCTCATCAGACCTTAACACGTTTTGCTGCATGAAAAACAAAATTGACAAAATTTGTCAGCTTTTTTTGTGTGTGCATGTGAACAGGCTTCTATCTTGCTGCCCTACCCCATAGCCCAGATATGTGAAGAATGTGAAGAAAGAGATTGCTGTAACATGCAAGGAGTGACCAGTACTTGCCAGATATTCCTGCAGCCTTTAATGTTGCCTTAGGTCTTTTGGCAGCCTGCCTGAAAAGTTTTCTCCTCGATTTTGGAGTGAACTCCTGTTCTTGGTAATGTAACTGTGGTGCCCCATTTTCTCCACTTGTTGATGATGGCCTTCGTGGTGTTCCGTCTAAGGTTTTGGAAACTTTTGTTCCCCTCTCCTGATCAGTACCTATTGACAATGATACCTTTTCACCCATCCATGCTTTGTAAGCTCTTTGAGGACCACGGCTTCAGCAATCAGATGAAACCAAGAAGCTGTCCAGAAAATCCTACAGAAACGGCTGATCTTTATTTGGGGTTGTTACGTCCCTAGTTAGTCTAGGGGATGTGTGGGGAATAACACTTATGTGACGATTACTAATAATAGGTGTGTGTGTGTAATCAGTGACCAATGACAAGTATTGCGTGTACCCAAGTGATTTATTTATCTATATACAGGTGACAAAAAACGTGTGTGCTAAGTGACAGTGGTGATCTTTACAATGTATTTACAAAAACACGTAACAGGAGTCAAGGGGAAAAGGGACGCGAGCGGCACCAAAGCAAAGAACAGAACAAAACAAAACAAGTCTACCTATTTCCGAGCCCTCTAACCTAACTATAACAAAAGATAGAAAAAAAAGTCTTCAGCGTCCAGGACGCCCTAACTACCCTACTCTATCTCTTCAATAACAAAAGTACAAAGGGTGGTGCTCGCTCCTAACCCAATGTGTCTAAACAAAAAAACGAAATCCCTACGTGTTGTACTATGTATGTCACGTGACGTACTTACCTGTCCACTTTTCCCCAACACTAACAACGTTTAACATACAGAAGACTAAACAGACAGGTGACTAGAGCACAACGGGGAAAACATGGACCAAATGACATACAAGAACAACACATACAATAAGGCAATGTAACTACAATACAAAAAAGAAAACAGAGGAACAGAGTTTTGGTGTAAACAGCGGGAACAGAATCTTCTGAATGAATAGTGGTGGGTTTTAAATAGGCGGGGTCAGAGGTCGATTGGTCGTCACGGCCAGTGACATCAGCGGGGTTTTTCCCTGAAACATTGCTATTTGTTTTTCACTTGAATTGTTTTGGTTGCCATTTCACATTAAAGGTGGGAAATCTAACATGGTGTATCTTGGGTTATTTATTCATATTTTTTACATCACAAAAACTTGCAGAGGTTTGTAGACTTTTTATGTCCACTGTATATACTCTTTACAGCCAGCTGATGCTGTGCAGATTCTCATAATTACTTCTATATCACTCCTAGAGCCAGCACTTTCTGGATACATTCTAGAAAAAAAGTGAACTCATAAATCAGAAGGGAAGAAGACATGAACCCAGTCACATGGGGAACAGTATATGACAGTTGTAAAGATTGACCACTATATGGCCAAAAGTATGTGGACACCTGACCATCACACCCATATACAACAATGGGCATTGACCATTAAAATAATAAGGACACTGAGATAGGGCCATAAAACACATACTAAATATATTTTCACAAGAATTTTGAGTACTGGATTATGTACACCAGAGTCTTTGTAACAGCATGTTATGAAAACCATCCTGTTCATTCATTCACATAAAACATTGCATTGATTTAACTTTTGTGTGACACATTTTGTTTTAGAAAGGCTGTATGTGAGGGAGTGTCAATGGCCATGAATACTGATTTATTTCATACCTGGGTGGCCCACCCCCTAATGAGTCTATCAAGGTGGAATGCCACTGTGGAAACTAAAAGAAAGGATTTGAGGAGACTAATAGGAAGAATGTTTTTGTTTGTAGTTTATTTACAATATAGCGCAAAATATAATCAAAATATAAATGTAAAATATATGTGTGTGTGTGTGTGTGTATATATATCCCAACTAGTAAAATACACTCCTGAACAAAATCTTAAGACCAGGGAAAATATTACAAGTATTCACACTTCACACTGGTGGATCGTAACCAGGTTGTAAGTACTTCTTCAAAATGCCAAAAGAAGAAACAAGAGCAAGAGACAAAAAATAGAGAGTAGGCAATTTATTGAAAACTGCATTTAAACTCAAACAGGCTGGTCATCAGCTGATCAAAAGTTTAAGACCATAGCCTTTAAAAATGAAAATCTGTGCAAAAATATGGCTTTAATGTCCTTCAGACAGTGACACTGTCATTATCTCCTGATGGCAAAAGCAAAAAGGCTTTCTTTTTTTGAACGTAGCAGGATTGTTGAGCTGCACAAGCAAAGGCTCTCGCAACGCGCCATTGCTGCCGAGGTTGGATGCAGTAAGACAGTCATTTTAAATTTCTTAAAAGATCCTGAGAGTTATGGGACAAAAAAAAATCAAGTGGTAGACCCAAAAAAATTTCACCTGCACTGAGCCGGAGGATCTGACGGGCTGTCCATGAAGACACAGTCCGATCCTCGACTCAAATTAAGACCCTTACTGATGCTAACTGCAGGCCAATAACCATAAGACAGCATCTGCGAGAGAAGGGCTTAAAGAACCAAAACCGTCTTCGAAAGCCACGTCTCCTCCCACACCACAAACTTGCCCATTTGGAATTTGCAAGGGAGCACCAAACATGGGACACTGAAGGATGGAGGAAAGTTTTATTCTCGGACGAGAAAAAATTTAACCTGGTTGGTCCTGATGGCTTCCAACGATACTGGCATGACAAGGAGATCCCACTGGAGATGTTTTCTACGAGGCACAGTGGAGGAGGCTCCATCATGATCAGGGGTGCTTTTTCCTTCAATGGGAAAATGGAGTTTCAGGTTGTGCAGGGGCGTCAAATGGCGGCTGGCTATGTGGACATGTTGCAGCAGGCACCCCCTCTTGACTGAGGGCCCTCGTCTGTGTGGTAATGACTGGGTCTTTCAACAGGACAATGCTGCAGTTCACAACGCCCGCCTGACAAAGGACTTCTTCCAGGACAATAACGTTGCACTTCTGGACCATTCTGCGTGTTCCCCTGATCTAAATCCCCTTGAGAATGTTCGGGGATGGATGGCAAGGGAAGTTTACAAAAACGGACATCAGGTCCAGACTGTGGATGCCCTTCGTGAAGCCATCTTCACCACATGGAGCAATGTTCCCACCAGCCTCCTGGAAACAGTTGCATCAAGCATGCCGAAACGAGTGTTTGAAGTTATCACCAAGAACGGTGGGGCTACTCACTACTGAGTCCTTTTTTTGACACATTTAGCTCTGTTGTGGGTATTTTTGGGATATGGTTTGAGTTTAAATGCAGTTTTTAATAAATTGCCAATCTCTGTTTTTTGTCTCTTGCTCCTTTTTCTTCTTTTGACATTTTGAAGCAGTTCTTACAACCTGGTTATGATCCACCAGCGCGAAATGCGAATACTTGGAATGTTTCCCCCGGTCTTAAGATTTTGTTCAGGAGTGTATATACATAACTAAAAATAACGTTATTATAACTAATGTAATAACTGTATAATAACTAATGTAAGTAAGAATAATTACTTACTCATCAGAAATTATGTTCCGCTGGATCAAGTTGCTCTTCAAAATGGAGTTGTCCTCTTCCTCACTGTCCAGGACCACTGTCTGGAGAGCTTCCTCATGTGTGTAGGGTACCATCAACCAAAAGTGATGAAAAGTCAATGAATCTGATGAAGCTTAATGCCATGTTTATCGCATTGATGTGGGGTGTTTTTTCATGTTTGTATGGCTCTCCCAGGTCTACCTTATGAATAGCGCGTGCTGTGGGTAGTTCAGCGCTAATGAGCTGAGACAAAAAAACTGTACCTATTGTTAGTTTCATACACATTACATAATCAGAGAATATTTGTTTTGAATTTGAATTGGTTTAATCATTTAAATCATTTAAATTCAAGGTTTCTATAGACATATTTCACTTTGTGATAGTTATACGCTGTGTGCCAGTTATACGCTGAGTTTCAGTTCATTTTTGTGAAGTGCTCCAGACAGAAGTTCATGGAGATGGAGGCAATGGAAAGTGCATCCTGTTTGTTTTCTGTATTTCACAAAAGCACAACATTTTGTTTTTATTGTGAGTGAACACAAATAAAAGTAGAAACTTTTTCAAACAGTTTTGAATGATGTCTTCCTCTTTTCTGTATGACCATAAATGACAGAGTATTTTAACCCACTGCTGTTGCTTTATGAAAAAAACCCAAGTGATCCCGCCTGTGGCTCCATCAACTCGTAAGGGTTAATATGGATCCAATCTCCTTTGCTCTTCTAGGAAGTTTTTCCACTAGATTTTGGATCATGGCTATGGAGATTTGTGCCCATTCAGCCTCAAGAGCATTAGGTATGTTGGGCACTGATGTTGAGCAAGAAGGCCTGACTCGCAGAGGACATTTCAGTCTATCTCAAAGGTGTTCATTGTGGTTGACGTCAGGGCTCCGTGCAGGCCACTCAAGATCAGTAATGGTTTCAGCTGTAACGTCTTCAGGCACAAGAAAAAGACTGCAATTCCATGGTGTCAAGTCCAAACTAAGAATGAATGAGTGGGCAACTACTGTAGAAAGCTGGGTCATTTGGTCAAAGATTGTAATGACTGTCTCACAAAAATCTGAATTATGATCCACTTGGTGGATGCAAATGCAGGCTTTTCTTTATTACCAAAAAAACAAAAAACAAAAACACAAACAAATTTAAGACCAAGAGTCCAACAGATCCTAAGCAACTAAAGGGAGAAAAGAATTGAACTCAAATAGACAGACTAGCCCGGGGGAACACAAAACAATTGTGCGCAAACACAAGAAATGAGTTTTATATCAGAAATTCAAAATACGTAGGAGGTTGCCCACAGTTGGCTTGGCAGTGAATTGTCTGTGGTGGACGTGACAAAGTGCGACTCCTAATGAGGTCCACGGTGTGGGAGTGATGTCCTCTGCGGAGGCAAAGAGGGGAGCAATGTAACCAGGAAAGCTAGTGGGAGGAGTGATATTCTCAGTGGAAAAGGGAGGCAGAGCAACACCCTCAGTAGAGCAGGGTGGCGGATCAACATTCTAGGCAAATCAGGGAAATAGAGCTACGTCATCAGGAGCAGAAAGAGGAGTACTGACATCCTCAGCAGAGCAGCAGAGCATAAAGGTTGATGTAAGTACAGGCTTTTCTTTATTAAACAAAAAATACCAAGAAAAACTACGGTGGCACTAAAGTGCAAAACACTGTAACAAACTAAAAACGCATCTAGACCTTTTCTCCTACAGTCAGAGAATTTCACCACTGTCTGTGGTCAAAACATACACATCATGAGTCAAACTACAAATCACTCTTGAATCCCTTTGCCTAAAGTTATGGCGCTGCTTTCTTGTGATTGCTTAGGGTATAACTGCAGCGTGTCTGTGAATGTGCGGCTCACCGAGTCTGGGTGCTTGGCCTAAGAAAATAAACATTGCCCAGAGCATCACACTACCTCTGCCGGCTTGCCTACTTTCATATTGCATCCTGGTGCCATCTCTTCCCCGGGTAAGTGACACACACGCACCCGCATGTGGCCATGGTACAGTTCTGATGCTCACTTGCCCATTGTAAGTGCTTTTGGTGGTGGACAGGGGTCAGCATGGGTACTCTGACAGGTCTGTGACTACGCAGCCCCATACACAGCAAGCTGTGGTGCATTGTATTTTCTGACACCTTCCTATAATAGCCAGCATTAACTTTTTCAGCAATTTGTGCTATAGTAGCTCTTCTGTGGGATTGGACCAGGCGGGCTCCCTGTGTGCATCAATGACCCTTGGGCACCCATGACCCTGTCACCGGTTCATCAGTTGTCTTTCCTTGGACAACCTTTGGTAGGTACTAATCACTGCATACCAAGAACACCCCATAAGACCTGCCATTTTGGATATACTCTGACCTAGTTTTATAGCCATCACAATTTGGCACATTTTTCCTGCTTCCAACACATCAACTTCAAGAACTGACTGTTCTCTTGCTGCCTAATATAATCCCACCCCGAGACAGGTGCTACTGCAACAAGATAATCAATGTTATTCACTTCACCTGTCAGCGGTTTTAATTTTATATCTATATATACAGGGTGAAAGAAATAGTGAAGAAAAATAAAGAGCCCCTTTTTGAGTTGTTCCAAGCCTGCCTCCTGTCTCCCCATTTCCGGTCCACCCCATAAAGTGTCACAGTCAGATAGCCAGTCTTATTATGAACCTAGGTCTATGTTGATTCAACAACTAGTGGGTAAGTGTAGGAATAACAATCTCATTTAATTAAAACTCTTGTATCCTGATTTCACATAATCTCATATTTTGGTCCTGGACTAGTAATTTCCCTTCAATACCCATTGGAAATTGCCTTGGTTATACTTGTATTGCAACCAGTACACTTGACTGGCCTGTTATGATGGTTCACAGATGTATGTATGGAGGGTGGAATTCTGAAACTGCTTCTGGGCAGCATCCATTGCAGCCAGAGTTCCCTCAAGGACATTTAAAAGCTAGCCAGCACAGGCTTGTTTCTCCTATTTAGTCAACCAGCCATGACAACAAGTAGGCCTACTGAGCTGTCAGTGTCTCTCCCTGCACCTATCAAAGGCTCCCATGCTTTTGATTCTGTATATACTGTATGGGCATCAGATCAATGAAGTAATATTTGTCAATTCTTGTCTCCTGTAAGTCCATAGTTGTCTTTGTTATTCTTGGTTTCCTGGTCTACATGAGGAAACTGCCGCATTTGTTTTCATATGTGACCAGAAGGTGCTTCCCCTCACTGTCCAGTACTCTCCCTATCCTGTCATTTCCCTGTATCCTGTTTCTTTGATCTGTGGTGTATTTAAAGACTCACTCCCTTCCAGGACAGTGGTATAAGTTCCATGCCCAGTGCAGAATAGATATTGTACCTGCTTGGTCAGATCTCAGTCACTGTATACAAATTTTCCTAAAAGTCATTGCATATCTTTATATATGTTGTACACAAAACAAAACACCATGCTGGTTCTTACACTCACCTGTAAAAGGTCAGTAGTCTGTTTGATGTACATGCACTCCAGGATCTGCATCTTGGGGTAAACTGCAGTAAAAACAAAGTTCATCAAGTCCTGTGGACACATACAAATATCAAGTTAACAGACTTTGGTCTGTATTCAGAGTTGAGTTACACATGCGTAGTGAGGAATTAATATTCACTTGTATTCAGACCTCACATATACAGACATATAAGCTATTCGGATAGTTTAAAGTGAGTTGTGTGCAGAGTGGAGTTTTACCACAAAACATGATGATGTAAATCATTCATAGGAGCATACACACAAGAAATTTGGTATTCATGAAAATCCCATTATTTTGGGCAAAAAAATTTTTTGTATCCTACTCTTCCTTGTGTGTGTGTGTAAATTTAAGCATAACAAGAGTAATTAATGTAAACCTTGACTGATCAACTTACTACACTTTTATGTATGGATATCCAGCCCGGATATTTCCCCTCCAGACCACCAGAGGACGCCCTCCCACACATTTTCAATTCAACTCAATTTTATTTGTATAGCGCTTTTAACAATGGACATTGTCACAAAGCAGTTTTGCTGAAATAAATGGATTAAAAAAATATATTGTAAATATGTGATTTTATCTTAATGAGCAAGCCAGAGGCAACCGTGGCAAGGAAAAACTCCCTGAGACAATATGAGAAAGAAACCTTGAGAGGAACCAGGCTCAAAAGGGAACGCATCGTCATCTGGGTGCAACGGATATTGCAATTATAAATAAATCCTTTCCTTTCCTTGGGGCACAGCATCCAAACATCCCAGTTCACCACAGCACTCTATGCCTGTGAACCCTCCAGACCTGCCCCTTTACCTAAGAAAAAACTATTCACAAAAGGCTTGAATAAACAAATATGTTTTCAGCCTAGACTTAAACACTGAGATTGTGTCTGAGCCTTGAACACTAAGTGGAAGGCTGTTCCATAACTGTGCTCTACCAGCTGTAGCCCTCACTATTCGAGGTACCAACAAATATGGCGGATCATAAAAGACCAAAAGTTCGCTCAGGTACTGTGGCGCGAGACCACCGCGAGACTGCACTAAGGTCAAGCAGCACAAGCAAGGAGACACAACCCTGATCAGAGGTCAGAAGTAAGTCATTTACCACTTTAACCAGCACTGTCTCTGTGCTATGATGAGGCCTAAATCCTGACTGATACATTTAATGAATGTTATTCTTATGTAAGTATGAGCATAGCTGCTGTGCTACAACCTTTTCTAGGATCTTGGAGATAAAGGGGAGGTTTGATATTGGTCTATAGTTAGACAGCTGACAGGGGTCAAGGTCACGTTTTTTAATCGAGGACTTGATAACTGCTACACAGGAAAATTGGCAGAGTAGATTTTCCAGAGTTAATATTTTTTTCCTCAAAAACAGTTGTTATTGCTCTATTTTGAGTGTACAGTGTAACGTGTCAGTAGAGTACCTGTGACTCATCCCCTAACTCTTCTCCTCCAAAAGTTTTGTTTATCCGCCATTACTGTTAGTCACGGCCATCAACCGCTGCTGCTTTGGGTTTTGAAGAGAACGTGCGCTTCTGCTGGATGGTAAAGTAAGTAAAGTTTCAAAGTCTTAGTATTCATTTTCATAATATTCACCTCTGTTTTAGCTCAGATCATTTTGCCATGTTTTTTGCATATTACAGAGATCGCTTTCTCATGTTAGTTTGAGCACTAAGTTAGGCCAGATTAGAACTAAATTAGACTAAGTTATCTTTAAAGCAAATAGCTAGCATATAAATTACGAATGTTAATTGACATCAGTCAGTAGGCTAGCAGCCTATTAAATGTTTGTCCACCAAAATATTGTGACGAGCGGCTCCAGTTGTGCACCACATGTACTTGACTAGGTATAGAGTTAAGTTAACATTAGCCGTAATTGGATTGCTGGAGGTCATTTTGATGTGCATTATCCCTATTCGGAGGGTGATTGTGGGAACGTAAGGTATTTTCAGCATTTAAAAGGGCTAGTCAGTGATTTTTTTTTTGTGCCATCTGAATCTAGAATGTCGGTGTTTCAATTCAAAATTCACTGTTTGATTCCTTTTTGACCACTGCTGAACACCGTACAGTAACTTGTTTCTCCCCTAACTGTTCTCCTCCCAAAGTTTCGTATATCCGCCATTACCGTTAGCCATGGCCATCGACCGCTGCTGCTTTGGGTTTAGAGGAGAACGTGCGCTTCTGCAGGATGGTAAAGTAAGTAAAGTTTCAAAGTCTTAGTATTCATTTTCATAATACTCACCTCTGTTTTTAGCTCAGATCATTTTGACACGTTTTTTTCTCATGTTGACGTGAGAACTAAGTTATCTTGAGAGCAAATAACGTTAGCTAGCATATAGATTACAAATGTTAATTGACACAAGTGAAACTAGCTAGCTGCTTATCAAATGTTTGTCCACAACGTTAGCCATAATTGGATTGCTGGAGGCCATTTTGATGTGCATTATGCCTATTTGGACGATAATAGTTTCTGATAGGAATGTAAGGTATTTTCATCATTTAACATTACAGATGCTAGTCGGAGATTTTATTGCCATCTAAATCTAGAATGTTGGTGTTTCAATTCAGAATTCACTGTTTGAATCCTTTTTGACCACTGCGGAACACAACTGTTGCTTCACTGTATTTGCATGCATTTGTAATATGTACACTTTTATTATTGAAATGCTGGGAAGTATTTACAAGAACAATATTTCATCACCGCTCCACCTCAGTGAAAGGAGAAAGAGGGAAATAAATAGGTAAACATTAGAATTGGGCCGTTAAAGCAATACAATGTTAATATAATATAGCCTACAATTAGACTATATACATAAAAAAATATAAACCAAGCAACTTTATGTTTACCTTATGTAAATAAGAGGCTGCATGACACCTTATTTAGAATAATTTTCATATTTTAAAAATGACATCCATCATTTTGAGTTAAAAAGAAATTAATTTCAATTGCGTGTCTATCTTCCTAGTTTTTAACAGATGTAAATAATCACATAATAAATAGGATATTAATTTCCTATTAAATGAAATCTTATTAAATTAAAAATGAATTTATTTGTATTATTCCAAGAATATCCTATTACATTATTACATGTGAGCAACGCTTTCCCTGGTTCGTAGGATCATAGAACTCACGCCTCCTCCATGAATAAATCATCATCTGAATGCATGAGATTCATCACTGAGGTGCCATGAAGATTTATTTCACATGAGAAACAATTACTGTCCAAATATAGAGATAGTGAGCACCCTGCCTTAACAGAACTATTGGACAGTTATTACATATTAAAAACACATTTGTGAACAAAGATATTTCATGTTGTGTAGTGCACTAATGAATGTTCTTTTCTTAATCTGACTGTGAATGTTATTGCCTTATGTTTAATTCTGTCTTTTTGGTTCCTTAAGGATGCAAACCAACGATGTTGTCAGAGTGAAGTTCATAGACAGCAAGAAATATATTTTTTCTTCAAAACCTTTTACATTTAAATCATTTTTTGAATGTGGTAAGAGATAAACTTTAATGTTGTTAATATCATAAATACTTTTCCCTCTGAAAATTATTTTTTAATAGTAATATATTAAGTGTATGATTGTATATTATGGGCTTAAAAAATAACTGCTGTAGTTCCTTTGGCATTGCCGGCCTTTGTCAATTTTCCATTGGTGTGTCTTCCTTCAGTTGCCAAGAAATTTTAGGAGTGCACTACACAACATGATGTTAAAGACTTGAAGATAGAAGCTGATGAGGAAGCATTCGGATATCTGCTGACACGACCAGATCTTGGTGTCCTAGAAATTTTAATCCCAGGCACAGCAAACCTTGATGGTAAATTGTTTGACATGCTTATTAGGTTTTGTGTTTATTCTCAGCAATATTCACCAATTCACTGATTTGCATAGGCTAATATGGCTATTGGACTAACTCTTAATAGCTGTGTAGCATGCTAACACAGTAGCATGAACAGGTAATCAGACCACTGATATGGTTTATATTGAAGATTCTCAAGCTCAAGCTCATTAGGAGATACTGAGGGTATGTCAGAGTTCGATGACACAGCAATGTTGATAAGAAGCCCGCCTGAAAAAAATCAAGCTGAGGAACATCGTCTTGCCCAAGTAAGGATCACCAATCTTGCCTCTGATTTACATCTATAGAGAATGACTTAAAAATTATAAGCATTTGGAACTATATACACTTGTCAGTTGTTAATTTATAATCCCTGCACAATATTGCATCATTTCCCCCCTCCAGATGATCGAAGATATCCTAAAGAGCAGCCCTGGAGGCGAAAAGGTCACAAACGAATATGCTCGAACCAAAGGTCTGTCGGATGCCCTGAATACGTGACATGGTGAAAATCTTGGTAGCACATTTAACAAATGAACATGGGTAAGTTGCTCATACATTACTTTGTAAATTGATGTTTATGATGTTATGGGTTATAATTATAATTGCTTTTGGTTTATGTGTGTAGAACAAGCCCTTCCTGACGTTTGAGGGAAGAATATGCGAAGGGAATCATTTACCTATTCCCATGCTTGGCTGACCCCAGGAGCAAGCTTGGTTATGTAAGTAGCTGTTGTCAATCTTTTTGATTTACAGGAGGAGGAGACACTCTGTATATTGCAGAGTAAAGACTATCTTCATTATAGTCTATATTGATATGGCATTTATTGCCTTAATCGGGTAATCAAGTCAAGTCAAGTCAAGAGGCTTTTATTGTCATTTCAACTATATATAGCTGACGCAGTACACAGTGAAATGAGACAACGTTTCTCCAGAACCTTGGTGCTACATAAAACAACATCGTCACCTCACACGACATACAGTTACAGAGCACAGAGCTGAGGACTAGACTAAGTTGTCCTAGCCACATAAAGTGCATCGTGTGCAACCTGGTGCAAACAGTGCAAAACAAAACAGTGCAGAACAGACAGCACGAGACAGTGCAGGACAAGTACTGTACAGGACAAGAACAAAAAATAGCAGCAACCCGTAACCTACTGTATATATATTCATATACAGTGCATAATATAATGTATAACTGCTAGGTCTGTGTATTGTTCTGGTAATAGGAGCATTATTACAATGCAGAAGATGAAAGTGGATATTTGGCATGGAGAATCAAAACTCTGCAGAAAGAAGCATCAGAGGGATGGATGAAGCGCCCACAGCAACCACAAACAGGTGCAAGATTTGATGTTAAGTCAATAATTTTATTAGCTTGGCTAATATTTATTAAGCTTGATTAACTTTTTTTATTTTCAAATGAATATACAACTTGCTTATTTTACTCATCTTAACATTTGTGACTTGTCTTTGAAGTATTCTTTTGTTCCAAATTGGTCTGTCATTAAGTCATATTATGAATGAGGTCTCATGTTAAATAGCATCTCTACAAAATATAATCGCCGTTCTTTTTAAATGCAAACATGTTTTGCATAATCATCAATGTTGGGCAAATTTAAATGTCAGTCTGGGATATATGTTTTACAGAAAAGGAACTACAGTTAAAGAAAAGGAACTACAAATGTGGTTTTCATATTGTCTTAAACACTTTCAGGTGGGCCAACTGCTGACAAACATCCCTACAAAGAAGACTGCTGGTTGACTGATGACCATCAGTGTCAGGAAGCAATTGCCCTGATGAAGCATACAGCTGATGAGGCAGTGGTAAAGGAAAAGATGAAGTTAACACTGGCCTATCGCCAGAAGCTGCTGTACGACCCTAAAGAGTCAACTGATATTCTATCAATTTTCCCGCAATTCCTGGATATACCAGGCTTGGTATGTGAGACTTAAATTCTTAAAACATGAAATCAAGACAAATATGAAGTCAGTTCCTACTGTGGTACCAACTTTAATTATCTTTGGTAGATTGATCAAGATTTTGGACTTCTGTTTGGTGATGCGACCTCTGCAAAGTAGGTCTACCAACATAAAACCAAAGGTTATTGCACAGAGCCGTGGCCTCACACAGACTAGTGAGCACCAAGACCTAATCCAAAATGCTGAAGCCACTGAAGTTGAAGAAGGTAACTATATTGTGGTACACCTTAAATTATTTAAGAGGAAGTTATGCATTCATGACAAGCATAACTTTATTCAGATCTACAGAGTTTCAATTGTGGTCACAACCATCAGACATGATTCATATGTAACACAAACTTGCAATGGGTAAACTGTCAGAATTCACCCATTTCTCTATCATTTCTACCCTGATCTTTTTCGCAAGGGCCTAGTGCAGGAGTTGCATATTTACAGTTTGAAATTGTTTTCATTTGGGAGTCTGAATAACAAATGCATCTTTGATATATTGTACGTAAAGTTTAACTGTATGACCTCAGTTCAATATCTGTAAAGGTTTCACCTGAATTCATCCACACATCTGTAGTCATCAAGACTAGGCCATGAATGTGCTCTTAATACTGAATCTGTGTGCAGTATTAACCAAAGTATTGGAGTGGTTAATATATTTATACTGGAACCTCTTCCAAGTGAAGCTAAGTCAAGTTAAATTGAGTAGGAGGGTAAATGTGTTTAATTTGTTTTCCATGTCTCTAGGTTGGGACAGCGACATGTCTTCCATTCTGATGCTGCTTCACCTTTTGCCACCCTCAAGTCAAGGCCACAAAAGACCGGGAAAGATCTCAGCTAGACAAGCATGTGATCGTCTTGTGAAATTCATCAAGGTGAAGCTACTGATTAAGCAGATCAAATGACACTATTTCCTAATCTTGTCACTGTGTGAACTTGAATTTGCTTATTTCTCCGACTTGCTTATTTCTCTTAAAGATCACTTGTCCTCCAAATTGTTGTTCTTGTGCTATTCTTTTCTACTTAGCATATAGTAACGATCTGTTGGAATCTTCTGGAAGTATGTAATACAGAAACTTTGGTGGAAGACATCACTGTATCTTTATTCATGCTGTATATTGACTTTAAGTCACATTGGCACTCTCCTCCCTCCTCTACTTCTTCGACCAACAGTAGCCCAATTTCCACCGGCGCCAATGGCAGCCGTTGTTAACTCGGGCCTCAACTGATCCGGTATGAAATTCAGAGTACTGACGATTCGCATGATTAAATTTGGCAATGTTTTACGCTGGATGCCCTTCCTGACGCAACCCTCTCTATTTGACCCCCATGGCTAGATTTCTAAGGGAAGAATTGATTATCTTTAAAATAGGTTTGATTGTTTCAGGAATTATCTGTTTGAAGAAACAAGTAGGTAAAGGATCTAGTATACAGGTTGATGATTTTGATAATGAAATTAGTGAAATTAGTTCGGTCTCTTTGTTAAGGTGAGAAAAACGTTGTAATTTATGATCTGATATTATTATATTATCATCTACAGGGTTAGTTATAAAACTGTCCGGTTTTAAATTAATAGTTTGAATTTTTTGCCTGATATTTTAAATTTTACCATTGAAAAAATTCATGAAGTCTTCACTGCTATATAATGATTGTGTGCATGTTTCTATTGTGGTCTTATTCCTAGTTAATTTTGCTACAGTATTAAATAAGAATCTAGGATTATTTATGTTATCTTCAATTAGAGTGGAGAGATACATTGATCTAGCAGCACTAAGCTCAAAAGGCTCTCCTTCCATGCTATTTGAAATACTACCGATTTAGTTTGACGGCATTTACGTTCTAGTTTTTGAGTGGTCCGTTTTAAAGTTCGTGTGCGATCGCTATACCAGGATGCTAACTTTTTCTCTCTAATTATTTTTCTTTTAAGTGGAGCTACCTTGTCTACTGAGTTGCAGAACGTTGATTCTAAGCATTCAGTTGCCTGGTCAAGTTCTTCGGAATCAGATGGTGATCCAATCATGGTTGATAAATCTGGGAGATTACTGATAAAACTATGTGCATTTGACGTGAAAGTATGTTTGGCATGGTGATGTGGCAAGGTGCATATATTATGATCAAGACACAATTTAAATGAGATGAGGTAATGATCCGAGATAGCTTCAGACTGTGGAAATGAGACTTTTATAGACATTTTCTATATTTAATCCGAATGTTAGTATTAAATCAAGAGTGTGACCACCACTGTGGGTGGGTCCTATTACATTCTGATTAACCCCTACTGAATCAAGAATGGACACAACTGCTGTTCTTAGAGGGTCATCTGGATTATGAACATGAATATTAAAGTCTCCAACAATTAATACTTTGTCTAAAGAAACAACCAGGTTAGAGATGAAATCCGCAAATTCACATAGGAATTACGAATATGATCCTGGGGGTCTGTAAATAATAATTAATGGAATCACCTGGGTAGACTTATTTTTAGTGGCCACGTATGTTAGTCCAAAGAACTTCAAACGTGTTGAATTTATGATTAGGTTTTTTTGTGACGCCTAGATTGTCATTATAGATGACTGCGACACCTCCTCCTTTGCCAGTTAGACGGGGCTGATGTATGTAACTGTACCCGGGAGGACTAGCTTCATTTAATGCTAGAAACTCCTTTGGTTTATTCCACGTTTCTGTGAAACACAGTATATCAAACTCCTGATCAGTAATGGTTTCATTAACAATAAGCACTTTAGATGTAAGAGATCTAATATTCAGTAGTCCTAGCTTCAGATCAACAGTGCTGGCTACGCATTATGTTAATTAGGTTACTAAGACAAACTGTCTGAGTATGTCTATAAATTTGTTTAGCTCGGGGAACAGACACAGTCTCAGTATGGTGGAACCTAAGTGACAACTCGGTGCAGCTAGCAGATGGTTGGTTTAGCCTGCTTGTCTGCTCCCTGGCCTTGGACCTGGATTGTCACCAATTAACTAGGCCTGTTCTGAGACTATGTGCTATGCTGCAAGAAATGAGAGCAGCACCTTTCCGAGTGGGATGGACACTGTCCCGCCCTAAAAGGCCAGCCTTGCCCTCAAAGATAGTCCAATTATCTATAAAGCCCACATTGTTTTCGGAGCACCACCTGGACATCCAGCAGTTCATCGACCATAACCTGCTGTAAGCTACATCGCCATGCCTCATTGGGATGGGGCCAGAGCATACTACAGCATCAGACATCGCCTTCACTAATTTGTACACCTCTATAATGCTACTCTTAGTAACCTCAGACTGACGAAGGAGTATATCATTAGCTCCTACAATAACTATCTTTGAGAACCTGTGCTTGCCTAAGACCCTAAGATTACCTGCTATGTTCGGCGCCCTCGCTCCCGGGTATACACCTAACTAAAGCTGCTGGTGCCCCTGAAGGCCTAGCTAATTTCATGTGCCGCAAGATAGAGTCACCTATAACCAGAGCTCTTTCAGGTTTCTCAGCGGGTGCTTCACTGAGGAGAGCAAACCTGTAGGACACGTGAAGCGGAGAGGAGTGGTGCTTCCGTGGGCGAGCCTTAGCGTTAGCTTTGGCTTTGCGATTATGCCGTCGAGTCGTCACCCATTCGCCCCACTGTGAGGGCTCTAATGCCGGAGTTGGGGGATTACTAACTCCACCTAAGGCATCCAGACTTTCCCCTACAGAAACTACGCTGCTCTCACTCTCACTAACCCTCTCTAGAGTCTGGATGCGCACTTCTAATGCTGCAATCTTCTCCGTCAGAGAGATAACTAACATGCTCACAAATAAAGCAATTACTAACGACGGAGGAAGAATGACTAAACATCCTGCACTTAACACACTGAACAAGCTGAATGTTTGACATGCTGTTTAACGCACCTTAGTTGAACGTTTGTTGATATTATTTTATTTTCAACAGCATGGATCCGGTGTGGATGGCCTCCGCTCACTGTCTCAACAAAATACAAAAGCGCTCTTTGAGAAAAAAAAATTAAAAATACGGTAGAAGAGAACGTGAAAAATACAACAGATGAAAAACTATAGCGCAAAATTATTGATTTAAAAAAGAAAGGAACAGTATAGTTAAGACACCGACGCAGGCAAGAAACTCCCGGCAAAACAATTAGAAAACAGGAAGTCAATTTGATTCAATTTTACATTTTGAATCACTTCTTCGCATACTCACTAATTTCCTGTTTGATCCCCATAAAAAGCACATTGACCTCCCAGTCATTGTGAAGCCTTATAGTCTGCCTATAAACTTTGCATGTTCTGAGCTGTGTTTAATTTGGATATTCTGTGTATGACTTTGCCTTGCCCCTTGGTTCTGATGATATCTCTGATTTCTGGTATTTTGACCCTGTCCTGTGTTCTGGCCACGTTTTTGGAGTTTTACTTTCTCAAAATTGTTCTTAGAGCAGAAAGGAAAATGATTGGTTCACAGAGGCGACCAGTAAAATCATAGAGGAGGCGGGATCAATCACAGAGCAGGCGGGATCAGAGCTGTTCAAAAATTGAAGGGAATACTTGGGACACTTCATTGAGAATTCGTTGAAAACACATTTATGCAAAGGTAAGTGCATTTACTATATATCGTCTTAATGTACAGTGATAATACAACTGTTGAGAGAGCCTAGTGAGTGGTAGATCAGGCTATATTAGATGGACAGTGTTTAGCTAATGAGACAATTTGCTAACTACAAAAACGCATTTATGAAACGTTTATCCGTGGACAGTACTAAAACTGAAACTGTTTCATCAGTGGACAGCACTACAGTTGCTCATAGGGGTAATAGAGTCAAATAGGCTTTCTGTCGTTTAAAGGTCAACGGCTCCTGTATGCTGCTCTCAGGGCAGAAGTGTACTGTATAGGTTCATATTAGTGTATTATTATTAGTTTACTGTATGCTGCTCTCAGGACAGAAGTGTACTGTATAGGCTCGTATCAGTGAGTTAAAAGAATATTCCAATATAATTTTACAATTATAATATTTATATTATAATATTATCAGCATAATTATAGTTGCTGGCACCATAAAGACTCACCATTAAAATAACTAATAAAAATCACTTTTGACATTAAAATAATTTGAAAATCTTTATTATTTTTTTTCTTTAACAAGGAATCATTCTTATACCGGATCGGTCGAGGCCCAGGTCAACAACGACCGCCATCAGCGCCGGTGACCTACAGGGCGCCGGTGGAAATTGGGCTGCTGTTGGTCGAAGAAGTATAGGAGGGAGCGTAGACAGAGAGAGAAGAGGAAAGGTAAGAGTGTAGGACTGAGAATAGGAACTCTGAATGTTGGTACTATGACAGGGAAAGGTAGAGAGTTGGCTGATATGATGGAGAGAAGGAAGGTGGATATACTGTGTGTACAGGAGACCAGGTGGAAGGGTAGCAAGGCTCGTAGTATAGGAGCAGGATTCCAGCTATTTTATTATGGTGTGGATAGTAAGAGAAATGGGGTAGGTGTGGTCTTGAAGGAGGAGTTTGGGAGGAATGTTCTGGAGGTGAAGAGAGTGTCAGTACAGGGTGATGAGTCTGAAGTTAGAGATTGAAGGGGTGATGTTGAATGTTGTTAGTGGTTTTATGCCCCACAGGTAGGTTGTGAGCTAGAGGAGAAAGAGAGATTCTGGAGTGAATTAGATGAGGTGATAGAGAGTATTCCCACGGGTGAGAGAGTGGTGATAGGAGCAGATTTTAATTGACATATTAGTGAGGGGAACACAGGTGATGAGGAGGTGATGGACAGGTTTGGAGTTCAGGAAAGGAACCTTGAAGGACAGATGGTAGTGGACTTTGCTAAGAGGATGGACATGGCTGTAGTTAAAACTTATTTTCAGAAGAGGGAGGAGCATAGAGTGACTTACAAGAGTGGAGGTAGGAGCACAAAGGTAGACTACATCCTATGTAGAAGAGGCAATCTGAAAGAGATTAGTGACTGTAAAGTGGTATTAAAGGAATGTTGTGAGGACTTTAGACAGAAGTTGAGGCAGGCTCTGGGTGGTCAGGTAGTGCTGCCAGATGACTGGGAAACTACAGCAGATGTGTTCAGGGTGACAGGAAGAAAGGCGCTGGGTGTGTCATCTGGAAGGAGGAAAGAAGATAAGGAGACTTGGTGGTGGAATGAGGAAGTTCAGGATAGTATCCAGAGGAAGAGTTTAGCCAAGAAGAAGTGGGACATGGACAGGACTGAAGAGAATAGACAGGAATACAAGGAGTTACAGCGCAGAGTGGAGAGGGAGGTGTCTAAGGCCAAGCAGGTGGCATATGATGAGTTATACACTAGAGAAAGACAGGAGGACGATCAAGATGGGAATGTGGGGATCTGTGTTTTCTTGTTGGTGGTTACCTGCACTGACAATCAGTGTGGGAATCATGTGATCTGCATTGTGTGGCTGCTTGTCTTGGGTCACATGAGGCATGTCACATGACACATTAGGAGATTATAAAGTTTGGCTTGTGGAGTTCACACTCTATTGCTGCTGCCTTTTGCCACTGCAACTAGACTCCCGTCATGCAGGTAATGGAGTGACTAGACTGTGTTTTAATCGATATAGGAACTGAATTCTCATGTTCTGTTTTAACTTTATCAGGGTGACTGCTAGAACAATGTGTTCCACTCTTCATGGAGGACACAGGTGACTGCGTGGCATTTGAAGGACTTGTGACCTGCTATTGAGTTGCTGGGCTGCAGACACTCTGGTAGTTTGTCTTATGTGATTTCGTTTTTTAAATTGTTTTATATTGGTATTTAAAATGTGTTGATTATGTATTTGTATTTGTAGCACTGGAGTGCCCCATTTTATCTTCCTGGGTTATTGTGCTGCGGGGAGTATTGAACACTCTTGCAAAGTAGGCCAATACTTCTTGTATATGTTGGTAAATATATAATGTGTATTATTTCTTTTTAAAGGGACCAGGCCAGCCACTGTTTTATTGTCAGTGTACAAGTCTTTTTTTATTTTTTTTAAAGTTTGTTTGTTGGTTGTTTTGTTTGCTTTTGGCTTTGTCCTTTTTTTTTTTTTTTGTCCTTGGTCTAGTGTAACCCTGCCTTGACCAAGCCAGCGCGGTGGTCATTGTGTTGGGAGCTGGCTGTTCTCCTCTTTTTTTTGTCTCTGTATAGGTTCTCTGTACAAGGCCGGATCTGCACCTCACTACTGCTCCTTTCAGTTGGGGGCTGCACTGAGGGGACACTATCTTGGTGTGTACTGGTAACATGCAACACGGTGTGGTATTTTGTAGTGGTAATTACTGACCTTGTGTGTGCAGTGTTTGCTACGTTGCATGCTTGTATGGTGTTGGGTTTGCTGTGTCTGTCTCTCTCACCAGGGCCTCCTAGGAGAGGAGCTGTGGGTGCCGTGCCGACCCGACCTTATTAGTTTGAGAAGCTCCAGCCAGTCTCCCTTCGTCTCTTTTTCACATTAGCAATTGTACCTACTCAAAATTGTAATAAATTTGAGCTTGTGTACATGCCTCGTGTAAACTGTTCCTTTGCGGGCAGGGTCTAGAATCAGCCACACTACAGAGAGAAAAGGGGTCTCCCCCGCCTGTTTTAGGGGGTGGCGTAGTCAGACAGTAAAGTACATGTAGGTATTCTGCGTGTCAGGTACCACAGGAAGGATGTGCAGCAAGTTAGAGTTATTAAGGATAGAGATGGAAGGGTGCTCACAAGTGAGGAGAGTGTACAGAGGAGACGGAAGGAGTACTTTGAAGAGCTGATGAATGAGGAAAATGAGAGGGAAAAAAAGAGTAGAAGGGGTGACCTCTGTGGAACAGAAAGTAGATAAGATTAGAAAGGATGAAGTCAGGAAGGCTTTGAAAAGGATGAAGAGTGGAAAGGCATTTGGTCCTGACGACATCCCGGTGGAGGTCTGGAAGTGTCTAGGAGAGGCAGCAGTGGAATTTTTAACTAGTTTGTTTAACAGGGTTTTAGAGAGTGAGAAGATGCCTGAGGAATGGAGAAGTAGTGTATAAGTGCCGATCTTTAAGAATAAGGGTGATGTGCAGAGTTGCAGCAACTATAGGGGGATACAGTTGATGAGCCATACAATGAAGCTATGGGAAAGAGTAGTAGAAGCTAGGTTAAGGAAGGTAGTGGAAATGTGTGAGCAGCAGTATGGCTTCATGCCCAGAAAGAGCACAACAGATGCAAATTTTGCTCTGAGAATTTTGATGGAGAAGTATAGGGATGGTCAGAGGGAGTTGCACTGTGTGTTTGTAGACTTGGAGAAAGCATATGACAGGGTGCCAAGAGATGAGCTGTGGTACTGTATGAGGAAGTCAGGAGTAGCAGAGAAGTATGTCAGAGTGGTGCAGGACATGTATGAGAGGAGCAGGACAGTGGTGAGGTGTGCTGTAGGTCAGACAGAGGAGTTCAAAGTGGAGGTGGGACTGCATCAGGGATCGGCTCTGAGCCCCTTCCTGTTTGCTATGTAGCATTAGAGGATTCTTCTAGTTTCTGCCTGGTTGCCCAGGTAACTGTGAATTAAAAAAGTTTATTTCTATAAATATTTAAAGAAACAAATGAAACGTATACATGTCAAACATATACAGGTATATCCTCAAAAATATACACAGCACACTAACACTAACCAAGTGATAACCACTAATATGAACCTATAGAGTACAATAATAATAATACACTGATATGAACCTATACAGTACACTTCTGCCCTGAGAGCATCTTACAGTACACTAATAATAACACACTAATATGAACCTTTACAGCACACTTCTGCCCTGAGAGCTGCATACAGTACACTAATAACAATACACTAATAATAACCTATACAGTACACTAATAATAATAGAATAATATGAACCTACACAGTACACTTCTGCCCTGAGAGCAGCATACAGTACACTGATAATAATACACTAATATGAACCTATACAGTACACTTCTGCCCCGAGAGCAGCATACAGTACACTGATAATAATACACTAATATGAACCTACACTGCAGCATACAGGAGCCGTTGATTTTGACAGTACACTGAATGACAGAAATCCTGACGGAGAATCTAAGTGCTGTGCGTTTTCGTAGTTAGCCAATTATCTCGTTAGCTAAATAGGTAGCAAACACTGTCCAGCTAATATAGCCTGATCTACCACTCACTAGGCTTTCTCAACAGTTGAATTATCGCTGTACTTTAAGACAATATATAGTAAATGCACTTACCTTGGCATAAATGTGTTTTCAACAAATTCTTAATGAAGTGTCCCAAGTATTCCCTTCAATTTTTGAACGGCTCTGATCCCGCCTCCTCTGTGATTGATCCCGCCTCTTCTGTAATTTCATTGGTCGTCTCCGTAAACCAATCTTTTCCTTTCCTTTCTGAAACTCCCACCTGCGTTTTTGATTGCGATTTGGAATTTCTCCAGAGTGACTTATAGAAGTGCTTGGCAGACTCTATCAAAAAACATCCTCATGCTAGTTCAGGGAGAAAACTTTGTGAAACCATTTTATATTATTGCCATTAATTAAAGGCCCATGTACTTTTGCATTCATTAATTATTCTATTTTCAAACTGAAATAAAAAGAGTGGTTTTATGATTTTTAAAAAATGCTATGATCAACCTGTTAATAATTGTTCCTTTTTCAAAATATTTGGAAATGTAAATTAAATGTTATTTGTTAAATTAATGTGCTGAAATCATAAAATACAAAAAAGAAAATCTAATAATGAAAAACTCTGATTCTACTAATTTTCAAGGAAATAAAAAGTAATTTTGGTCCCTTGACCTTTCCAGTGAAAATATGAATGTCTACAACTAGAGATCATGGTTTCATGTGAGCCATATTCTGGTGTCTCTGAAGATATGTTGTTCTCTTGAGATCAAAAATTATTTTTCTCATAATGGTGTAATACATGATGTCCATCGCAAGTGAGTGGATGCGTTTTTACTTTAATCAGGGACAGGCTTAAGAGAAAACAGCTGCTGCAGAGGTAGCTCTGAGCTCCTGGCTTTGATCCTGAACTTAGATGACTGTGTTTATGTTTTCCCCGAATTTCCCCATCAGAGCCTTATGTTTGTCAGTGCTAATTCTAAAATTAATGACTGTAACTTCACAAGGCCACGGTGAAATCTGCAAATATACCGTCATGGACACTATAGTGATCAGTTTCATTGCAAGCCAATCTGAGGGACAGGGACATCTCCATGGTTATCGCTGCCTAAATGCTTTGTGGTTCACAAGACAATATCTGTATCTAATCACTGCAGAATTGCCATAATACCAATATATGATAGTGTGCCACTGGTCACAATGATGTAATGATAAAATGCTACTGCTAAATGATTTCAGAAAATAACCTTTGTTATTGCAAGATTAAGAGAATAATGAGTTGTCATCTTGATATCAAAAACAAACAAAAAAAACTCATGGCCTTTCTGGACTTCTGTAAACGTTATCGTTTCTATAGTAACAGCTCATTCACAGGGACTTGTACGGCATACGCTCTAAATAAACTGATTAAACCGTGTGCAATCATTGATATCGTGAACTTTCAGCCATAGGAGACATTTATTTAACATTTATAGAAGTGTACAGGCTTGAGACTCTAAGTTAGTAGGTTTTGCTACAAGGAAGTTAGTTCCTGTTGCTGATTGCATTATAGGAACTTTAAAGTAAAGCCTTTAATGGTTGCAGTATTTATTCTTATGCATATAAAAAACAGAGACCTTTTCCTAAATTTGATTCCAGTTTTAAAAATAGAAAATTGAATGAATGCAAAATACAAGGACCATAAAAGAATATGAAAAATAAAGGAAGCAAGCTAACATAAACCCATAAATTAAGTTAAATAAAGCTAGTCATTTTTGGAGTATGAAAGCTGGCTTATAAATTGGCTTAAAACAATGCCAAATAGCAGTTACCCTTTGTGATGTGCTTACACAAAGCATGATCACCTTGGGTACATTGTAGATCTTTTTCTCCACTGTTTTCATATCACACTGTTTTCTTTTCACCTCATTTAATTCACCCCATTAATAGGCATGTCATTTTTCCAGCCCTCGGTGTGCTTGAACGTTTATGGAGTTTTGTGGGCATCACTAAATGCAAATGATCTGCGTCAGCAACACGCTTTGCACTTTACAGTTGATCAACATAGGCACGAGTATGAAGACAATCAGTGTTTCTGAAACGTTTGTCAGTCCGGCAGACAGTTCGGCTTACACAAACAGATGTACTTAACTAAAAGAATGATTAATGAGGTCTGTTGAGTGTAGCCCATTTTATGCTTAAAGTTTTAACTTTTCATGGTAAGACTTACCAGGCTCATGATATAAGCCTTATTAATCCTCTCGTCCGCAAACGCAATTGGGCTTGCAAATCACGTGGTAATGTGTCATGGTATTTTGGGTATTTACATGGTAAGTGCGTAAACTGTATTCTCTACAGCCTAAAGAAACTGCCAGTAATGCTGGTTTAATATTTGACATACATGTGATACTTGGCATTCTATTCTTCCTCATGAGCTGTCAAAAATATATTATAGTCAAAACAATTACAGTATAAGGGACAGATGCATTAAACTACAATGACAATTTTTTTCCCCAGAAATCCAAGATTATATTCTTTTATTTGACAGAGATTAAACATGAACAAACTAGGATGTACATAATCATGCACTAAAGATGAAATTGTGTGTTTGTTAAATATTTAAATATAACTGAAAAAGTTACATACATCTATTAAAGATTTGTTTTCATTTTGACATGATGTCAAATCAGAGACAAAAATTTCCCTTGTCCCACGATGCATGTCTTCAGATCGTATAAGATCAACATTGTCTCCCAATGAAAGGGGTGCTGTGGGCATATCCAAATGCCCTTCCAGTCAGGCTGAGGGTGAGAGTCAGTTCCTAATGACCCACTGATATAAGGTTATCCAGGTGTTGCGATACCAGCAGGGGTGAAATAGAACAGCTTATCTAAGTAACCCTGTTCTATGAACCCCAGGGTTAATTGGAACGCTGACTGCCAGGCCTTCCTGCCCTGCATCAGTGCCCAACCTCTCTAGTGCTCCTGTGGTTGAATTGGAAAATTCCCACAGCCACGGTCCAAAATCTATTGGAACGCCTTCCCAGAAGAGTGGAGGATATTGGGGGACTAAATCTGGAATGGTGTGATGGTCAGGTGTCCACAAACCTTTGGCCATATAAACGACTTCAAATTGCTCACCACTCTCATATCTTATCAAGGCAGCAATAAGACAAGGCCATTCAAGATGGTGAAAAGCCTTCTCTGCGTCAAGAGAAGGGACAAATTCATCCACACAGTCAGAATAAGAATCAGTAATATTGAAAAGGAGGTTAAAGCAAGTGTGTCTGTCTGGTATGAAGCCTGTCTGATCAGGATGTGTAAGTTTATCAGTTAGAGAGTTTAGTCTACTACAGTTTTAGCCAGCACTTACATATATACATATACACATATGTGTGTGTGTGTGTGTGTGTGTGTGTGTGTGTGTGTGTGTGTATATATATATATATATATATATATATATATATATATATATATATATATATATATATATATATATATATATATATATATATATATA
>CM040987.1:17709545-17724544 GCA_022985145.1 Pangasius djambal | reverse complement strand
ATCCAAAATTTGAGTATTTTTCTATGTTATGTTCATGATTATGTTCATAAAATTTTTATTTAATAAAATATGTTTTCATAGTTTGTGTTGTCCCTTATTATCAATGCAAAATGGTCACTAACTAAAGAGGATTTATGCTGATATTGCCCAAAAACCCTATTTTGTTCAGGCGTTTCCAAACTTTTGGAGGGCAGTGTATGTGTATGGGGCTGCGTACTCGTTGCCTGGTAAGAGTCTGCATGCTGACCCCTGTCCACTGACGAATGAGCCTACAATGGGCACGTGAGCATCAGAACTGGACCATGGAGCTATGAAAGAAGGTGGCCTGGTCTGATGAATCACGTTTCCTTTTACATCATATGGATGGCCAGGTGTGTGTACGTCCTTTTCCTGGGGAAGAGATGGCACTAGGATGCACAATGGGAAGAAGGCAAAAGCAGTGTGATGCTCTGGGCAACGTTCTACTGGGAAACCTTGGGTCCTGGCATTCATGTGGATGTTACTTTGATGCATACCACCTACCTGAACATTGCTGCAGACCAAGTACACCCCTTCATGGCAACAATATTCCCTAACGGCAGAGCGCTCTTTGAGTAGAATAATGCACCCTGTGACACTGCAAAAATTGTTCAGGGATGGTTTGAGAAACATGACAAAGGGTTCAAGGTGTTGACTTAGCCTCCAAATTCTCCAGATCTCAATCCAATCGAGCATTTGTGGGATGTGCTGGACAAACAAGTGTGATCCATGGAGGCCCAACCTCACAACTCACAGGACTTAAAGGATCTGCTGCTAAAGTCTTGGTGCCAGATACCATAGCACACCTTCAAAGGCCTTCTGGAGTCCATGCCTCAACAGGTCAGAGCTGTTTTGGTGGCACAAGGGGGACCTACACAATATTAATCAGGTGGTTTTAATGTTATGGCTGATTGGTGTACAAGCTCATCTGTCAAGCACGGTGGAGGTAGTGCGATGGCTTGAGATTGCATGGCTTCAAAGGACTTCATCGGGGGAAAAAAGTGGAATGTTTTAGACTGGCCAAGTTGATCATCAGACCTTAACCCAACTGAGCATGCATTTCACCTCCTGAAGAAGGAGAAGGGAGAAACCCCCAAAACAAACAACAACTTGAAGAAAATTAAGTACAAGTCTGAAAAAGCATCACAAATAAAGAATGCAACAGTTTGGTGATGTCAGTGGGTTGCCAGCTTGATGAACTTATTGAAAGCAAGGGATATGCAAGTATTATGTGTTATTTACTTTAAGACTATCTGTTCCAATACTTTTGCTCAGCTAAAATTTTATTGTCTGCCAAAGGTGCCATGTTCTAAGTTAACACATCTAGATATAAATATCCGTAAATAAAAGCTAAAATTCTGATCTATCATTTCTTATTCATCTTTTGATCTCAAACCCAAATGTCTTCAGCATATAGCAAACAGAAAAGAATTGGCCTTGCCACTACTGAACACAAAAAGTCATTCCGAGCCAACATCAAGGTGTAAGGACACCAAAGCAGTAAAATCTTATTCAATGAGTGCAAATTATTTTTAACGAAAAAGGCTGTAAGCTTACAGACATACTTGGAAGAATGTTTTATGTCATGATGGTACAGAGTTCAATTTCATGCTGAATGCAGTTTAACAGAAAGTTCATGTATGCTTTTGAACTCACAGGACACAGTATGGTAAATGCTGGGCCAGTACTGTCCACTGTCTCTCTTCAGCCATACTCGAATAGTTCTGAAATAATAATAATAATCATAATAATTAAATAAAATAATAATAATTTAAATGTAATAATAATGATTTAAATGTAATACTAATACTACTAATAATAATAATAATTAAATAAAAAAAATTTATTTCAGAACCACAAAGCTTTATTGGCGCACACAAAAAGATAGATAAAAATTGAGAACACAAACAGTGTTAGCAAATAAAATTTTTAGTGCATAATTACTGATGCACTAACACTGTTTAGATGAGCAACAGAGAGCTGTTATCTATGAAAGAAGACTGATCCTTAAGCTTGTAAATGTAAAGACCAAGAACTTTGTTATGTGGTAATTTAATCTTCTGTATGTTTTGAGGTTTTGTTCCTAACCATCGGGGAAGGATCAGTTTGGAATTATGTTTTTTTCTCCTGGGCTTACAATGTAAATAAAAGTAGGTTAGTTATACTTCATTACCAAGCCACTGGCCCACTAACTTACCTAGATATCAAGAAATGAACATTCACTTTTAAGGAAAAATTAAAATTCGTATAGAAAATAGAAAGGACTGACTCAGTTTTCATTACTTTATTCTTCGGAATCGGTGGTGTCTAAACATGAAGAATTGTAAAGAGGCTAACAGTAAAGCCAGACAGGTTTGATATAAACTTGCTCGCTGTATAAATTTAATAAAATTTAATTCTATAAAATAAAATAAAATATAATAATAATAATAATGATGATGATGATGATAATACAGACTCGTTTCCAGGACCGCTTTAAAGAACACGAATGTAACTGGAACCGCGTTTATGCAACTAGCTTGCTAGCTTAACTAGCTAACCGACTGGCACAACTAATGTTAGAGGAGCAGCAGCCCTACTATACCTGTCTTCGCTAACCGTTATGACTCCATCCTCCTTCGGGATTAAGATCGCGGCAGTCACTGAATCTTGGTGGCCTTCGATTTTGTTCAGTAGGATAGGCCTAGAGTTCTGTGGCCTTGAATGAATCTCGGCCGCCATAGCTGTTTTCTTTTGTGATCTTCTCCTCTCCCCGCAAGTAGCCAAACCAAGTCAGCTGATCGCTAAGGGAAAGTTCACCACAACACTGAAAAATACCGTAAAACCCAGACGAAAACAGCCAATTCAGCTTGCACTATTTGTATCCAGACTTTCACAACAACATAAAAAAGATGGCAGACGTGTTCCGTACTCTTTTAAAATTATTTTCAGAATAACGTTATTTAAATAACCTGTCAGCTTAAGTTACAGTCTGAACACATTATTTATCTATGGTCCAATAAGAGCCACTCTGACACATTTGAGAGGAAAACAAGCAGTCCCGTTTCCACCATATGTGGTCACCTGATTTCATTCTCCTCCCGACAGAAAAAGAATCTGAAACTGAAAAGAAAAAAAAAACAACTGGATAACATGGTTGCACAATTAGAGTATCAACATAAGTTTTCACCCAGAGCTATAAACTTGAAACTGCTGGTTAATGCAAGAAATCAGCTCAATATTGATTATCATATTATGAATTGAAAATGCAACACAATGAACAATCTATAAACACTATAAGAACATCACAGGGTATAGAAAGCAATATTAATTATTTCTTAGACAGCATCTCTTTGCCTACTGTCACAGACGAAGACTGCTCTATCCTAAATGCAGATTTTAGAAGTTTGGGCAGCTATTCAAGCTATGACTAATGGTCAAGCTCCTGGTCTTGAAGGGTACCCACTAGAATTTTTAAGTTTTTCTGGCCAGTGATCCATCCAATATTTATGCCAACACTCAACAATATTCTGACTAAAGGAACCCCAGACACCTGGAAATCTGCTTCAATTAGTTTAGTCTTGAAAAAGGATAAAAATCCTATGGACTGCTCATCCTATTTTCCAATCAGTCTGCATCATGTAGATTATAAAATATTAACAAAACCACTGGTTTGTAGATTAGAAACCATACTTTCAAAAATCATAAATCCAGATCAGACAGGCTTTGTGAAGAACAGATATGGCTCAGACAATTTGCATAGGATTCTTTACATAGAATTCATAAAGATCCCACATTGTTTGCATTTTTGCAGACTGAAAAAGCATCTGACTGGATTGAGTGGCCAGTCTTATTTGCAGTGCTGGAAAATTTTAATTCATGCTCAAACTTCATTAATTTAATTGAACTCGTGTATTTTGACTCTAAGACAGTTATTAATACAAATGGCCTTAGGTCTAAAAGCTTCCCAGTACACAGAGGTTGTAGACAAATTTGTCCTTTATCTTCATTATTGTTCACATTGTACATCAAACCACTTGCTGAGTCCATCATAGCTAATCACAATATTTGAGGCATTAAAGTAGAAAAGGAAAATCACTGTATTTCATTGTTTGCGGAAAATATTCTCTTGTATCTAAAAAAAATCCAATAGTATAAGTCCCTGCAGTTCTACATACAACAGAAAAATTAAGCTCTCTGTCAGGATATAAGATTAATTTTGAAAAATCTCTTGGTTTGCCATTCAATATTCTATATATATATATATATATATACAATGATTTTTATTAGCATAGTAGTGAGTAACTTCCACTTCTGCCTGTCAGCCTATACAATGATCATTCAATTGGAGTCAAAATAACCTCCACTTTTGTTTGTTTACACAAAGTATTGATCACCTATAATGTGCAAAGTGTGTTTCCGACACAGCTCATTTGCATGTAGTGACTGAATTTGAATTCTTATTACCTGATTTTCAGTTATTAATGTACTGTGTGTAAAGCTAGCTAGCTACTAGTGTTACATAGTGTCATACTACACAGGAAAATTGGCAGAGTAGTTTTTCCAGAGTTAATATTTTTTTCCTCAAAAATAGTTGTTTTTGCTCTATTTTGAGTGTACAGAGTAAAATATGTAAAAAAGTAGAGTGGGTGCAAAATTACAGAGTAACTGTGACTCCTCCCCTAACTGTTCTCCTCCCAAAGTTTCGTTTATCCGCCATTACTGTTAGTCACGGCCATCGACCGCTGCTGCTTTGGGTTTAGAAGATAACGTGCGCTTCTGCTGGATGGTAAAGTAAGTAAAATTTCAAAGTCTTAGTATTCATTTTAATAATATTCACCTCTGTTTTTAGCTCAGATCATTTTGCCACGTTTTTTGTATATTAGAGATTGCTTTCTCATGTAAATTTGAGCACTAAGTTAGGCCAGGTTAGAACTAAGTTAGACTAAATTATCTTTAAAGCAAATAGCTAACATATAAATTACGAACGTTACTTGACATCAGTCAGTAGGCTAGCAGCCTATTAAATGTTTGTCCGCAAAAATATTGTGACGAGCGGCTCCAGTTGTGCACCACATGTACTTGACTCGATAAGTTGACTATAGAGTTAAGTTAATGTTAGCCATAATCGGATTGCTGGAGGACATTTGATGTGCATTATCCGTATTCGGAGGGTAATTGTTTCGGATAGGAATGTAAGGTGTTTTCATCATTTAAAGTTACAGGGGCTAGTTGGAGATTTTATTGCCTAAATCTAGAATGTTGGTGTTTCAATTCAGAATTCACTGTTTCCTTTTTGGCCACTGCGGAACACAACTGTTGCTTCAGTGTATTTGCATGCATTTGTAATATGTACACTTTTATTACTGAAATGCTTGGAAGTATTTAGAAGAACAATATTTCATCATCGCTCCACCTCAGTGAAAGGAGAAAGAGGGAAACAAACAGGTAAACATTAGAATTGGGCCGTTAAAGCAATACAATGTTAATATAATGTAGCTTACAATTAGTCTATATACATTAAAAGATATAAACCAAGCAATTTTATGTTTACCTTATGTAAATAAGAGGCTGCATTATAACATATTTCCACTAATTTTCATATTTTAAAAATGACATCCATCATTTTGAGTTAAAAAGAAATTCATTTCAATTGCGTTGATAAACACAAAACTTAATAAACTTAATCTTCCTAGTTTTTAACAGATG
This sequence comes from Pangasius djambal, assembly GCA_022985145.1. Taxonomy (NCBI): domain Eukaryota; kingdom Metazoa; phylum Chordata; class Actinopteri; order Siluriformes; family Pangasiidae; genus Pangasius; species Pangasius djambal. The sequence goes on along the minus strand of CM040987.1, from coordinate 17,718,838 downwards.
TAAATAATCACATAATAAATAGGATATTAATTTCCTATTAAATTAAATCTTATTAAATTAAAAATGAATTTATTTGTATTATTCCAAGAATAGCCTATTACGTTATTACATGTGAGCAGCGCGTTCCCTGGTTCGTAGGATCATAGAACTCACTCCTCCTCCGTGAATAAATCACCATCTGAATGCATGAGATTCATCACTGTGAGGTGCCATGCAGATTTATTTCACATGAGAAACAATTACCGTCCAAATATAGAGATATTGAGAACCTGCCTTAACAGAACTATTGGACAGTTATTACATATTAAAAACACATTTGTGAACAAACATGTTTCACATTTGTGAACAAATTCATGTTCTGTAGTGCACTAATGAATGTTCTTTTCTTAATCTGACTGTGAGTGTTATTGCCTTATGTTTAACTTTGTCTTTTTGGTTCCTTAAGGATGGAAACCAACAATGTTGTCAGAGTGAAGTTAAATTTTTTCTTCAAAACCTTTTACATTTCAATCGTTTTTGGAATGTGGTAAGAGATAAACCTTAACGTTGTTAATATCATAAATACTTTTCTCTCTGAAAATTATTTTTTAATAGTAATATATTAAGTGTATGATTGTATATTATGGGGTTAAAAAATAACTGTTGTAGTTCCTTTGGCATTGCTGGCCTTTGTCAATTTTCCATTGGTGTGTCTTCCTTCAGTTGCCAAGAAATTTGATCTTCCTACAATGGATGTTAAAGTCTTCGATGACTCGAAGACAGAAGTTGATGAGGATGCATTCGGATATCTGCTGACACGACCAGATCTTGGTGTCCTAGAAATTTTCATCCCAGGCACAGCAAACCTTGATGGTAAATTATTTGACATGCTTATTAAGTGTTGTGTTTATTCTCAGCAATATTCAGCAATTCACTGATTTGCATAGGCTAATATGGCTGTTGGACTAATTCTTAATAGCTGTGTAGCATGCTACCACAGTAGCATGAACAGATAATCAGGCCATTGATATGGTTTATATTGAAGATTCTTTAAGCTCAAGCTCATTAGGAGATACTGAGGGTACATCAGAGTCTGATGACAAAGCAATGTTGATTAGAAGCCCTCCTGAAAAAAATCAAGCTGAGGAACATCGTCTTGCCCAAGTAAGGGTCACCAATCTTGCCTCTGAATTACATCTATATAGAATGACTTAAAAATTAAAAATATTTGGAACTATATACACTTGTCAGTTGTTAATTTATAATCCCTGCACAATATTGCATCATTTCCCCCCTCCAGATGATTGAAGATATCCTAAAGAGCAGCCCTGGAGGCGAAAAGGTCATAAACGAATATGCTCGCACCAAAGGTCTGTCAGATGCCCGAAGACGTGACATGGTGAAAATCTTGGTAGCACATTTGACAAATGAACATGGGTAAGTTGTTCATACATTACTTTGTAAATTGATGTTTATGATGTTATGGGTTATAATTATAATTATAATTGCTTTTGGTTTGTGTGTGTGGAACAAGCCCTTCCCGACGTTTGAAGGAAGAATATGTAAAGGGAATCATTTCCCTATTCCCATGCTTGGCTGACCCCAGGAGCAAGCTTGGTTATGTAAGTAGCTGTTGCCTCTCAGTCTTTTTGATTTACAGGAGGAGGAGACACTCTGTATATTGCAGAGTAAAGACTATCTTCAATATAATTGATATGGCATTTATTGCCTTAATCGGGTAATGTATAACTACTAGGTCTGTGTATTGTTCTGGTAATAGGAGCATTATTACAATGCAGAAGATGGAAGTGGATATTTGGCATGGAGAATCAAAACTCTGCAGAAAGAAGCATCAGAGGGACGGATGAAGCGCCCACGGCAACCACAAACAGGTGCAAGATTTGATGTTAAGTCAATGCTTTTATTAGCTTGGCTAATATTTATTAGGCTCGATTAACTTTTTTTATTTTCAAATGAATATACAACTTGCTTGTTTTACTCATCTTAACATTTGTGACTTGTCTTTGAAGTATTCTTTTGTTCCAAATTGGTCTGTCATTAAGTCATATTGTGAATGAGGTCTCATGTTACATAGCATCTCTACAAAATATAATCGCCGTTCTTTTTAAATGCAAACATGTTTTGCATAATCATCAACGTTGGGCAAATTTAAATGTCATTCCTGTCATTTATCTAGTTTTGGCATTAATGCCTTGTGCTTTTGAAAGAAAAGGAACTACAAATGTGGTTTTCATATTGTCTTAAACACTTTAAGGTGGGCCAACTGCTGACAGACATCCCTACAAAGAAGACTGCTGGTTGACTGATGACCGTCAGTGTCAGGAAGCAATTGCCCTGATGAAGCATACAGCTGATGAGGCAGTGGTAAAGGAAAAGATGAAGTTAACACTGGCCTGTCGCCAGAAGCTGCTGCATGACCCTAAAGAGTCAACTGATATTCTATCAATTTTCCCACGATTCCTGGATATACCAGGCTTGGTATGTGAGACATAAATTCTTAAAACATGAAAACAGAAAAATATGAAATCAAGTGCTATTGTTGTTCTGCAGTAACAGAGACTTGTTAGGTAAACAAAGTCAGTTCCTACTGTGGTACCTACTTTAATTATCTTTGGCAGATTGATCAAGATTTTGGACTTCTGTTTGGTGATGCGACCTCTGCAAAGTTGTTGGAGAAGTGGTCTACCAACATAAAGCCGTGGCCTCACACAGACTAGTGAGCTCCAAGACCTCATCCAAAATGCTGAAGCCACTGAAGTTGAAGAAGGTAACTATAGTGTGGTACACCTTAAATTATTTAAGAGGAAGTTATGCATTCATGACAAGCATAGCTTTATTCATATCTACAGAGTTTCAGTTGTGGTCACAACTTTACCCATTAGACATGATTCATATGCAACACAGACTTGCAATGGATAAAGTGTCAGAATTCACCTGTTTCTCTAACATCTCTACCCTGATCTTTTCGCAAGGGCCTAGTACAGGAGTTGCATATTTACAGTTTGAAATTGTTTTCCTTTGGGAGGCTGAATAACAAAAGCATCTTTGATATGTTGTAGGTAAAGTTTAACTGTATGACCTCAGTTCAATATCTGTAGAGGTTTCACCTAAATTCATCCACACATCTGAAGTGTCATGCCATGAATGTGCTCTTAATACTGAATCTGTGTGCAGTATTAACTAAAGTACTTGAGTGGTTAATATATTTATACCGGCACCTCTTCTAAGTGAAGCTAAGTCAAGTTAAAGTGAGTAGGAGGGTATGCTCAACCCCTTCTGTCTAAAAACCAAAAAAACATTTTTTTCCCGTGTCTCTAGGTTGGGACAGCGACATGGCTTCCATTCTGATACTGGTTCACCTTTTGCCACCCAAGTCAAGGCCGCAAAACACCGGGAAAGATCTCAGCTAGACAAGCATGTGATTGTCTTGTGAAATTCATCAAGGCGAAGCTACTGATTAAGCAGATCAAATGACACTATTTCATAATGTTCTGTCACTGTGTGAACTTGAACTTGCTTATTTCTCAGACTTGCTTATTTCTCTTAAAGATAACTTGTCCTCCAAATTGTTGTTCTTGTGCTATTCTTTTCTACTTAGCACATACTTAGTAACAATCTGTTGGAATCTCCTGGAAGTATGTAATACAGGAACTTTGGTGGAAGACATCACTGTATCTTTATTCATGCTATATATTGACTTTAACTGTTAAGTCACATTGGCACTAATGTGTTTTAATTCTTTCACAGACCGGTACCAGTATCCAAGGGCACTTGGTTAGCATTGGAGAGAGCCTCCAGCCGTATCTATTTGCTGTTGGGCCGAAGAGAAGTAGGGTCCATTGTTGGTTTATTGTAATTGACCAACATGCTCTACCCTGTAAGGCTTCTAATTCACTGGCCTGTGTTGATGAGCTTTTCAAAGCTCACTTTGTCTTTGGCACCTCATACTGTCGGGAACTGACCAATGTGTATAGCTTTCTGCAAACCACTGTCTATGATACAGATGTTGAAACCACCAAGGTGAATCCCAGAGTGGCCGAGTTGAGAGCTAGAATCCTCCAGTGAGCAGATGATTTGTTTCATTTGTAAAAAGGGGCATGCTAATGCCAATGCCCTTATAAGGCACTTCAAGTTAATTCATGGCTTTTGTCCAGGAAAAAGTTTCAGGTTAAAATGTGCTCAAAGAGGTTGTTCACATGTTTACCATAGTTTTTCTGGATTACGAAAGCATCTCAGCAAGTGTTGTGCAATTGACCATTCACACCTCGATTCTGGTGAAAGCTCATCCACCGCCAACTCCATTTCATTAGATGATGTAGGTGTTTTTTCAAACCAAAATCCACCTTGTGAGTCTGCACTCCTAAAAACAAATATAGTAAACAGTCGTGCAACAGTGGTAGCTGAACTTAAAGTTGCTGGTGTCGCAAAGACAACTATTAACTATGTTGTTGGTGCTCTAGAAGAAGTGATTGGAGACATTCATAGTGAAACTCAAGAATCAGTGAAAAACAGCCTATCTTTAGAGGAGCCTATAAAAAGTGTTGTTGAGTCTCAAATTGACCAGTGTTTTGAAAAAATTCTAAATCCTTTTGTGGCATTAAACACTGAGAGCAAGAGAATGCGGTTCTTTTCAGACAAATGGGGAAAAATAGATCCTGTTGAATATGTTCTTGGAACAAGATGTTCCATGTTCTACAGAGGGACTATCGAGAGCATCCTGTGCAGCTGCATCACTGCCTGGTTTGGGAATTGCACTGTCTCAGATCGTAAGACCCTGCAGCGGATAGTGAGGACAGCTGAGAAGATCATCGGGGTCTCTCTTCCCTCCATCATGGACATTTACACCTCACGCTGCATCCGCAAAGCCACCAGCATTATGGATGACCCCACACACCCCTCTCACACACTCTTCATCCTCCTGCCGTCTGGTAAATGGTACCGGCCCTCACAACCAGACTGTGCTACAGCTTCTTCCCTCAAGCCATCAGACTCCTCAGTACCTAGAACTGGACTGAAGGAACACACACACACACACACACATACATATATACACACACACAACTGAGCATCCTCCATCCCCTATGCACATGTTTTACACATGTTTTGCACATGTTTTATGCTGCTGCTACTATTATGTTTACACTGTTTACACTACTTCAGCTATTTATATCAAACTCTGTAATATCTGCACTATTGTCACTAGGTCACTTTCAAACAGAACTGCGTACAGGTCGGCGTTGTAGTCATTGTACTGTCTTGTTCTGTCTTGTGCTGTCAGCACATGTTTGCACTTGTGCACTTTATGTATAATTTAAGTAGTCCCTGTAGCTCTGTGTTGTTCTGTGTTTGTCTTATGTAGCACCTTGGTCCTGGAGAAACATTGTTTCGTTTCACTATGTACTTGTACATGGCTGAAATGACAATAAACTTCACCTGACTTGACATTTGACTTGATTTGATTTGCGACACGGCGTAACAGAACAACTGGAACTTTTGCCCAAACCATTGTTAAGGATAAATTTGTATATATACCAATTCTTGAGACATTACAGTCCATTTATAAGCACCCTAACATTACAGATATGATGGCGAGAGATTCACAACAAAGACCAAATTGTCTTTATGACATATATGATGGAGAATTCTTTAAGAATCATGCACTCTTCTCAAAACAAAGACAAAGATCCAGCTTTTTTTTTTTGATGAATTTGAATGCTCAAACCCCCTTGGATCAAAACGAGGAATACATAAGTTACTAGCTATCTATTTTACCCTTAGAAATATGGGAGTTAAAAAGTCTTGCCTTTTAAATTTGTTGCAATATTTCCACACCACTGCAAATTTTTCAGTTGATATTATGCATGACATATTAGAGGGGGTTGCTCAATTTGAGATGAAATTACTCATTCAGCACTCATTCGTACAATTAAGAGAGGGTTCCAATGACTAGGGCTTAAATGCCACTCAGAGCTGGTGTTTGTTGCGTTATCTGCCCATCATGTTTGGAGATCTTGTGCATCCTAATGATCAGCACTGGTATTTGTTCATTTTATTGCTTCAGATAGTCTGTATTGTGTTTTCTTCAGTTATATCCACTGGTATCACCATTTATTTGAAACATCTGATTGCAGAACACCACAGTTTGTTTAAGCATTTGTTTCCTGATAAGAACTTGTTGCCAAAGCATCATTTAATGGGGCATTACCCCAGTTGTATGCATAAAATTGGACCACTGATACATTGTTGGTGTATGCGTTACGAAGAGAAGCATAACGTTTTTAAAAAGCAGCTGAAAAGCTTTAAAAACATAACGAAAACATTAGCAAAGAAACACCAGTGCCAAATGGCTTACATTTGGCAAACATTTGATCCAAATGCCATGAAATTTGGTCCCGGGAAAATGGTCCCATTGAATGAAATGGAAGTTGGCGCTGAGATGTCTGGGAAACTTAATGTGCCTATGTGGACTAAGGTCCTAAATGCGAAATGGGTCAAGCCCTGTGGAAACACTTATCGGTCAGAGTTGGCGGTTTGTGTTCAAGTTCAAAATGACATGCCTGTATTTCATGTAATCCAAAATATTGTTATTAAAGATGAGCACATCCTTTTAATAACAACTGCACTGAAAACGTTATGTTTAGATGAACATATTCATGCTTACAAAGTTGCACATAGCATAGAAGCACCTTATATTTGGAGATTAAGGATATTTTGCACCTCAAGTTGTTTGACATTCTGATGTCTTATGGTTGTGATTCTGATTTGTTTATTGTACCATATAGTTTAACGTAATTCTTTTTCATCATCTCCATTATATTATCACTAATTTTTATTTTAGTATTGTTTTCATTTCATTTTTTTTTCTTTTTTCACAATCACAACACGATAACACGCACGTCCTGATTTTGCCAAGTGGTTGCTGTCCTGAGACCAATATATTTTATGATGTTCCTGGGACAACAACTGCGCGAGCCAATCAACGTTTATGATGTCATCAAGGTGTGCCGTGCTGCTGCCGATTCCGCCAAAGTTTAAAAACAAACAAACAAAAAAAAAAAAAGGCAAAAGCCCTCTGTCAAGCACGCAAGTTACAAGGTAAGACACACAGATTTCACATTTCATTATTAATTTACAGTAGTCTGCTACTACGGCTCATAAAAATGCATATTTGTTTTTTAGATTAGCATTTTCCACCGAATAACATTGGTGAGTTAAGTGTTGATACCAGTCAAAACTGATGAGCATTTGGCTCAGAATGAAACGGTCTGATAGGAACATTTAGATTTTAATATTATTTTTTATAGTAAAACTAAATGATCGCATTTTTCTGCCGGTGCGACAAAGTTTGTTAGCGCTCGCACTGGTACCACGGCAAAGTTTCCCAAAATCTTTTTTTAATTTTTTTTTTATTCAAGAAATCTTTCAATCTTACAAGCTAAAAGGTTGTGCAAGGATAGGGGGTTTGTTTAAATGGGAATACAAGTCAAACCAAAACTTCTGAACAAGTGCACAAGAAAAAAAAAAAATGCACTAAGGTCTCGTCTTCGTTGCCACAAAATGTGCAGGTACTAGGAATATCAATATATTTGGAAACAGCTGAGTTAACAGGATATATTTTATGCAGTATTTTAAAGTGGACTTCTTTGGTCTTATTAGGAAGAAAATATTCATGCGGCAACAGCCACGCTCTTCTCCAATCTATATTATTAATTAAGGCAGCCCAATTGGATCTACCTCGAGGAACAATACGGTCTCTCTTCTGAAATATCTGGCGAACATGTTTATTATTGCATTTCTTGTCATAAATGCCAATGCCGCCCAGCAACAAAGACGACTCCTTTATATCTTTGTCGGTATATAATATATGGCCCTTGACCAAATGTATTAAACCTTTGGGAATAGCTCTAAGAACAGTATTATATTCTTTGAAAGGAATAGGAAAGTCATGGACAGTCCTGAAGCGTTCATACGACAAGACATAGTCAAATAAAGAAAAAATATAAATTAAACCTCTATTAAACCAATTAGTAAAAAAAAAAAAGAGATTTGTTCCTGACAGTTATATCCATATTATTCCACAAGAGAGTTTTATGTGGTGAGAAGTTGTGAACGTAACACAACTTCCATGCAAGAAGAGCCTGTTGATGAAAATTGGCTAATTTAACCGGGAGTTTATTATATACATAATTACATTTTAAGATAAAGGGGAGGCCTCCGATTTTATTGAAGATATAATTAGGAATAAAGAACCATATAGAATTTGGATTTATTAAACACCTTCTTAGCCAGTTTATTTTAAATGCGTAAATGGTGTTATGAAAGTTTATAGCTTCAAGTCCCCCATCACTTCTACAATTAGATATCACTGCTTTTTTAAGTTTATGAGACCTGTTTTTCCATATAAAGTCGAAAAAAAGCGAGAAAGACCTTCCGCTTTAGAGAGGAGAACCCTACCATAAAGAGAGAGGTCTCTTTGTAGCCAAAGATTAAAAATATTTTGAGTCTTCTTTATTCTACTAGAAAAATTAAGTTGCTGTCTGGCTATTAAATTTTTTGATACATAAATACCTAAATACTTTATTGTGTCTTTAACTGGAATACCCTCAATTAAAGCATCATCACATTTATGCAGTGACATTATCACACATTTGGACAAATTTAGCTTTAACCCAGAAGTGCACGAAAATTGTTTAATTATCTGAATGGCTTTAGAAAGCTGATTTTTATCTTTTAAAAAAAGTGTGGTGTCATCAGCTAGCTGAGAGATTTTAATTTCCCTGTCAAAGATGGAAATACCTTTCAGATCCTGATTGTGCATAATACTTAATGACAATAATTCCATAACCATAATAAATAAAAAGGGGGAAATAGGGCAACCCTGTCTGTCACCATGTCTTATAGAAAATCTTTGTGAGGTGAACATATTAACTATGACTGAGCTGGTAATTCCTTTATAAAACATTTCAATTATATTGACAAACGAAGACCCGAAACCAAACAATTTGAGAGACTGCAGAAGAAATTCATGCTCAATGGTGTCAAAGGCCTTATAAAAGTCTACGAAAAGTATAATAGCTTCAGATTTTACAAAGTCAGTGTAACGGGTATGGAATGCATTATGTTCGTGTATATATAGAATTACACAAAAATGTTCAAATGTGTACCTGATATGCTTGTCTGTATGTGTGCATCTTCCCCTTTAACTTTCTGAGTGCAGTGTTGGTCTTAATTTCCTGTCTTTGCCCCTCCTCTTCCCTTTCTGCACTGTCTCTGCATGGGAGAGGTGGGTTTCT
>CM040987.1:17658566-17686980 GCA_022985145.1 Pangasius djambal | reverse complement strand
TTTTCATGTTATGGCTGATATATATATATATATATATATATATATATATATATATATATATATATATATATATCAGCCATAACATGAAAACTGGTGGTCAGCATGGCCACTCTGACTGGATATATATACTCATATACATATATATATAGGGGTGTGTGTGTGTGTGTGTGTGTGATTAGATTCAACTTTATTGTCATTGTGCGGAGTATGAGTACAGAGCCAATGTAATGAAGTTTTTGTGTATCCCAGCTTGGTAGGAAGCTGGGGTAAGAGTGCAGGTTCAGCCATGATACGGTGCCCCTGGAGCAGATGTGGTTAAGGGCCTTGCTCAAGTGCAAAGTTGTTTGTTTGTTATAGAAGTTGGTCCTGATTATATATATATATATATATATATATATATATATATATATATATATATATATATATATATATACACGGCATATACAGTCAGGTCCAGAAGTATTTGGACAATGACAGAGATTTTGTGATTTTGCCTTTATACACCACCACAATGGATTTGAAATAAAACAATCAAGATGTGATCAAAGTGTACTTTGAGCTTTATGTTAAGCTTTATTTCAGCTTTATTTTAAGAGGTTCCACAAAAAGTCATGGCATTTACCATTTAGGAATTACAGCCATTTTCAACAAAGTACCTCCATTTTCAGGGGCTCAAAGGTATTTGGACAATTGACTGACAAGAAGTTAATTGACCTGGTGCGGTTCATTCCCTCGTTACTTCAAGACAAATGAAGCAATATGAAGTCCAAGGTGATCTCAATGCAAGTGATGGAGGCCATCATTAGGCTGAAAAAACAACATAAATCTATAAGAGAGATAGCAAAAACTTTAGGTGTGGCCAAATCAACAGTTGGGTACATTCTTAAAAAGAAAGAAAGCACTGGTGAGCTCAAAAACTTCGAAAGGCCTGGAAGACCACGGAAGACAACTAAAGTGGATGATCACAGAATCCTTTCCTTGGTGAAGAAAAACCCCTTCACAACATCCAAAAAATTCAAGAATACTCTGGAGAAGGTAAGTGTATCATTGTCAAAATCTACATTCAAAAGACACCTTCATGAATGTAAATACAGAGGGTTTACAACAAGGTGCAAACCACTGGTAACATTCAAGAACAGGAAAGCCAGATTAGACTTTGCCAGAAAACATCTAAAAAAAGCCTCCCATGTTCTGGAATAAGATTCTTTGGACTGATGAAACCAAGATTAACTTGTACCAGAATGATGGGAAGAGAAAAGTGTGGCGAAAGAAAGGAACAGCTCATGATCCAAAGTATACTACATCATGTGTCAAACATGGTGGAGACAGTGTTATGCCATGGGCATGTATAGCTGCCAATGAAACTGGGTCACTGGTGTTTATTGATGATGTGATTGCTGATATCAGTAGCAGGATGAATTCTGAAGCATATACAGGTATACCTTCTTCTCAAATTCAGTCAAATGCTGCAAAACTGATAGGACAGTGCTTCACAGTACAGATGGATAATGAACCAAAACATACTGCAAGAGCAACCCATGAGCATGCTTTTTACTTAATGAAGGCAAAACTGAAAGCAGGAAGACCCACAAACAAGCAGCAACTGAAAGCAGCTGAAGTAAATGCCTGGCAAAGCATCTCAAGGGAGGAAACTCAACATTTATTGATGTTCATGGGTTCCAGACTTCATACAGTCATTGACTGCAAAGGATTTGCATCCAAGTATTAAAAATAATCCTTATATTTATAATTGTTAGCTTGTCCAATTAATTTTGAGCCTGTGAAAATGGAAGAACTTTGTAAAAATGGCTGTAATTCCTAAACAGTTAATGCAATTTTTTTGTTAAACCCCTTGATTTAAAGCTGAAAGTCTACCCTTCAATCCCATATTGATTGCTTCATTTCAAAGCCATAATAAAAATTGTCTCACTGTCCAAACACTTATGGACTCTGCTGTGTATATAAAGTTTAAGTCATAAGTTTACTTACCCCTTGCAGAATCTGCAAAATGATAATAATTAAAAAAAAGAGGGATCATAAAAACTTCATTAAGTTTTTTATTTAGTACTGCACTGAATAAGCTATTTCACATAGCAGATGTTTACACATTCTTAATTCTGTGTTGTTACCTGGATGATCGATTGTTTTTATGTTTTTTAGTTGTTCATGAGTCCCTTGTTTGTCCTGAGCAGTTAAACTGCCCAATGTTCTTCAGAAAAATCCTCCAGGTCCTGCTTTTTTTTTTTTTTTTTTGTTTTTCCAGCATCTTCTGCATATTTGACCCCTTTCCAATTGTGGCTATATGATGTTGAGATCCAGCTTTTCACACTGAGGACAGTTGAGGGACTCATATTCAATTCAATCCAATTTTATTTGTATAGCACTTTTAACAATGGACATTGTCACAAAGCAGCTTTACAGAATAAATACATTCAGGATATAAATGATAAATGTAGGAATTTGTCTCTAATGGGCAATTCTTCAAATTTGACCCCTTTCCAACAGTGGCTATATGATTTTGAGATCCATCTTTTCACACTTAGGACAACTGAGGGACTCGTACGCAACTATTACAAAAGGTGCAAATGTTCATTGATTCTCAAGAAGATAGCTTGATACATTAAGAACCAAGGAGGTTTGTAAAATTTTGAACAGGCTGATCAGTGTAAATTGTTATTATTTTGTCCCCTGGGAAACATGTAAATATCTTATGTAGCTTCTAAAGTGCAGTACTAAATGAAAAAATAAGATCTTTAAACAAGATAATAACAATTTACACCAATCTTCCTGTTCAAAAGTTTCACTGGCTCTTAATGTAGTGTGTTGCCTTCTTGAGTATCAGACTGCGGTTCATATGGGCAGTTGTATTGTGATGGCTTGGGACTGCGATTGCTGTGGCTTTGGGGCTTTGGGGCTGTGGTTGCCATGCGCAGTTTTGCACTCAGGTCTCCCTCAGTGGACAGTGGATAGGTTCAACAAAACAGACTTCATGTGAAAACTGTAATTAATTTCCTGGTTACACAATTACACTATTTGTCCATGTACTACACAGTTATAGAATGAATTTATTTATAATTGCACTATCCGTTGTCACCCAGATAAGGATGGGTTCCCTTTTGAGTCTGGTTCCTCTCAAGGTTTCTTCCTCATATTGTCTCAGGGAGTTTTTCCCTTGCCACTGTCACCTCTGGCTTGCCCATTAGGGACAAATTCCTACATTTATAATTTATATCCTGAATGTATTTATTCTGTAAAGCTGCTTTGCGACAATGTCCATTGTTAAAAGTGCTATACAAATAAAATTGGACTGAATTGAATATGAGTCCCTCAACTGTCCTCAATGTGAAAAGCTGGATCTCAACATCATATAGCCACAATTGGAAAGGGGTCAAATATGCAGAAGGGGAAAAATTGCAGGACCTGGAGGATTTTTCTGAAGAACATTGGGCAGTTTAACTGCTCAGGACAAACAAGGGACTCATGAACAACTATCACAAAACATTAAAACAGTCACTGATCACCCGGGTAACAATACACAGTATTAAGAATCAAGCGTATGGAAACTTTTGAACTGGTTCATTTGTGTAAATTCAGTTATTTTGTCTTGTGTACTATATGTATACATCTGTTATGTGAAATAGCTTATTCAGGGCAATACTAAATATTTTTAGGATTCCTCTTATATTTTAAAATTATTAATGTTTTTCAGATTCTGTAACCAAACTTATGACTGCAACTGTGCATATCTATCTATCTATCTATCTATCTATCTATCTATCTATCTATCTATCTATCTATCTATCTGTCTGTCTGTCTGTCTGTCTGTCTGTCTGTCTGTAAAATACACTGATCAGCCATAACATTAAAACCAACTGCCTAATATTGTGTAGGCCCCACTTGAGGCACCAAAACAGCTCTGACTCAGCTAGGCATGGACTTCACAAGACCTATCTGAAGGTGTGCTGTGGTATCTGGCACCAAGATGATAGCAACAGATCCTTTAAGTCCTGTAAGATGCGAGGTGGGGCCATCGTTGTTTGGAATTGTTTGTCCAGCACATCCCACAGCTGCTTGATCTGATTGAGATCTGGGGAATTTCGAGGCCAAGTCAACACCTTGAACTCTTTGATGTTCCTCAAACCATTCCTGATCAATTTTTGCAGTGTGGAAGGGTGCATTTTCCGGCTGAAAGAAGCCACTGCCATTAGGGAATACTGTTGCCATGAAGGGGTGTACTTGGTCTACAACAATGTTTAGGTAGGTGGTATAAATCAAAGTAACATCCATGTGAATGCCAGGACCCAAGGTTTCCCAGCAGAACATTGCCCAGAGCATCACACTGCCTCCGCCGGCTTGCCTTCTTCCTTCTTCGTGCATTCTGGTGCCATCTCTTCCCCAGGTAAGCAACGCACATGCACCCTGCCTTTCAAATGATGTAAAAGAAAACATGATTCATCAGACCAGGCCACCTTCTTCCATTGCTCCATGGTCCAGTTCTGATTCTCACATGCTCATTGTAAGCACTTTTGGCAGTGGACAGGGGTCAGCATGGGCAATCTGACCGGTCTGCAGCTACACAGCCCCATACACAGCAAGCTGCAATGCACTGTGTGTTCTGACACCTTTTTTTTTTTTTTATCATAGCTAGCATTAACCTTTTCAGCGATTTGTGCAACAGTAGCTCTTCTGTGGGATCTGTTCTAGACAGGCTAGCCTTCCATGACCCTGCCCATGACCCTGTTGCCAGTTCATTGGTTGTCCTTCCTTGGACCACTTTTGGTAGGTAATAACCACTGCATACCAGGAACACCCCACAAGACCTGCACTGACCCAGTCTTCTAGCCATCACAATTTGGCCCTTGACAAAGTTGCTCAGATCCTTATGCTTGCCTATTTTTCCTGCTTCCAACAAGTCAACTTCGAGAACTGACTGTTCATTTGCTGCCTGATATATCCCACCTACATGGCTGTAGCTTGAGAATTGATTTAATAAGAGCAGTTTTAAAAATCCCATTTAAGTGAAATTAGTGTATTTATTAATTCTGCATAAGATACTACCTCTGTGGCCACCAGCAATACCCTAAATATAGTGAAACCACAGTATTAAGAGTACATAACAAGATCGGCAGTTTAACTTGTTAGAATGGAGACACAAGACACTTGCTGTTAAAATCAGACGAGAGTTTATTAAACTATTCTAATATACAGAAACTAATCTAACACAAACACACACACATGCACACAAAGGTCAATGAAGAACTGCGGTTTTGAATCCTTTGAAGAGAATTAATGAAATCCTGAGATTCTAGCACAGTATGCTATTTCTCAGACCATGAACGAACCATGTTTGTGTTGCTCTAGATGGGAATTCCCTCATTTTGTCATTGTTTGGAGGGGTTTCCCGGCGATGTGGATTTGCCAGCGGTCTGGTCAGCTTTTGAGTGGCATCTTGGGAGACCAATCAGGATAGTGGAGTGAGGAGTGCAAACAGTGGAGTTTTTTTTATGTAAAAATGTGTAGATTCCGTGGGAATTGTTTGACTTATGGCTGTTTAAAAACACATGAACATTTAAAAAAGCCAAAGCTGATGGTGCCAGATTTTGTATGAAAGTGAATGGGACTGTTGACTTGTCCCAGTGCCAAACACCCATAACTTGAAAAATATATTTTGAAATGATTAGATATTTAAAGGGTCTTGACAAGTGGAGTAGCTCAATAATACAGAGCTTGATTGGAGTTTCTAGGTGAAAGTATAAGACTTTGAGAGGAAAATGTTTTGTTGAAACAGTGAATTCAGACAGTTTACTCTCAAATCTAGAGTGGCGAAGACATCACCCACTTTCTTTTCCCCATTAAAATGAATGTGGGAAGAAAGTAAGATGTGTAGAAAGAGAAGGATGACTGCAATCTCTCTGTAATTTGGCACGATGGATTAGCGAATTTTGGTGGTTGTAGCTTGAGAATTGAATGAATTAGAGCAGTTTAAAAACATTATGTATTCCTATGGGGAGAAAAAAAATGCTCTTCAGAATGTTACTGTGCAGCAACCATAAGTCGGATCCTTCCCAAAAGCACAAGCACATTATTCCTGTATAGAACCTATTATTCTGCCAAATCTCTACATCAAAAATTTTGGCTCTTTCAAGCCAAGATAATTATAATTTAGTGCAGTTCAAGCAGAAACTGCAAGTGTGTTGCGACACAGCTCTTCAATGTTGGCCTATTGTTATACACACATCATAATTCTTCACTTAAATTTTTATTATTGGTCACCAGTGTATTTATTTTTTGGTTTTGGAGCAATCCACAGGCAGGTAAACACTTATATTTTGGTTTGGATCGATTAGAGGTCCAATGGACAATTACATTTGGGTTTGGGCCAATTACAATTTAGCAGTCAACATAATAAGTAGAAGGCTAAAGTTTGTGGATGAACATTGACGCTGGCTTGAAAGAGCCCGTTAAAACAATATTAGAGTGTTTTGCTGTCACTGATTTTAAAATGTTAAAATGTTTAACTGAGATGTCCGAGTGTGGTTTCTGTCAGATAAAAGCAGTTTTGTTTGGAGGCCCGCTGTTGCATTCTCCTGACTTTTCTCTTCCTTTTGTTCTGCAGACTGACACATCGGACAGCTGGGGGCTGTTTTGTAAGGTGGTGGAGTGGGAGGAGTGCACCCTCCGATGCTGCCTAGTGTGGTGCCCCATTGCCCTCTGTTCTGATCATGCCCAGCTCCAATGACTCCACCGCATGAAAGATGCCAATATGTGGCTCACTCGTTCGTATCTGGCACTTCAGCCATTCAAGTTGGTTCACAGGCCAAGGGCACAGATGGTGGTGGCGGATTCCTCTTGGCGGTGGCGCTTAGGTTTCAACACACTTTATACTGTATTAGTAAAATATACTAATGAGAAAGAATTTATAGAAAATCATAACAATAATAAAAATGCACAGTTTTGTCTACGTATCTAATGAAGTGAGATATCTCTTAAAATATCAGGTTTAATATCAGGTGCTTTGTTTTTTAACATGCAAGCAGGAAAGGCTTTGCATTCTGTGCACACGCCTCAACATTGCTTTTTTCGACTTGCTGTGGGTCAACAAGCATGCATGATATACTTTTGGATTTGGGTTGAGTAGATATCATTTCTTACATGATTCTGTGAATTCATATGTGTGTTTTCAAAATATCGTCTCACTTCCTGTTTTTTTCTTTTAGTTATGCTGTCATGGCTAGTCTTGCCAGTGTCCCTGTTTGCACTCTGAACAATAAGCATACCTAATAATCTGTTTTTCCCTTTCTCTCTTCCTCTCTCTCTCTCTACCTCTCTGTCAAGCTACACATGCTACTCCTGAGATACAAGTGATCCATCCTGATGCCCTACTTCTGGTTGGAGTTCTCATCACTTGGAAACCACTCACTGCTGCTGAGGATGGCACCATATGGGAAGCTTAGAGATACATGAGATTACAATTGCACTTTTTGATTATATAACACACAGTTATAGAAGGGAATTATTTATAATTGCACTATCCAGATGAAGTTGTGTCATCCAGATGAAGTTGAGTTCCCTTTTGAGTCAAGGTTTCTTCCTCATAACGTCTCAGGGAGTTTTACCTTGCCACCATCGCCTCTGGCTTGCTCATTACAGATATATTTCAAATGTATATCCTGAATTTATATATTATTGTAAAACTGCTTTTTGACAATGCCCATTTTGTTAAAAGCACTATACAAATAAAACTGAATTGAAGTTGAAGTGATTACACAACTTCATACATGTTAGGATCTGGGTAGAGGAGCCATCTTTGGCAGTGTCATGTTTCCTTGTGTTAGGTGGACTAGCCAATTTAGAAGCCATATTTGTTGATTTCCATGCAATTAATAATTGCAGTTACACAAATTGTCATGATCTGAAAACTCTAAACTTGCATATTCTGATAAATTCCAACAGCCTCAAATTTAGTTGAGAACAATAATAATCAATGTCTTGGTTTTTGAAGGCTTAGTTCTAAGTAGTTTCGCTTCTTGCAATATCAAAGTAATAACCACAACAAGGCAATAAGATGTTCAATAATATGGCATTTATTAAAATAGAAAAGAATAAACACCAAATAACTATTAAGTATGAACGTAATTCTAAATAGGGACAGACAAAGAAAGAGTTGCATGTGTGTGAGAGAGATGAAAGGAATGTGTGTGTGTGTGTGTGTGTGTGTGTGTGTGTGTGTGTGTGTGTGTGTGTGTATCTGTGAGTTGGAGTTGTTTTTAGATTGTCGTGAGCACGAGAAGAAGGTAGCTCGAGCCTTTGAAGCATCTGTGTTAATGAGCGCCGATGCAGCCTTTGAAGGAATACTCCTCGTGCAGTCTCCAGTGCTGATGAATGGCGATATAGAATATTTTAGTCTGTCTTCATGTGTATTTTGCATGTTGATCCATCTGTGGATTCATTTCCTGGTGAAGTTCAGTCAGCTTCATAACTCGTGGCCATCCAACGAAGTTGAAAGCAGTTTAGTTTACCATTAAAAGTCCATTTACTTTTACAGCAACCAGAAGTATGTAAGATCAACCAGTGCTACCCAGCACATGTTTTTACACCATTGGGAGAGGTGAGCAATTCTCTCATTACAATCTCAGATGAGAGAAAAGTAGGCCTCCTCTTTTCAGCCAGATCGCACATGGTGATCAGCCTAAGAGAGTCAGCTTCTCTCTTTTAAGGTCTATCCCAGCTGCCAGTTAGAACCAGAGAGAGAACAAAAGCTGGTGAAGTCCTTTTGATGGTTTGTGGGGTGACATATATTCATCTTACATACTTCTGGTTGTTGTAAAAGTACTTTAATAAAGGTGTGCCCCCTATCTGTGGATGCATGGTACCTACAATATTATTTATTCAAGTTGACATCATTTACAGACCTTACTGAGGTTTGGAATAAACTGATTCAATTCAAGAACTCAACAAAATAAATCACTGACCCCCTGGCTCTACATCATAGACCCCTGGGGGTCCCCGGACTTTACTTTGAGAACCATGGCATTAAAGTGACGTAGAACCTGGACACAGCAGTGTTTCAGTAAGTTCATGCTATAGACATGTCTAAAGCAAGGATTAAACAAACAAATTGTTCTCTATTAGTGTGATTGTGGTGCAAACACAAAATAAGGCATTGTATATTGTCATTATTCTCATGACCATCAGTGCTGTTGAAGAGAGGCTTAATTGTAAAAAGGGATGTAAAAAGTTGTCAGTTAAGTGCAGTTTGGCAAAAAAAAAAGGTTGCTATGCAATTTAGCATAGAAAAGTATATGACCAAGTGTGAAATGCTTTGTGAAAATGCATTTCATTAGTATAAGCGTGTTTGTTATATTATTTGTAAATAAATAACAGACATACCACCAACATAAAATGATATCCACAATAAGATGCACAAATGTTTTTGTGATTCAAAAATACAAAACTGGTTCTCAAATACATTTGGAATATGCAAAATATGCTCTCATTTATTTGAGGCATCATCTGCTTTTGGTTGTGGATCACTCCATGTGCATTTATTTATCATTTGCCATTTGTTTGAACCACCTACATTAATTTGTAGGTTTTTGAAATATTTCTCATGCTGATTCATACAAATCACCCCATGAATGTGTGTGTGTGTTTTTCCCTCCACTAGGTCTGCATTAGCCAGTTGGGTTGCAAGACAACTTTTTGCTAACACCCACATTATTCTGACTCATAGCAGAAATGCACCCACTCAAACAGTTTAAGGTTTGCTGCAGACAGGGTTGCCAGGCCTTTGTCTTATCTTAAGACTTGGGCTAACTTGAACTGCTGCAGGAAGTTGTGTGGGTTTTGTTTTTGGTTCTCCATGGGTTGAAGATTAGTCATTTGGTATAATTTAGATAATAACATATATTAATATTCTGCTAGTTTTAATCGAAATGGTACATGCTTTCATTGTATCTATGATTAAAATATAAAATGGAACTGAAGTAAAAAGTGACTTAGATTTCATCTCATTTATACAACTGAGTTGAGGGTTAAAGGGTCCAAGTGGTAACATAGCAGTGCTCATGACCTTCTAATCAGTAGTCCAATCTCTCAACCACTGAGCTACCACTGCTTGCAATGCACTAATGGAAGTTGTGTTAATTACATTCACTTAAAAAGTAATTCCCAGGTGAGATCAAGCAATGCAATGAAGAATTTGCTTTTCAGTGCGGTACATTTCCTGCATGTCACTAATGAAAAGCAATTATTATATTTAAAGTTTTTCACCATTATGATTGCTTTTTGATCTGGCATGGAACCTATTCCATAAAAATAAGATGCAAGAAAATGACACTGATGATTTTTAAAACAACAAGCGACAATAAGGACTATGATAATAAACACAAGACAAGACAACACAGACATCAGGAATGTAAAAATATACCTGAGAATTTTTAGGGGAAGTATTTTAGGAATACTTTTAAAAGCAGTGGCTCATGACCATAGATTTTGGTGTGGAAAAGATAACACAAAAGACTGGGGCATTGGAAAGGGGAGACACATTTTCCTTCTTTTTCTCAGTCTTTATGTGGGAAACAATGCCACTGTGGTATGCTCACATTTCTGATGTATAGATATCATCCACTCCAAAATCCCCAACTCTCTCCTAATCTTTGCAATATATCTTACAATAGAAATGGCTCATGATACCAACTACTTCCATTCACCACCCAGGCAAAGCAAGTATTGATACCTCCCAACTTTATTAAGCTTGTGCAGTAACACTAAAAAAACTCTCTAACCAATTCACAAGTTAATGCTGATATATTGATGGCTCACTCAGGTCAGGGTCTAGTGACTTTTCATGCTTATGTCTAAGAACTCAACCTTCTGATTATTATCACTGGTTCTTCTCATGCCATATTCCTACATGTATGAATGTGTATGTCTATGTGTGTGTTGGTTGTGTGTAGTAGTTTAGTATATGTGTGTAGTAGTTTAGCCTATGCATATAGTAGCTTAGTGTAATAAAGTCTCGTCTATGTTCAAGGTGATGATGTGCTGTGCTTCTCTCCTTACCATCTAAGTTACTAAGGTGCCCGATCTTAGTACCGTGCTCTAGAAGGGTTATCCTCAGAGTAAGTTGTTACTGTCGACGACTGCGATAGTAATGACTTGCCAGAGTCAATAAGATGCTTCACCTATCAATGGTATAAACTTATTCTGATAAAATTCCCCCAGAATAATCAATATTACTGTTTACATTAATGACCCTTACTTCCATAATAATTGTAAGATCAAACTAAGTCGACATCTAAATGAGCTAAATTCCTTACATTAGTTTGGGGATTTACCTATGTTTTCATGCCTGTATGTTACATCGGAATGTGCCTTTATTATTTTGCACTTGTGTTAATTATGTATTCTTTATTTACGTCCAAGCGGAATGTTTTTCCGAAGTGGTGCTTTCCTTATTTAGTTATTTTGTGTTATAAATTCTATTTTTGTTAATAAATATTTTTTGTATTTACAGTTGTCCTCGTTGCCTCCCTCATTTGTTACAGCATTGAGCCAGACAAGTGATAGATCACCCAGTATTGCTGTGGTGGGGCAGTGTGGGATGATGCTGAGGATCTTAGACAGCCTGTTCAGGACCTCTGACCAGAAAGCCTGGATGTATGGACATGACCAGAGAGCATAGATGTAATCATCTATGGAATCTGGACAGTGTTTACATTTGTTACTATTGCTGAAACCTATGTGGTATAGTTTGTGTGGTGATATGTGACTTGTGTAAAATGTTATTGTATTTATTGTATTAATTGACTCTTTGTATTGAAAGAAATACAGAATATTGTTGGATATGGCTTGGTAATTTATTATTTTATGCTTCAATCAATTAATCAGATTGAGAAATTGGGAAGGATGTTGTATTTTAATTTTAGAGTTTATTTATTTGTGATATTATTTTTCTTGATTTGAGTTTCTCTTGGAGCTGAGAGGGATGACAATGAAAATGACTTTTTCAGTTGAAGATATTGGAAAAATATCTTCAACCCTAATTTTAGTCATGGCCAATTAACCAACCACCAGTTAGGTTTCTCCTATCACACAGCAACTAGTGAAGGCAAAGGCTAAACCCACACCCTGGTCCTGCTTTTCCTCCCCTCCCGCCCCTGCCTCACTAGCATTTTCAAGGAGGTAGGAACGCTGATCCGGATCCATGACACACCTCAGACCTCCCCTGATTGAGCAGGAACAAAGGGAGTACACATCAGGCCTTGGTCGACCAAAGCCTGATTCAAGGTGAGGCATTTGGCAATGCACAATTGGTGAAGGTGAGATACATGCATGGGGATATTCACAAATACCCGCTGATGCCCAGATTCATACATTTCCAGGACCAAACGCATATCCTGGAAGTGGTGGTTAGTTCTAGCCTCATCTATACACTCCTTTTGGGGACAAATTGCCTGGGATTTAGGAAAATGTGTAAAATTACGATGGTGGGTGTGTAACGAGGTGTGGTATGTGGTCTGTGCCATGTCATGATGACTCTGAGGAGAGGATGGGCTCTGCTCCCCAACCCATCTCTGTGGGGATTCCCCTTGGTAATCAATGGTCAAATAATCTAGCCAGAAATTGCATTTACGTACCTGCATTTTTCAATAATCAAGGATAGGTTATATCAAGTGATGCAGGACACTGAAACCAAGGAAGAGATGACCCAGTTGTTGGTACCTAAGAGCCATAGGGAAATGCTATTCCATGTTTTTCATCATAATCCCATGCCTAGGTATTTGGGGCAGGATAAAACACTAAATTGTCTCATGGCCCATTTCTACTGGCTGGGCATTCACGGCGATGTTCTCAGTTGGTGAGTGGCAAATATCAGCTGGTGAATCTTCCATTGATTGAGGTCCAAGTAATAAACTTCGTTTGTTCATTCCTCTTTCGGCTGCTCCTGTTAGGGGTTGCCACAGCAGATCATTGGTATGCATATTTGATTTGGCACAGTTTTTACGCCGGATGCCCTTCCTGACACAACCCTCCCCAATTTTATCATTGGGACCAGCACTGAGAGCGCACTGTTGCACGCACTGTTGCACGGTTCCCTGGCCTGTCCAAATAATAAACTATAGTTTATTAAAAGAGTTCATAACAATTGTTCAATCTTTGTAACAAGCCCAAAAATCTTATTAGGAGCAACTCTGAGTGCAGATTCATATAGTGTGGTCTTCAACTTGACCATTGACATACATACTCATTGTCATGTTCATGAAATCAGTTTGAGATGATGTTTGCTTTGTGACATGATGCATTATCATGCTGGAAGGAGCCATAAGAAGATAGATAAATAGTGGCCATGAAGGGATGCACATAGTTAGCAACAAAAATCACATTGTGGCATTTCAAGCAATGATTGATTGGTATTAATGGGCACAAAGCGTGCCAAGAAAACACTCCCCACACCATTACACACACACACTGCACTGTTGACACAAGACAGGTCCATGAATCTATGGATTCATGCTGTTGGTGCCTGACCCTACCGTGCCTCAGCAGAAATGAAGATTCATCAGACCAGGCTACATTTTACCAGTTTTCAAATGTCCAGTGGTGGTGAGCCTGTGCCCAATGCAGCCTCAGCTTTCTGCTCTTGCCTGACAGAAGTTTGACGTGCTGTGTATTCTGAGATGCTTTTCTGCTCACCACAACTGACAGAGTGGTTATCTGAGTTACTCCACTGATCTCTCTCATCAACAAGACATTTATATCCACAGAACTGCTGCTCAGTGGATGTTTTTCTTTATTGCTCCATTCTGAGTAAACTGTAAAGGCTGTTGTATGTGAAAATCCCAAAAGATCAGAAGTTACAGATATACTCAAACCAGCCCATCTGGCACCCACAATCATGTCAAGGTCAAAATTACTTACATCACATTTTTTCCCTCATTCTAATGTTTGATATGAACATTACCCGAAGCTGCTGGCCTGTATCTGCATAATTTTATTCAAATTTTATTATTTTATGTGCACTGCTGCCACATAATTGGCTGATTAGATAATTGTATTGGATGATTAGATAATTGCTTGAATAGGTGTACAGGTGTTCCTAATAAAGTGTTCAGTGGGTGTACATTCAGTGTCTTACTGGAACTCGTTTTCACATAAGATTTCAAAAGTCTTTTGAGAACATGCCTTTTCATCCATGTTTTGGGCTTGCCTGAATGTCTAGTGGGTTGTTGCTGGGGTTACATCCAGTTGTGTTGTCAGGCACTGGGGACCCTGCAACTGGCACCACTTAGAGATTGCGAAAGTTTCATCTGAGCAGAATTCTTTGCTTCATCTCAATGAGGTACGACCTTGGTGTAGTTCTGTCACCTGTCACCACTTTGGTTGTAGTCCATGCTTTTGGATGCTTGGCCTGTGTGCTGCTGTGTGGAGAGGATCATCAGTAAGCATAGAGGATCTTTCTGCTTCAGTATCCTCTTAGCTGTTTGGACAGCACACTCTGCCTGTCCATTTCCTTGTGGCTTATGGGGGCTAGGGGCTGTGTGCTTAAAGTCCATCTCATGGGCTACGTTTCTGAATTCTGCACTGCTTAACTGTGGCCCACTGTCACTGACAACCTTCTCTGGTATTCCACACCAGAAAAATTTACCTTTCAGCTTCAAAGCCACCTGAGTGTTTATTGTGGTTGGCATGTGGAGTATGTCTAAGTATCTAGAGCAGTAGTCTGCTATGACTAGGTAGTTGTGTCTTTCATGTTCACACAAGTCTATGTCTATTTTCTTCCATGGTCTGTCTGGGAGAGGTGATGACATGAGAGGTTCTATGCTCTCCTATGCTAAAGAGGTTCTCGACCTTGTGATCTGTGTGGCTATTCCAGGATACCATACCAATGTATTGGCTCTGTCTCAGAATTTGCTAAGCCCTTGATTCTGTCCATTCTGGTTTAACCTCATCAGTCACATGAGAAGTCTTTGGCAGGGGATTTTCACATTGTCGAGGTTTTTAGAGTTCATCAGTGGAATGAAGGCTTTGTGATCTGTGATCAGCTTGAATACAGCTAGGCCATAGAGGTACTTCTCAAACCTCTCATAAGTCCACACATTCACCAAGCTCTCCTTTTCTATCAGAGCACACCTTGTTTCAGTGTCACTCAGTCGACTTGAACAGTACGCCACCAATCTTCAGTCCTTTCCATGGAGCTGCGACATCATGCTGCCAATCCCATAGCATGTTCATGCTGACTTTAACTTAAGCAGTTCATACGGTGGCTGGCCCACTGTGGTTACATTGGGAACATATTTACCTAGGTAATTTACAATGCCGAGTACTCTCTTTAGCTCTTGGATGTTCTTGGGCGGACTGAGCTTGTTGGTTGCAGACAGCTTGGCTGGTTCACATGCCATCGTTTGTTGATCATCTGGCCAAGGACGTGTAGCTCCCCCTGCCTCAACGTGCACTTCTCTCTGTTCAGCTTCAAGCCTGCAGACTGCTGTAGCTCCATAACTCTCTGCAGCCACTAGTCGTGCTCTGTCATGTTCCTGCCATGGACGATGATGTCATCCATGTAGACTGCAACTCCCTGCAGCCCTTACAGCATCTCTACCATGTTTCTTTGGAAGATATCAGGTGGTAATCCCCAAAGGGAGACGTTTAAAACAGTACTTTCCAAATGGTATGATGAAGGTGGTTAACCTTTTGCTGTCTTTGTCCAGTGGGATCTGCCAGAGCCCCAAAGCTGCATCCAGGGGATGGCTGAAAACTAAATTACCTAAATCTCCTTAAACCATGGACAGAGGTGGCTCCTGTGGCTCAGGCAATGCTGGTTCCTGAGAAAGAGCAGCTAGAACTGGAGGTGCCTTTAAAAAACTTAGCTCATTCCACCCCTCTCTCTTACCGTCCCAGAGGGCTCAGGTGATGCAAGGTGATGCCATGTTGCAAGGGGAATTTTCTGATGTGCCTTTGCCTCTACCCAGTTGCACAAACCTCAAAGAGCACCAGACTGAGACCCCCAGGTGTGGTGGTACACAGCCACCCCTATCATTTTCCTGAGCACAAGAAAAATGTAATTTGGGATAAACTCAAGGCTGTGCTTGACATGGGAGCAATCGAGAAGTCCCACGGTTATGGGAGCAGCCCTGTGGTTTTAGTACCCAAGGCTGATGGGTTGGTCCGGTTTGGTGTGGACTTCAGAAAGGTCAGCAAGGTGTCTAAATTTGATGCATTTGCTAAATTTGCAATACCAGTTAGTACCAAAATTACATTATATTATTTTATACATACATTTTATATTATTGGCATTAATTAAAAAATATGAAAAATAAAGAATGCAAGCCAACACAAACCCATAAATTAAATCAAAGAAACTAGACATTCAATTATGACAAAAAATGTCAGCATAAAAACGGAGCATGGGCTGGTCTGGGCATAACGGTAAGTGTGCTGGGATTCCCATGGATGCACACCCGTGACCCCCAGATCTCCTGGAATGAGAGGGAAATCACCCACTGGTCCACCCACCATCTCATGTATTGTCTACAGACCCCTACACTCATAGCTGCATCCACTTCGGTTGAGAGCCCTGAAACCAGCTCCAAGGTGGAAATCGCACTTGAGTATGTAGTAGATTTATAAACTGTGGTAGTAATTTGTCTAAGGTTAAAGTGATCAGGAATGTGGGTCAGAGAGAAATAAACCTGGTCACCTAAACTATGCTTAACTACATGCTCAATGTTCAGAGAATGTTATTCATTCTACAAATCTAATCCATATTTCACGGTGAACAATGTGGTGACATCGTAAATATCATATAGGTTTAGGAAACATAATTTACAGTATATGTTGTAGTGTGTGTTCTTTCTTCAGACAAACACGCACGCACACACACATACTGGCCTGCATGGGAGATCTTTTGACTTTGTTCCCACCAACTCAATCTCAGGAACAAGGCACTAAGGAAAAATATTTCACTACATTACATCAAATGTATGTAATATGTACGTGACAAATAAAGGACCTTGAACGTAATTACCATACAGTTTCCTAGGGTGAGATAGTCGGCTGGGGGTCCACCCTGCCATAAACACATTGTGTCTTCCATTTGGTACTCTGGTCATGATACACTTCAAAGAGGCTTAGGGGTATAAAAATGGGGTCTTTTACTAGAAAGTAGGAGCACAGAGAGATGCTTTACCATCATGCTCAGTAGTTCTTCTGTATGAAAGTACAGTATGTTGCATTAAGAGTGCATGACTTGAATGATTTGTATGATTATAAAAAACAGTTTCCTAGCTAAAGTTTGAGTATATTAGACACGTTTGAAAGCGACCTCTGACAAGCTAAGAGAAAAGGTTAATAAAATAATTCAATTAGCTGTATCTAGTTAGTAGCTGGGTAAAGTAGCCTATTTGTATGGTATGACATATATTGCACACCCACAAGGACTTAAGCCTTTGCTTTAGCATTATGTATCTGCTACTGGAATTCTGGCATCATAACAGCAAGTTTGTGAAGGGCTCAAGCCAAGGCAGGTCTTCAGCCTTTGCCAGATTTGGATAGTAGTCTGCTGCAAGGCAGGACCAAAGGCCCGAGAAAAACACGTCGCCAGCGACGACTGTTGAAATACCTGGGTACTCCAGTCCCCAAACCCTCTACGGAGGGACTTGAGGTCAGTGAGTGGCAAGTTCCAGAAAATATTGCTGTTTTACAAAGGGAAGACGAAACCTTAAAACCCTTGTTTGACAAAGCTGAAGGCCAGGAAAAGCATAAAGTGTCTGAGGAAAAGTATGTTATTCATGACAGTGTGTTGTATGTGCAATCTGCTGATATTTTACGTGTGGTGGTACCCCGTCTTGTCGACCCCTTGTGTTACATCTGGCACACACAGTTCTATGGGCAGGACATTTGGCACAACAAAAGACATACACTCGCATCAGTTCATACTTCTACTGGCCAACCATGTACACTGATGTACAAACATACTGCACTACATGTCCCATATGCCAAAAGACCAGTGCAGAGGCAAGGCACCGTTACACCCGTTACCCGTCATATCCACCCCTTTCCGCCGTATCGCCATGGATATTGTGGGGCCACTAGAAAAGAGCAGTGCGGGGCACAGATACATCCTAGTCATCTGTGACTATGCCACACGCTACCCCGAGGCCTTCCCACTCCGCACCATCACCACACCAAAGGTTGTTCATGCTCTCATTCAGCTGTTTTCTAGGGTAGGCATCCCTGATGAGATCATCACAGACCAGGGAACGAACTTCACTTCCCACCTGATGAACCAATTGCATAGGCAGCTGGGCATCACAGCAATAAAGACCAGTCCATATCACCCACAGACAGATGGGCTTGTGGAACGGTTCAACCAGACGCTGAAAAGCATGCTGCGGAAGTTTGTCACAGACACTGGTCGTGACTGGGATAAATGGCTCCCTTTCGTTCTCTTTGCTTACAGAGAAGTACCTCAGGCTTCAACTGGGTTTTCACCCTTCGAGCTTCTGTATGGCTGGCCAGTCCAAGGTCCACTGGACATCTTAAAAAGGACTTGGACGAAGTCAACAGCAGGTTCAGAGAAGAGAAGCATTGTGAAGTTTATCCTGGAGATGAGGGACCGCCTAGAGGCTTCTCGAGAGCAAGCAAGGGAGAATCTCCAGGAAGCACAAGCGGCACAGAAATGTTGGTATGATCAACAAGCCAGACTGCGTCAGTTTCAGCCGGGGCAGAAAATGTTACTCTTATTACCCACGTCAGCGAACAAGCTTCTCGCCAAGTGGCAAGGGCCGTATACCATCGTGAGGAAGATGGGCCCTGTAACCTATGAGGTTCACCACCCAGACAAAAGAAAGTCCCACCAGACTTACCACGTGAACCTTCTGAAGGAGTGGAAGGAGGTCCAGGTGAAGCCCACAGAGACATCACTGATGGTGCGAAAGGTGGAAGAGGAGGAAGATGAGCCTGCACCAGACATGAGACCCCAAAGGCGAACGGGACTTGTGCAGCACACTGTCCACCTCACTGACCATACACCATCAAGGCAGCGACCTTACCGCATTCCAGAAAGACTGTTGAACCCATTGAAAGCAGAAATTGAAATGATGAAGGAGTTGGGTGTCATTGAAGCCTCCACAAGTGAATGGTGTAACCCACTGGTCATTGTGCCAAAAAAAGATGGATCGTTGCGTGACTGCATTGACTTCCGCAAGTTAAATGCCCAGTCAAAATATGATGCCTACCCTATGCCCAGGATTGATGACCTGTTGGAGCGGATTGGACATGCCCGGTACATCACAACTTTGGACCTGTGTAAAGGGTACTGGCATGTGCCCCTCGATCCAAACTCCAAACTGCTTACCGCCTTCAGGACACCCGTTGGACTATACCAGTTTACCGTCCTACCCTTTGGTCTGCACGGGGCACCTGCCACCTTCCAGCGACTAATGGAGCAGTGGTAGCTCAGTGGTTAAGACGTTGGACTACTGATCGGAAGGTCATGGGTTCAATCCCCAGCAGTGCCAAACTATCACTGCAGGGCCCTTGAGCAAGGCCCTTAACCCTCAACTGCTCAGTTGTGTAAAAATGAAATAAATGTAAGTTGCTCTGGATAAGGGTGTCTGCCAAATGCCGTAAATGTAATGGACCAAGTTCTTCAGGGCTGTGAGGAGTGGGCTGTGGCTACTTGGATGACCACCTGAACCATCTGAGACAGACTCTAGGAAGATCCAAGCAGCAGGCCTTTCCTTAAACGTTGTCATGTGTGAGTGGGCAAGGCAGGAGACCAACTACCTGGGATATCAGTTGGGCAATGGCGAACTGCGACCACAGGTTTGCAAGGTGGCAATCCAGCCTAGGACAAAGAAGGAGGTTTGATCCTTCCTGGGTCTTGTGGGCTGGTACCGCCGATTTATACCAGACTTTGCTACGATTGCAGCTCCACTAACCGACTTATTAACAAAAGCAGGAAAAAACCTGGTGGAGTGGACCGAAAGGGCATTCAACGCCTTGAAGGACAAGATGTGTTCTGAACCGGTGTTACAAAGCCCTGATTTCAACCAACGATTCCTGGTACAAGTGGACACCTCTGACAAGGGGATTGGAGCTGTACTGGCCCAGGGGTCTACTGGAGCAGAGAAACCTGTGGTGTTCCTGAGCAGGAAACTGTTGCCCAGGGAGACCAGGTATTCAACCATAGAGAAGGAATGCCTCGCAATAAAGTGGTCTCTGGAAGCTCTGCGCTATTACCTCTTGGGGTGGGAGTTTGACCTAGAAACTGACCATCGGGCACTAACTTGGATTCACACCATGAAAGACCACAATGCTCGAGTTACCTGATGGTATCTCTCTCCAGCCCTACACCTTCAAGGTCCAGCATTGCCCAGCGAGGAAGAACCTTGTGGCCGACTACTTGTCGAGGTACCCCAACAATCCGTGGCCCGGAGAGGGGGGAGGTGATGTGAAGAAGTGACCTTCTTCACCGCTGTAAGCGGCAGCACTGGCGCTCATATGCACACACACACACATTCATTCACCACACGCACCTATCCGTTACCTTTTAATGCTGTTAGGAAAGCGGGTGCACATGCGATCTGATAGCGCTTGGTCATTCATCCATATTGCATACTCTCCTTCCATTATTCCCTCTGGACATATCACACATACTCATTTCTCACTTGTTTTTGTTTTATTGTTAAATGTCTGTGTTATTTGTTGGTATAACCGGGTTCCTTGGAGCTGTGCCGGCAAACACAAGCCCATGGCGGCGATCCCTTAAGACGTCATCCGATTGCGCGGCGCAGGCGCGATGGGCCGGAACCAGGTGAAATCGTGTCTGTATGTTGGGGTATCAAAGTTCTAAACAGCAAGAGTTTGATTGCGTTATTGATGTTGGTTTTATTAGGAGTATACTTAATGCAGTTGTATAATGCTTGTTTAATGTTAAGGGTTACTTTATTATGATTGATCTAATTCTTCTTAATGTAGAAGACAACATACCTGTTAATGGTGTGCCCCGGGGAAAAAGGGCAGAGTCTGGCCTTTATAAGCCTTGTCCAGACTCCAGTTGGTTGCTTGTTTACCAAGTCGAAGCGAATGTGCTACTGCGGTGCCGTGAGCTGAAAACCTTTGTATAGTGTGGATACTTGTGATTTGTGTATATATTTGATTTATTACTCTATTTTTTTTATTATCTTTTTTGTTTTGTTTGCTTATTTTTCTCCTTTCTCACGGTTGGTTTGTTGGACTTTTGGTGCACCTGTAAATAAACATCACCACTCTACAGAGTACTTGCGGGTTGAGCCATCATTGTTTCCAATCCTTTGGACCTTAGCACGCCCGCAGTAGACCCTGTCAAAAGTCTACTGCATCAAAAAGTTACATATGCACCTGCACAAAAATAGAGTCCATGGGCCTTTTTTATCAATCAATCAATCATTTGCAAAGCATTGTGAGTCAATACCCAACTGTCCAACTGTTTAACTTGTAGCAGATTGATTTCTTGTGCAAGTGTGTGTGAGTCTCACCTTCCTGACATAGCTGACTGCATCCTCTTCTGTGTAGACTTCTGCACTGACCCCCCCTCTCCTGCGTCGGGCCTTCACCACAGGGTTTGGAGGAGGAGGAGAAACTTCATCATCATGTGAGTCTGATTGAGAGTTAGACTTCTGTCGTGCCAAGATTTGCTTGCTTTCTTCCTGCAGAGAGATCGAGAAACAGAGAGAAAGTGATCTTGATGTCTGGATCTTCTACATCCATGGGAAACATTACTGGTTCATCCATGTCACATTAAAGTGCCATTACTTATTTCACTTATGTTAATGGTAAGGACTTTTACTTCATGAACATGCAGTTGATATGCAATGTGCATTGTTTAATATTAAAATACACTCAAATTGTCCAATAAACCATTCATGTTGCAGCACCTCACTGCATAAAAACATGCAGACACAGGTCAAGAACATCAGTTAATGTTCACTTCAAACATTTTTGACACAGCCACAGTCAAAAATGTGATCCCTTTGACTGTAGCATGATAGAGTTTACACAACAGAAAAAACAACAGCAGTGAGCAGCAGTTCTAAGGGCAGAGACACCTTGTTGATGAGATGATAGAGGTCAGAGGAGAATGGCCAGACTAATTTGAACTGACAGGAAGGCTACAATAACTCAAATATCTGTTCTTTACAACTTGGGGAGCAGAAAACATCTCAAAATGCACAACAAACCTCAAGGTAGATGGGCTACAACAGCAGAAGACAACATTGGGTTACGTTCTTGTTAGCCAAAAACAGCAACCTGAAATGACAGTGGGCACAGGCTCACTGGAACAGGACAGTTGAAGACTGGAAAAATTTTACCTGGTCTGTGAATCTTGATTTCAGCCTGTCTGAGTATCATTGCTGACTACATGCATCCCTTTATGACCACTATTTACCCACTGCATACCTACTACCTCCAGCATGATAATGCACCATGTTGCAAAGCACTATTCACATGATTTGTCTATATTTTGCAAAGGAGACTCTCTTCTATAGAATGGGTTCTATTACCAACTTTGTTGCAAAGCTATTTTGGCTATTACAGCTTTGCAATGTCTCTGGTAGGAAGTAATTAGCTTTTTGCAGCATTGTGCTTGTCATTGTAATGCGAGTAGAGATGGATGCAACTGCAGTAAAAGCTTTTATTTAAGGGCAGGCAGATAATTCTAAAAACAGCAGAGGCAGAGTCAAAAACAGACGTGGGTCAGGTGATGTACAAACAAGGCAAACTAGGCAAAACAAACACAAGGATCAAGAAATAGGCAAGAAGTCAAAGACAGGCACGAATACACAGAACAAAACAGCTAGGTAAAGTCAGGTGGTGAAACACTGAAGAAAACTGCATGAAGAACAAAGACACCCGGGGGGAGGGGGGGGCTTTTGGGGTATAAGTATATAAACTAATCAAGTGCAATTTGGGAACAGATGAGACCGATCATGGCATGTGAGGGGAAAGATCCGATAACAATACAGGGCAGAGACAGGACAGAAACCAAACCAAAAACATGCATGGCAACATAAACAAAGACATAACCCAGAAGTACATGCTGTTGTGCTGCCAGTTGCTTGAGTGCACCGAGCACACCCAAGGTCCTGAGGCAGGCATTGTCTCTCCTGTTGGACTCTCCCAGAGGAGCCAGGAAGCAGACATGGGGCATATTGGTGGGAAGCAGACGGTGGGTTAATGACGGGCTGGCCGGGGTTAGATGGCAGGGCTGGGACAGGTTCGCCAGTGTCAGGTGGCAGGAACAAGGCTCAGTAGGCTGTGCCTTTAGCAAGTCTTGGAAGGCTACCTTGTCATTCAGACCTCAGGCAGAAACAGAACTTGAGAGGCCACCTCATTGGTCTCCAGCTTGAGCAGGTCATGGGAGGCAGCATCGTGGACCTTAGGTAGGAACAAGGCATGGGAGGCCGACTCCTTGGTCTCAGGCGTGAGCATGGTACAGGAGGCCATATCATGGGCCTCATGGAGGAACAAGGCTTGAGTGGCTGCCTTGTCGGTCCTGGGCGTTAACAGGTCATGGAAGGCCATGTCGTTGGCCCCTGGCAGGAACTTGGCATAGGAGGCTGCGCCTTTGGTCTCGGGCTTGAGCTCTAGAGGTGAGGCTGCCATGTTGGCCTCTGGCTGGATCTCGGCAGGGGAGACCACCTCATTGGTCTCAGGCTGGAGCTCTGAAGGTGAGGCCACCACATTGGCCTCTGACTGGAGCTTGGCAGGGGAGGCTGCCACATCGGCCTCTGGCTGGACTTCCTTTTCATCTCCAGCATCCTGCTCTTCACAGTAGATAGTGAATGGCCAGGTGGGTTTGTCCGACAGGCTGGCGCCCCCCAAAAAAGTTCCCAAGGTCGAAGTCAAAGCTTGCCTTCCCGTAGATCACTCTCATTATGCACACAAACTCGGCTACACTTCCCAGGCCAAGGTTATCCATTGGCGAGCTGGGCCCACAAACCAGGCCAACATGAACCACAGCCACAGTCCGTCCTTGGGTTTTTGGTCAAGCAAGCTCCCAACATAAAATTGGCACTGAAGGAAGAAACCATTCACTGAGCTTTTTTTTTTGTTTTGTGCTGGGTGTAGGAACAGAGATAATAACAGTGCAGTTTGTTCTCTGTGTAACTGTTGTTTCTCCTGTTTTCAGGTCATGGAGTATACAGTGCAACTCTTTTCAGGTGACCGCTGGCTTCTCTCCTACATTTCTTATTATTAATCTGACAATGCGTTTTGAAATATTGGCAGGCGCACCTCTCCAGTTTGTTGGTTCCATAAACTATTAAATTATTATCAATCCAACTGATAGAGATGTTTAGGGTCTTTGCTCTTTGGTATTGCTCTGTAGCTTTTTAAGTGCTGTTTAATATGTTGTCCCTGAGAACTTTAGGATGTTCCTTCACCTTCACCATGACTGCTACTAGTTGTGTATAATAATAATAATAATAATAATAATAACAACAACAACAATAGTAACAGTAATAATAATAATTAAATGGCACCTTTCATACAAAAAGCTTTAAAGTGCTTTACAAAATTATATAAAACAGTAAAAGGATAGCAAAGGACATAGCATTGAATACAAGAAAAGTTTAAATAGAACATTAGAACATCAAGTTAAAAAATGAAATTAAGCTACATTATTTCAGACCTTTTTCCACTTTCAGTGTGAAATTACAATGTATAAAACTTAAGTGGAAAAACAATCAGAAACATTTTAGGGAAAATAGGGAAAATAAAGTTACAATAACTTGGTTTCATAAGTGTGCACACCCTTTATAATTGGGGGTGTGGCTATGTTCAGAATAAACCAATCACTTTCAATCTCATGTTCAAAAGTAATTATCATACTTTCTTCAATTAAATTATTCTGATTAACCCCAAATACAGATCATATGGATTTCTTGGTTTCATCGGACTGTTAACCCTCTGAGGTCTGAGGGTGTTTCGGGGCCCTGGAGAAGTTTTGACATGCCCTGACATTTGTGCATTTTTCATTTGCTTATAAAAATATAAATGGGTAAATTCTGATTACACTTGAATCAGCACAAACTGGGCTACAATAATATGTGAGCAGTATATATGTACAAGTTTGTATTTTGGAGAAAATAACAGTTATGCATGGTTATTGAAAAAACAACAAAAGAAAGTTACTGAAATAAGGCCATAAAACTCATTCAAAACTTTTGTCGCCAAGACTTTTGAGAACTGGATCTTGTAGCCTAAAGTTTTTGCTTGAAAATGACGTGAAAATAATCCTGGTCACTCATTCAGAGAAAACAATATATTGATTTAAATTTAAAGGCACTTTTTGTATAGAAAGTCCATATGCGAGGAAGCATGAATGATCATGCATAATGCAGTGATTCACACCTGAGAAGACAAAGACCCGCCTAATGAGCTGCATAATGAGCTTTTCAGTCAGGTATGTGACTGAGAGGGAAGTGCTACAAGAAAGAATGTGAGGACAAAAGAAATGTAGTTTATTTAGAATATATTTAACGGTCAGGCAAAATAACTCGAGATTCACTTGTGAGTGCATGCAAACAGTTTATTTGTTTGTTTTTTTAGAAACAAACAAAAAACAACACAGGAGAGTATATAAACCTACACATAGAAAACTGAAAGAGTTGTCTTATACATGTACTTTACATAAAACTTAAGACATATACTTGAATTTACAGATGAAACATGTAGTGGTACAGAAGACACAATGTTTCACGTAGGCTGCCAAAAGCTAGCCAAAACTAGGCAAAACAAAGTCTGAAAAATGATTTCTCTTTTATATTATTATCTTAGGATAAGATTATTAGAGATATTATCTTTATATTATCAGAATAGGAATTATATAGGACTTACTCATCATAACAACTTGCAGGTAAATCCTTAGCTGGATCAATTCGCTCTTCAAAATGCAACCGTTCATCGTCGGAGTCGCAATCTTCTTCTGAGGAACAGGTAAATTCTTCCTCATTGTCCAAAATCATCTGAAGAGCTTCCTCGACTGAATAGTGTGCCATCTTCCAAACACATAGGAAAGTCAAAGAAATAAACTATGTGGAATGATGTTTTGAAGGCAATGCGCAGGGGCGCGTGCGCCTCGTACGGGAATCACCGAACTATTTTCCCTGTGAATAGCTTGTGGGCGTGTCCCGCCTCAGGTCATTATCAGATAATGAAGTGAGATGGAAAGACTGTACCTCTGCTTGGTTTCATATGGATTACATAAACTGAGAATATTTGTTTTCGATTTGACTCGCTTCATTTAAAAGTAGACAGCTCAAGCTTTCCATAGATATATTTCTCATCTCTGTGTGTCAAGTATTCGCTGAGTTTCGGTTTAATTTTGGTGATGCGTTTCAAACAGATAAGCGCAGAGACTGAGACGGCTGAAAGCACACCCTGTATATTTACTTTGTTTTACAAAAGCACAATGATTTGTTGATATTGTGAGTATACACAAATAAAAATAGACCCTTTACAGATTCAAATGATGTATTACTCTTATGTGTACGATCAAAAAAGACGGAGCATTTTAAGTTCTTTTCGCTGTTATCATTAAAAACTGCAAGTGGGGGCGCCGGTGGGACCGTGGACCGCAAAGGGTTAAAGCCATGGTCTGCAAAGAGCTTACAAAGCCTGTATGGTATCTCACTTGTCAAAAGATATTGACCAGGAGAGGGATATGAAAAAATTTCCAAAACATTAGATGTACCATGGAACACCATGAAGGCCATCATCAACAAGTGGAGAAATCAGAACACTATACTGACATTACCAAGAACCAAGATCTCTCCAAAATTTATAAAAGGACAAGACAAAATCCTACCAGGCGGTCAAGGAGCTGTCAGAATATCTGACAAGTACTGATTACTCTCTGCATGTGACAACAATCTCTCACATTCTTCACGTTTGGGCTATGGGGCAGGGTGGCTAGACGGAAGCTCTTTCTCACAAAAAACATCCAGACCCAACTAGATCACCCTAAACCATGTGGCAAAATGTGTTAAGATCTGATGAGAACAATTCCAAAAGGTATAATAATTCCATAATTCCAAAAGATATGTTTGGAGCAAAAAAAAAAAGCACATCACCACAGAACACCATACCCAAGGTGAAGCATGCTGGTGGTAGCATCATGCTTTACAGCTGCTTTTCTTCAGCCATAACTGGAGCTTTTATCAAGATGTAGGCTGAGCTCTTTGACCCACATGGGGAGGACATCAATGCCATCACAGACACCATAACAGGCTATATCAACTTCTGTGTTGAAAACACTGTGCCCTCCAAAACGGTACGGTGTTTTTCTAACAACAAGCCGTGGATTACCCCTGACATCAAAGCTCTCCTGAACGAGAAGAAGAGAGATTTCAGGTCAGGGGACAAGGAGGAACTCAGGTCTGTACAAAAGGAGCAGAGAAAGAAGATCAGGGAGGGCAAGGCCAGCTACAAGAGGAAGATGGAGGAGCAGCAGAAGCAGAAAAACTGAGTGGGGTGTGGAGGAGCCTAAAGACCATCTCAGGCTTCAAAGCACCCCACTCCCAGGTTGTGGGGGACCTGCAGTGGGTTAATGACTTGAACCATCACTTCAACCGGTTTGACCAGTCACCCTCTACTCCCCCCATGCAGCTGCACCACACCTCGTCAACGGGACAATGCCCCCCTCCCCCAGCCCCTCACACCTCTGGCTCACTCCACATCACCCCCTCACTGCCCCATGGACTCATTCACCCCCTCAGCCCACCCCTGTCTTTCACACCTGGCCAGGTGAGGAAAGAGCTGAGGAGGATCAAAGCAAGGAAGGCAGCTGGTCCTGACGGTATCAGCTCCAGGCTCCTGAAATCCTGTGCAGAGGAACTGTGTGGGATTATGGGGCAAGTCTTCAACATGAGTCTCAAGCTGAGGGTGGTACCACAGCTATGGAAGACCTCCTGTGTGGTACCAGTGCCCAAAACACCGCACGCTCTTTGACCACCGCACGCTAGAGACCTCAGCAACTTTAGGCTGGTGGTCTTACATCACATCTGATGAAGACACTGGAGAGACTGGTCCTGGGCCACCTCTGCTCTGAGGTGAGCTCAGCGATGGACCCGCTGCAGTTCGCCTACCGACCCGGGATCGGAGTGGAGGACGCTGTGATCTTCCTGCTGCACCGTGCTCTAACTCACCTGGAGAAGCCCGGCAGCGCTGTGAGGATTTTATTCTTTGACTTCTCCAGCGCATTCAACACAATTCAGCCATTGCTTTTGAGGGACAAGCTGGAGTGGGCT
This sequence comes from Pangasius djambal, assembly GCA_022985145.1. Classification (NCBI taxonomy): domain Eukaryota; kingdom Metazoa; phylum Chordata; class Actinopteri; order Siluriformes; family Pangasiidae; genus Pangasius; species Pangasius djambal. The sequence goes on along the minus strand of CM040987.1, from coordinate 17,658,682 downwards.
GGAGTGGACTCACATCTGGCGGAGTGGGTCCTGGACTATCTCACAAATAGGCCCCAGTTTGTGAGAGCTAGGGACTGCGTATCTGACACCCTGACCTGCAGTGTGGGTGTCCCCCA
>CM040987.1:17615075-17628417 GCA_022985145.1 Pangasius djambal | reverse complement strand
GCTTTTGGAAGAATGGTCAAAAATTCCTATAAACACACTCCTCAACTTTGTGGACAGCCTTCCCAGAAGAGTTGAAGCTGTAATAGCTGCAAAAGGTGGACCGACATCATATTGAACCCTATGGGTTAGGAATGGGATGGCACTTAAGTTCATATGTGAGTCAAGGCAGGTGACCGAATACTTTTGGTAATATAGTGTAATAATAATAATACTTAATAATAATAATAATAATAAGAATAATAATAATAATAATAATAAGGTAATAATTGTCCTGGCAAAAAAAGGTTCAGAATCACTTAACTGTTAGGCTAAATAGTTTTAGGAAGTTCTGAATTATTGAGAAATATTGTTTTAATGTATTAAATTAAATTCCCACATTTCATAGCTTTTTTACAGTAATATACTGGCAACACCGTTGCAAGCGATTTGCTGTAACTAGCCCAAGCTACCCTAGTTACAGTAATCAGGATTATAACTATGGTCGTAATTTTAGTAAGGGCCACATTGCAGCAAAGTATCATAGTTAATATATCACAATGCTGAATGTGCACTAAACAATTACGTCTCTGTTATGTTATCCTTCCATTCTTCCATACTGCTCTGACCCCAGTTGGACTATTTAATTTTACTGAGATAAATGTTTTGGTTTACAAGACAGCCCATATTACCAGTTGATTTCTGAATTATGTTACATGATACTATTCCATCGATACAGTATTTAATAATGAACATTATCATGCCCATAGTATGTTATTAATAAGTAACATTACACAATATAACAACTTAAAATGTAACTAAAGTTAAGGGGTGGTTCCCAGACAGGGATTTAAATTAAGATAGGAGTAGACCTTAACAGTTTTCAAAAGCAATCTTGAAAACTAGTTACTGAAGGGCTTAAGACTGACTTCCTGAAACACATCTTCACATAAGATTTGATAGATCTGGAGCATTCTTGCAAGGAAATGTGAAATATAATTGCCAAATCGACTGACACAAATTCCATGCTCCATTCCCACACACTCCCACCTGTTCAAGCTATCAATAAAACCCATTTAACCTGCTTCCCATATCTGTGTTCTGCTTTTGGGTCCCCTCGTTCCTGTGTTCATAACACAGACATGCTTCTGTTTTTGCAAACTCTTGACCATTACGCGCAACTCCAGTGCAACTGTCCGAATGGCACATAAATTCCATAGGTCTGAAAACGAGTGTGCACAATTTCATTTAATTAAACATTTAATAGTACATGTGGAATTAATGGAAATATTTACGTTGTTATCATGTAATCAATAAATTATCAAATCAAGGCACTTATTTTCCATCAGTAATGCACAGAACATTACTACTGAAAGACTGCAGAGCTGTACACTTTGTACAAGTCTTTGGTGCATGCAACTGAAGGTATTCTAACTCAACTAAACAAGTGGTACATGAAAAGTAAATGTTTATATAACACTTAAACCAAGACTCTAACATGAAATGTAGAACCATAGAGGCTATCGGGGCCTTTTTGTACAGCTACCCCCAAATATGTGTAATATATTTGCTCAAATAAAAGGCAGTAACATCCTACGTTGGTACAGGGACCTCCAGGGTAGGGCTGTCTACCTCCTTTTCAGTAGGAAGGGCTGGAAGAATGAGCAGTCTGGCAACCAGTATGTACTGTCCTTCATGACCCTCATGTCAGCTGAATTGATATGACTATTAGGACTGAGGTGGACCTAGACCATCTGCCCCAGGTGCCAAAGAGCCTTAGGCAGCTGGGGATCCACCATCATTACCACAGACCTTGTGTGATGTCAGCTGATGTAGCTTGCCACTTCTGACTGGTCTGCAGACTGGGTAAGTAGAGATGGATGAAAGAGCACCCGACGTTGTCCACCAACTCTTACAAGTGTCTCCTTGCGCACCTAAGGTAGTGTAGAGCGCAGTCTTTACTAAGTGAATCTCCTGCACTCATACTCCCCCAAATTGAGGTGCTGCAGTGGAATAGAAGCAGAGAATTTTCTGGTTTCCCAAGTGCTCCTGCAGGTCAGAAAACCTTTGAAGGCCTCTTGAAGCTCTCTCTCACCTTCATGGAACATGGGTCCCCTGTTCCGAGAACAGTTCAGCTAATTCTCTCAATTAAGAATGAATCTGCATTGATGGAGGTCAGGACATCCAAGCAGACGGCCCTGGTTTTGAGGCATTTGGATATTATTCTCCTGCACCACATCATCCAGCTGCGTGTTGTCTGACATGCCACTGCCAAGCAACTGTAGCACAGCATGAACTGCAAAAGGTTTCACCACATCAAAACATGGGCGTGACCTGTCTTCTGGGAGAAGGACTTTATGAACATGTACTTAATGTCTCCACTGATGGCTACTGCATGCTCCTGAAACCACAGCAGCATACCCTGCATGCAGCACAGTGATAGACTGCTTCCCACTGTTCAACTTAGGTCTTGTTTTCTCCTTTGCCCTGTCCATCAAAGTCCTGAGATCAGGTCTCATATGGCAAGTCTGCCAGATCAGTCCTCTGTGGTCCTCTGTGAGTTGGACAGTTTCAGTCAGCAAGAGCTTAAGAGGAAGCTCATGAGAGTGGAGGAGGAAGTTAGAAGGTTTTGGATGGCAGCTTGGCCTGCCATCCAAGAGCCTAATGCTGTCACTCCTGCATCTGCGCTAGCAACTGGATCATCTGGGTGAAAGGACTGGAATTCATGTCCGTGTGACTACGTTGACTATGTTCTGCTTCTTTCGGGTTTTGGCACCAGTGTGGCAGAATGCAACTCGAACTCAGAGGACTCAGAGGAAATTACCGCTGTGCATTTTTTTTTTGTATAGTATAGCTCAGCTCAGCTGTCTCACACATGTTCACGCACACACTGGCCCCACTCACTGAGAGAGAGAGAAAGAGAGAGAGAAAGAAACAATATGTTAGATTAGCACTCACAAGTAAGAGACAGGTGTCCCCGACACTTCCACTGCAGACTACCACTAATAGAGACCACGCCCCACAATATACTTGTACATTGAGCATGGCAAAAACTCACTAGCTCAATTAACAGAAATATTTACAGCATATCATCATTATTATCTTATAATCAACAAATAATCAGATCAACTTACTTTCCAACAGTGGCACACAGAAGGTAATTACTGAAGGAATGAGGAGCACCACACTTCTCATTGCACCTCAACTCCGAGTTTGGAAAGTGACGTCAACTCAACATGGCTGTACACAGCATCATCAGTAAACAAAGTAGCACTTCTTACACTTAAATGTGTTATGCTGTACATAGAAGTATTTGTTTTAGATGAATCAACTTATTAGCTTGTTAAATCTATAGCATTGACTGCACAGATTGCTGTTTTGAGGAGGTAGATATACATCAGTCATCTCAGTTAGCTGGCTCGCTTGTTGCTAGCAAAAGACAAACATGGAGGCATTTTTTTCTCCATTTTACAGCTCGAATGCAGCAGGTGTTAGACAACGCAGGCAATGTGGATGTTCCCAGCTTCTGAGTTGAATGACTGTTTTATAGACTGTTTTATTTCCATGTCAGAGGACTATTTATCCTGAGTTCCAAGTACAATGGATTGCAGCATAATGCTGCATTCAAATTAACTCAGAAGTGGGAAGTTTGAAATTACGTCATCTCAAGCTCAGTGCATTCCAGCTACAAAGTGGTAAAAATAATGGACACCTGTCACAAATCATGAGTCAGTGAGTATAATCATGAGTAAAATGTTTAATAACAAATCCAAATCCTCAGGCAAAACCATTGTCAGTAAATAGTACATGGTCGATCGATTGTGCAAAGAGATACAAACAGGAAATTGGGGTCAAAAAATGGGAAATAAGCAAAGGGTCAAAGCCAAAAATGCAAATAGGAAACCCATGTTGTATTTTAAACTTCTGCAAAAGAACTTAAGTTCCCTAGCCTGCTGTTAGAGCGATTGGCCAGAGGAAGCTGGAGGGTTGTGCTTAGGGTAACTACTGTAGCTGAGGGCACTGCCTCTCAGACTACAGTGGCATCTGCAAAGCACAAGCCGCGTCTCCCTATTTCACATCTTTTCATCCTGTTTACAGGTGGGAAAATGTGATAGAAATCCACAAAAATTGCACTAACTTAGGTGGCAAACTACATAAATGTGTATTTCAAGTGTGAATCAAGTAGAAGTTTGTAAATGTATGCGTGCTGAGCCAAGGTCGGCCGTGTCAGAGCTGTAGTGTGTATAAGTTAAACTCCTTGACATTCCATGCTGCAAAGGTGTTTAAATGTGTCAAAGTACTTTATAAATTTAAATCCTGTTGATGTTAGCCTCGCCTCATTTTACACCTAGTAACAGATGAAAAGGAGCATTAGCCACAGTTAGCTTTGTTAGCATTTTCCCATCGATTTTAATACACAACTGTTAGCTTGTTTGCTATGTCTATACACCAACTATACATATATATATATATATATATATATATATATATATATATATATATATATTAGTTGGTGTATAGACATTTTGTGTATTATTGATATCTTATTGTTGTTGATCTGCTTGTTCTTTGCTGTTAATTTGTAAATAAAATAGTACATATATACACACACACCTATGCACATACAGTCAGGTACATAAGTATTTGGACTGTGACACAATTTCGTAATTTTTGCCTCTGCACACCCCTACAATGGACAATGGATTTGAAATGAAGCAATCAAGATGTGATTAAAGTGTAGACTTTTAGCTTTAATTCAAGAGGTTTAACATTCTAGTATGTTACTAGTACATTTTCATAAGTTAATCTCACATCAGAAATGGTCAGGCTTTTTTTTTTTTTTAGAGTTTTTTTTTTTTAACACTGCATTAAACATTTAGGAATTACAGCCATTTTTTACAGAGTTCCTCCATTTTCACAGGCACAAAATTAATTGATAAGTAGTTTCATGAACAGGTGTGGCCTGTTTCCTCATTATTTCATGACAAATTAAGGAGATAAAAGGTCTTGATTCCAAGCATTAAATTTGCATTTAGAAGCTGTTCATGGGAACTCTCAATATGTGGTCCAAAGAGGTGTGGGTACAAGTGAAGGAGGCCATCATTAGGCTGAAAAAAACAAAACAGAACTAACAGAGAGATAGCAGAAACATTAGAAATGGCCAAATCAACAATTTGGTACATTCTTAAAAAGAAGGAATGCACTGGCGAGCTGAGCAACACCAAAAGGCCTGGAAGGCCACGGAAGACAACTAAAGTGGATGTTGAATAAACACCCCTTCACAACATCTTGCCAAGTCAAGAATAGACTGGAGGAGGTAAGCAAGTCCACAATCAACAATCAATAGACACTTTCATAAATGTAAATACAGATGGTTTACCTCAAGATGCAAACCACTGGTAACAGTCAAGAAGAGAAAGGCCAGATTAGACTTTGAAAAAAAAAAACTCTTAAAAAAAAAAAAAAAAAGCCTGACCAGTTCTGATGCAAGATTAATTTATGAGAATGTACTAGTAACCTACTAGAAAGATGGGAAGAGAAAAGTATGGAGAAGGAAAGGAAAGGCTCATGATCCAAAGCATACCACATCATCTGTCAAACATGTGGAGGATGTGTTATGGCGTGGGCATTTATGGCTACCACTGGAACTGGGTCACTGGTGTTTATTGATGATGTGACTGCTAAAAGAAGTAGCAGGATGAATGCTGAAGTATATAGAGCTATACGTTCTGCTCAGATTCAGTCAAATGCTGCAAAATTGATAGGATGGCACTTCAGAGTACAGATGGATATGACCCAAAATGTAGAGTGAAAGCAACCCAAGAGCTTCTTAAGGCAAAAAAATTAAATGTCCTTAAATGTCCAATGACTTCAACCCAATTGAGCATGCTTTTCACTTACCGAAGACAAAACTAAAGGCAGGAAGACCCACAACCAAGCAACAACTGAAGGTGGCTGCAGGAAAGGCCTGGCAAAGCATCTCAAGGGAGGATTTTCGTCCGATTTTCATGAAAATTGATTCAGATCATCTTCAGTCCATGCTGACAAAGATTTTTTGAATTCAAGTTCATTAGTCAAACAATTCTCGAAGAACAAATTTGATGAAGAGCATGCCAAAATGAATATGAGGCTATATCTCTGTAACGCTGTAATGCGCTGTAAGCCACTGAGATTTACACAAATAAGGAGTTCTTAACCTCTCTAAACAGTGTGTATCTGAGCCCTCTGGAACAAAAACTGACCACAGGAAACTTATAATACACACAAAGTGCATTATTCATATGATACAGGTGCACAAAAGACCATCAGAAACAAAAAGCAAGCAAAACGGTGATAGCATTAGCGTGGATGTATGTACAGTCTTTCAAGTTCAAAAGTCCTATATATCCTATATAGTTCTCATCGGCTTGGTGCATCCTCGGTGGCGTACTGCAGCAAAAAAGTTTGATATGGGGAGAGATCCTTCCCTGAAGTATATTCCCTGCATGACTCAGTCCTGAAGTATATCCACGACAGCAAAGGGAAGAAGGAAGAAAAACAGAAATGTATTGTCATCAACACAATATTTATTAGTTTTCACAAATGTTCCTTCATCATCAAAAGTAACAAAAATGGTCAAAGTGTATAAAAAGAAAGTGACAGTGAAATAATGGAAATTATATCAGTCCAAAAGTTTGCATCCCCCTTTATGAAATGTTTTCTAATACTTTATATGTCCTCCCTTTGCCTTTATAACCTTCTCCAACCTCTTTGGGTACCCTCGGAGCAGCTTTTGTATCCTCTCAGGTGTAATTTTAGCCCATTCTTTCTGTCATATTTGTTCCAAGTCTACCAGATTGCTTGGCTGTCTGTCATGCATGGCCTTCTTCAAATCTATCCACAGGTTTTCCACTATATTCAACTGGGAAGGCCATGGCAAAACTTTTACCTTGTTCTTTCTAAACCATTCCTGAGTTGACTTTGTGTTTTGGATCATTGTCTTGTTGAAGGATCCACTGCCTCTTTATTTTAGCTTTTTGACTGATAGTAGGAGGTTTTGCTTTAAAATCTGTTGATATTGGCCTGCATTCATTTGCCCTTCCACTTTATGCAGAGCTCCAGTGCCTGATGCAGACATACACCCCAAAACATCAGTGAGCCTCCACCGTGTTTGACTGTGGTGTTCTTCTCCTCATAGGCAGAGTTTTTTTCTCACCACACGTACCTGTGCAAATTATGACCAAATAATCGACTTTGGTCTCATCAGACCACATAATCTTATTCCAAAACTCATTTGGTTTGTTCACATGCTCTTTAGCATACTCCAAGCGTGCTGCCTTGTGTCTAGAAGTAAGCAATGGCTTCCTGCCTGCTTTTCTCCCAAGCATTCCAGACTTGTGCAGACTGCACTTGACGGTGGAGATGTGGACTTTTATTCCACTTGCTTCTAAGAATTATTTCAGGCCCCTTGCTGTTTGTTTTGGATTCTTACGTAGCTCTCGAGAAAGTTGCCTAGCAGCTCTTTCAGTTATTTTTCTTGGTCTTCCACTCCTTAGTAGAGTCTTAGTGTGTCCGTGTTTCTTCCATTTCTGGATTATGGTTTTCACTATGGTTGGCACCGGTATCCCTAAACACTTTGAAATTTTTTTATAACTCTCTCCATCTTTATGAAGGTTTACCAATTTGATTTTTAGGTCTTCTGACAGCTGTTTCCCTGATCCCATTGTTGCTTTAGACTGCTCCTGGAGATCTACCCCCCTGCAAATATAAAATTCGTGCCTAATTTAACACCTGGTAACACTCATCAAGCAATAAATGTTGATGTTTTTTAAAGGATCAGACACCTAATTTTACATATTAAAGTTAAATGCCTAGAGGGTTTATCAAAGGGGATGTAAACTTTTGGGCTTGCTATTAAATATAAATTTGTACTTGGACTCAGCTATACCATAAAAGGTTTTCAGAGGGGAAACACATTTAAATGATTATAGAAAGGTGTGTCATTTTGAAGATGAACTGTACAACAGAGGCAGTTGTTTTTAACCTCTTGGGTACTAGCTTAGCAGAGAATTTGGTTGAGGCTGTAGAGAGAGGGTGAGCCCTAAGCCGGACCATATCTCCCTGCTAGAACTGTGCATTTTTCTGCCGGGTATTATAATATCTAACCTGTCTCACCTGGGATACCTCTGTTCTACGTTTAACCTCCTCTATCATGATGATCTGTCTTTCCACCAGGGAGTAAGACGACTGGTCAGGTGAGGCTGGCTTGTTTATCAGTCTTTCCAGTGGGCCCTTTATTTGTCTTCCCATCATAAGTTACACAGGTGTTTTTCCAGTTATTTCCTGTTTAGCCATGGTGATGGCAAAGCAAAACTCTGGGAGCCACTGGTCCCAGGTGTGGTGTTGAGCTCCAGCTCTAGTGCCCACTGTCTCCCTAAAGCTTTTTTCCCGGTTAAGTGTGCTGTTTATGAATTCTTTGAAATCATTGTCTAGAGTCTGTACCTGTTCTCTAAGGGCCAATAAATCCACTTTAAGCTGGTCTGCCTGCAGTCTTTGTACATAGCCCACATTCTGCATCATTATAATCATCCTCAGACTGCTCATTGTCAGAAATGTACAGAGAACTGGGGTAGGATTGTGTAGCATTTGTGTCTTTGTGAGAATTATCAATAGTTACAACATTCAATTCAATTAAATTATATTTCTATAGCACTTTTAACAATGGACATTGTCAGAAAGCAGCTTTACAGAAATAAATGGATTCAAAATATATTGTAAATATGTGAATTTATCTCTAATGAGCAAGCCAGAGGTGATGATGGCAAGGAAAAACTCCCTGAGACAATATGAGGAAGAAACCTTGAGAGGAACCAGACTCAAAACGGAACCCATCCTCATCTGGGTGCAATGGATAGTGCAATAACAATTAAATCCTTTCTATTATTGTGTACTATATGGACACAGTTTTCGCAAGAAGTCCGGTTGGTTAAAATCTATCCACTGTCCACTGATGGAGTCCTGAGTACGAAGCTGCTCGTGGCAACTGCATCCCCCAAACCATCACAGTACAGCTCCCCATATGAGATCCCCAAGCCATCTCCACAGCCCCCAGGTGGCACCATCCCCAGCAATCCAAACGTTTCTTCAGCAGCAGCGAGCAATCTCAACCGATGACAACTCCAACCAGAAGTAGGCCATCAGGATGAGTCAGGCAGCTCTGTAGAGCAGAAGGGGTCAGGATCACTGGCATCTCAGGAGTAGCATGTGTAGCTCGACAGAGGGAGGGAGAGAGGGAGAGATTGTCCTTAACCATTAGAGGACAAACGCTTACCTAACAATGTACTTTGCGTATAGAGTGCAAGCAGGGACTCCGGCAAGACTAGCTATGACAACATAGCTGAAAGGGAGAGCCAGAAGCTAACGCAGACATGAAGGCACCCTGGGACATCAAGCAGCCAGCAACTTCACCATTGCTGAGTTAACCTCAGCATCCTGAAACCTGAGTGAACGTGTGAGAGTGGGGGGCGACAGCATCCACACATCCCTGTTCACCACAGCACTCTATGCCTGTGAACCCTCCAGACCTGCTCCTTTACCTAAAAAAAAAACAATTCACAAAAGGCTTGACTAAACAAATATGATTTCAGCCTAGACTGGAACACTGAGACTGTGTCTGAGCCCTTAACACTAAGTGGAGGGCTGTTCCATAGCCATGGGGCTTTGTAAGAGAAAGCTCTACCCCAGCTGTAGCCTTCACTATTCAAGGTACCAACAAATATCCTATACCTTTTGATCTAAGTAGGTGTGATAGATCATAAAAGACCAAAAGTTCGCTCAGGTACTTTTGGACAGAACATGGACAGAATTAACCCTGTCAGTATCGTCCATTTTTTCCTCTCTTTAAAATAACTGAGAAATTTGATCCCCATATGGGCTACCACTATATAATGCTCGGTGGGAACACCACTGAGATTTACACAAATAAGGTGCTCTTAACCTCTCAAAATAGTGTGTATCTGAGTCCTCTGGAACAAAACCAGACCAGGGCAAACTGAGACACACAAAGTGTATTATTCATATGATACAGGTGTACAACAGACCATCAGAAACAAAAAGCAAGCAAAAGGGTGATAGTGTGGGCATGGGTGTACATACAGTCTTTCAAGTCCCAAAGTCCTATATATAACTAATAGCCTCACTGGAGCTCTCTGACTTGCTAGGCGTATCCTCAGGGTCATGTGGTCTCATGCCTGCTTAGCTCCTTACTTTGCCTCTGTTGTGCTTCGACCCATAATTACTGCTTGCAGCTATATTTCTGCTTGTTTTTATGTCAAAATATGATGAAGATATGCATATAGGCATGACTAATTTTTAAAGTAACATGAGCACAAGTAGTAAATAATTTTGTGTAATTTTTAATAAGAAATACTTCTGTTTACTTTTGGTGTATAGACATTACCTAGGTATCATAAGAAAGCATGTCTTCTACACGTTCATGCAGTTTTCTGTTTGTTTCCAGCTTTCTATCTTTCTGAAGATATTCCAGGGAAATGACGTCATGTGATTTTGACATGGGCCGTGTCCATCTAGCTGAACACCGTCACAGAGGAGGTCGTAGTAGTGGAAAAAGAGTGTACTTTTATTCAGTTCAGTGAGGGTGAGGGTGTGAGAACTGCAGAGAGGGTGTGCGTGGAGCGGGGGTATCGCCAAGACTGGATTATCCATATATGGGATTGGGCGAGTGCCCTGGGGCACCAGTCATTGGGGCACCAGTCAGTGTTTGTGTTTCGCTGCTGTGCATCTCTGTGGTGCTGAATTCAGCTGTTGATATGGTTGCTTTATTTGGTATATGTATGCAATGATTTTTTTTGACATTCTCTGTAATGGTTTTGCATGCAGTCCTCATACAGGCCATTTATCATGCAGATTTGAGCATCAGTGTAACAGTCAGAATGGCATTTATAGGCCCATGTCTATCTATGGTGTCCGGTATTTTTGTTTGGTTCTTAGTTTTTCTGTATTATGGGTGGTGTGCTGGTACTTTAGCTATAAGGTAATGTAAATCTAAGGCCTTTCTTTATAGCCATAGCAAATTTCACTTTTTTTTATGTGTAAAGCGGAGGGGGGTGGGGGTGGGGGTACTTCAAGTGTGGTTACCCTAGGTTACTGGGTAATCTGGGCCTGGATATCATGGTCGTCCTGGCCTGGAGCATGGTGAACAGGGGTAAGCGATGTTGAGGTGAGTCCCCGGGTGTTCCTTTGGCCATCAGCATTGCCATATTGGACCCCTACCCGATGTTGCACCTGAAAAGAGAAGTCCTGCTACGAAAAGAACCATTGAGTTACCCGGGCGCTGGTGTCTTTTGCCTTGGCCATCCATTGGAGGGGTGTGTGGTCCTTGACTAGGGTGAAGTGTTTGCCTACCAGGTAATAGCGGACTTCCTCGATGGCCACGTTATGGCCAGGACCTCTCTCGATGGTGACGTACCACCACTTGGCGGGGGTCAGCTTCCTGCTTCCGGCTAAAGAGGAGAAGTTAGGAACAAATCTTCGATAGTACCCCACCAACCCCAGAAAGGCACATACCTGTTTTTTTGTGGTGGAATGGGAGTACCCTCCCACGGTCAGCATGGACTTGTCGGGTGGTGAGGGATAGGCGAGGCAGTTGGTTGCTGGCCTTCTCTCTTCACTGCCACATGGGCTTCGGTGTCTGGGTGCCCTGTCCTGGTGGCTAGTCAGGAAGAAATCTCTTTTCTCACCCCTGCTGATCCACAAGGTGGCGATCGCACATTGCAGGTCTTCCACCATCTCTCTGGGGTTATTGGGGGCTTGCATGCCAACGGTCTTGCATTCTTTGAGCAGCAAAGCTCTCAGGAACTTGACTATAGCCCTCTTTTGACAACCTCGTCAGGGGTGTGCCTCTCAGGTTGCAACCAGTGGTTGGTGGTACAGAGTACTGCATCCACCTGAGGCCGTGGGGTGGATCCAGGCGTGTAGGTCCACTGATGGAACTCTGCCACAACATTCAAGAAGATTGATGGGGGTCGGTTGGGGGGTGGCAGCGGCGGTGTTGAGTTTGTGGAGAGCCAGCAACTGCTCATTGGCAGTGCAGAGACCCAGGGCCAGTTCCTGGGTTACCGCTTGCTGATGGAGACTGGTCTCCAGAAGGTGTTTTATCACCAGCTCCATGGCTGGGTTGGGGTCCGTGTTCATGCCCGCAATCTCCACCAGTGTAGCAACCCGAGGCTGCGGCGGGCTGAACACAGACACAGAGTAGGCCGAAGTAGTGGAAAAAGACAGTTCTTCTATTCAGTTCAGTGAGGGTGAGAGTGTGAGAAGTGCAGGGGGTGCATGGAGCGTAGTGGTTGTCCTGGCCTGGGGTGTGGCAAGCAGGGGTGAGCGGCATCAAGCTGAGTCCCCGGGGGCTCCTTCGGCCATCAGGGCATAGTCTCTCTGCATGCTGCTGGCAGGGAGCAGGATCTTCGGTGCTGTCATCAGTCTCTGTGAATGTTCTTTTTCTATTGTGCACCTGCAAGAAGGAAAGACTTCAGCCTGGTGAGTAATTGGATGATTTCCCCCTGCCTTTTTGTGGATATCATTGGCTGGAAAATTTGCCTGCAGTCAAAAGTGTTATTGACATTTGGCCATCCATTGTCATCTATGTGGACCAGATCAAAATGAAGAAGCTCCCAACCCCAAGGTCGTCATCATACGCCCCAGTTACTGAGACCTGAATGGATCTATTAATGCTGCCAAAGTTGCACTTTTTCATGACAATTTTCAACCATTTCTCACCAAACATCAGGCTGATGTCCCAATGATCCCTTTCCTCTGCAAAGAACTGGAGGACCTGTCAGGGTAAGTATTCATTACTTTAGCAGTTTTTAATGTAATTTTAAAAAGGCCTTCAACCTGATTTAAATCAAAGTTTATTTATTGATACAGTTTCACCAAAATTTAAACATAGTTTAAAAGAAATCAGGGTTGTACAGTCAGGTCCATAAATATTGGGACATCGACACAATTATAACATTTTTGGCTCTATACACCACCACAATGGATTTCAAATGAAACGAACAAGTTAACTGCAGACTGTCAGCTTTAATTTGAGGGTATTTACATCCACATCAGGTGAACGGTGTAGGAATTACAACAGTTTGCATATGTGCCTCCCACTTGTTAAGGGATCAAAAGTAATGGGACAGAATAATAATCATAAATCAAACTTTCACTTTTTTAATACTTGGTTGCAAATCCTTTGCAGTCAATTACAGCCTGAAGTCTGGAACACATAGACATCACCAGACGCTGGGTTTCATCCCTGGTGATGCTCTGCCAGGCCTCTACTGCAACTGTCTTCAGTTCCTGCTTGTTCTTGGGGCATTTT
>CM040987.1:17602833-17614975 GCA_022985145.1 Pangasius djambal | reverse complement strand
TATGAGCAGATAATATTGCCCAAAACACTTCAGAATTCATCCTGCTGCTTTTGTCAGCAGTCACATCATCAATAAATACAAGAGAACCAGTTCCATTGGCAGCCATACATGCCCACTACCACCATGCTTCACTGATGAGGTGGTATGCTTAGGATCATGAGCAGTTCCTTTCCTTCTGCATACTCTTCTCTTCCCATCAGTCTGGTCCAAGTTTTTGGACCAGTCTGGACCAGTCTTGGTCTCATCTGTCCATAGGATGTTGTTCCAGAACTGTGAAGGCTTTTTTAGATGTCGTTTGGCAAACTCTAATCTGGCCTTCCTGTTTTTGGTGGTAATGTCATGGCGTGGGCATGTATGGCTGCCAATGGAACTGGTTCTCTTGTATTTATTGATTATGTGACTGTATATGTGTGTAATTTGTATTCGCTGGGGGCCATTATCAATCTGAATAATGTATTCATATTCGGATACACATCTACAGTGGGGAGTGATAACTGAAAGTTCTTATTAACAACCTAGTGGACTCAGTGCTGATCATTCTGTACCTTATTCCTGATGGGAGAAGGGAGAACAGTGGATGTGCTAGGTGATTGGGGTCTTGCTCTACAGCATTATTATGGCCGTGTCTGTAAAGAAATGCCAGGAAGGGATCTTATACCTTGGTGTGTAGGAGAAAACAAATGCCTGGGTTTTTCTACTAAATGAGTAAGGGAGCAGATCCTTAGAGATCAATGTTCCATTAGATTTAGTTATCTTTCTTGCCCTATCTGAGTTGGGTAACTTTGAACTCTCATACTGGTTGTGTTACCAAAGTATTTAATTTTAGCATAACAGGTCTTGCAAACTGCAAAGCTGCCAATCTTAATTTCTTCCATCTGCCTCCAAATGTCAGCTTTTAAAAAAGAAGGTGCGGGTTTGACTTCTTGCCACGAATGTTGAGGGGGCTCCTGAATGGCACAACAGGAAAGCATTTGCCCTATCACCTGGCAATCACAAGCTCAAATCCCAGCAATGCCATAGCCATCCATGGTCAGGAGTCCAAGAGAGCAAAATTGGCCTTACTGGAGGGTGTTGTGTTTATGGATTGTAAGCAAGACACAGTATTCCAAACTCCATTTTTTATTCAGAACACTAACTTCACACATTAACTTCCCATGTTCATGCTAGCCACTTTCTTCTCTTCTCTTTTTTCTTAACTCAACTAACAGTGAACATGTACTCTTGATAACAGTAGTTGTTGTGAAAACCTAGGCAACTATTCAGAAACCCTGTCTACTGTCAAGGAATACAGTAGATTTAATGTATATAAAACAGTGACCTATGCTTTATTATTCTTTTAACTCATAACGTGCATACGTATCTTGTCAGCAAAGTTTTGACATCTGAACATACAAACATTTAACCCATTTATGAACTTAATAATTTTTTTCACCTTAGGTGTAAGACAGTCCGATTCTTTTTACAACATAGTCTTTGGCCACATAGGCTTATGCCTCACATGTGAGTCTTTCCCAGGACTGTGTGTATTGTTGTGCATATTCTGTAATGTTATTTGTAGAGTCAGTCATCATGGGTGAGTATGAGTGGTGATTAGCATTTCACTGTTTTCTACAACAGAGTAGGAATATGTTGGGTCCAACTCTCTTTTCTACTCTTACAGGAACAGAAAATCTAGGATGGCCTTTTAGAGTTGCATGAGGAAGTCTTATCTTCACTCACCCTCCCGCACCAAAGACAGGATAGCGAGCACTGCATTTGTAGCCTGTGTACTGTCATATTTGTCCAGTTTCTTTTGCACATTCTCACAGACAGCAGCAAGATCACATTTTTCCTCGCCCTGCAAAGGCAGAATGTTAAGCCTGGTTTGCATCTTTCTCCCATATAACAGTTCATATGGAGACTCACCATAGTAGCATGAGGTGTTGCATAGTACACCTGAAGCCACTATGTGACAGCACTGTTCCATGGTTGTGAATGTTGAATTGTTGTCTGAATGCAGCCTTTCAGTGCACAGTGGAATCTTTCAACAGCACCATTAGATGCAGGGTAGTACAAAGATGTATAATATATATACATACTTTATATCTCATGCCTTCAAAAACTCAGAGAAAATAGCTGAGTCACATTGTCCATAACAATGCTCTCTGTGTTGCCATGACGAGTAAAAACAGTACCCAGAAATTTGATGATGTCCTTAGTAGATGCACTGCTAGCAAAAGCAAGCTCTGGGGACTTGGAATAGTAATCTGTTAGCGTTATGGCATATTGGCAAGCAGGAATGGCTGCTTCAACTTGTCTGACTACATCTAGACCCAGTTTTTTCCATGGGCCCCCTGGGAACTCAGGTCAGTCGAGCACTGGTGTGCATTCCTGAGAATAAGTCACAAGTCGGATGGAAGTTGTATACAATGGTGTGGCATTGAAGTGTTGTTTATATATGTGAAGTGGCAGTATAGACACAGAAGATCCACAATGAATTGTATGGTTGTGCCAGGCAAGGTAGGGGACAGCAACTTCGCAATGCAGTTTTTTTGGTACTTGGCCAGAATTCTATAAACACAGCACTGTGACGTCATGCACTTATACCTCACGCACATCACTACCTGAGCCTGAACGACACACTGGAGCAAAATGTCCTTTCTTATTGCACAATTTACACTGAATTTTTGCAGCAGGGCACTATGCTGACTAATTTAGCAAGATGTTTATCCAAACCACATCGGAAACATGACTTACGGTTAGAAGAAGTGGGGGGAGCAACTGGACTTGAACAATGTTTCCCTCTCATATGGCATGGCTTGAACTGTACGGCCCAAACTGCAGCATCCCTGTCGACCATCGTTTTCTTTGCGTGCTCAGCTGCGGCTTCTAATTATGTTGCAAGGGCGATGGCTTTCAGTAGTGTCAGGTCTGGCTCAAGTAAAAGCCTTTCTCTACTGTCATCGCTTTTCAAATGTTCCAGCAATTGATTGGGAATCATATCGTCAGGTTTATCATCAAAGTCACACTTAGTGGCGAGTGCATGCAAAGCAGCAACATACTGTTGTATGTTTTCATGTAGGGCTTGTGTTCTTTACCTGAATGTATGCCACTCCACAACAATGTTACTTTGGGAATAAACTGTTTTTTCAATGCAGCGACTGCAGTATCATATGTCTCACCTCTGTCCCTCGGTACCTAGGCAATGAAGTAATGTAGCTCTCATCCGGGCGTCAGGTCATGCTCCCCTTGCATTGATCACCAGCAAATAGATATCAAACACGCGCAGCCACATGTTGAATGGCATGGTCGGTTCTCCTGGCCAGGTCAGAAACACTGGAGACATTGTACACCAATCAGTACTATTCAGTACTCAAAACTTAGCATCCTCGTTGCCAATTTGTTATTTTTACGGATTGTAAAAATGTTCCAAACTCTTTTCTTTATTCGGAACATTAACTTCACACATTAACTTTCCACGTTCATGCTAGCCACTTTCTTCTCCTCTCCTTTTTGCCAGTTACCATTCACAGCCTCTCCTCTTCAGTGTCTCTAGTGGCAGCACAGTATAATAATCATAAGACACAACAGAGGGATAGGCAGCAATCTGTGTCTGTGAGCTCATTCATGCAGAATGGCGCTTTCCTCTCAGTGTGTTACACCGCCCCGTGAAAGCAGTTGTGTTTCTGGCATCAACACAAAATCTGTCAAGAAAGTATCATGATGCACAGTACAATTACTTCCTCCACCCCTACTGTTTATGGCACTAATGCCTTCTGAGATCAGGTAAGCCTTTTTGACTGAAAATGAGGTGTGCGGTGTCGATTTGAGGTCATTGGTGATGGTAACTCTCAGAAGTGTAAACCTTCTGACACTGCATCCTCTTGAATGTAGATTGTAGAATCTTCAGCTTTAAATGTAAAAAGAATAAAACACAACTGGCTGCTGTCCCTGCTGAGAAATTAAAACTTAGCCAGCTTGTCATGTTACAGATATTACTTGACTAAATTGATAAATACATGTTTGAGATTTTCTAATTGCCTTACTCTTGTGTTACTTTCTTTTAAAAATTGTCTGTGATGTAATGTAGCATTAGCAGTGGTATTTCAGTGGTATGTTCATTTCTACCTTTCTATCTGCTGGCAAAGATGGTCAGCTTGGTCTGTGTTTTGGCACAGACTTCAATATGTTAATTTAAAATATCTTTCCATGTTGTCACTTTACTGAGAAACCGCAATACCCAATGCTTTTTCTAAGACAATTAATAAACAAATTTAAAAATGTGCTCTTATTTAACAAAGCAGAATGTATAATTATATACAATATCTCAATGTATATAATTATACATTCTGCTTTGTTAAATAAGAGCACATTTTTAAATCTGTTTATTATTTGTCTTAGATTATTGTTACTATAGAAACAATAATGTATTAGAAGGAGCACATTAACATAAACCTGTGATTTGCCTCACAGCCGGCACTACTTTCAGAACTGCTGTTATCAGAGGATGTGGATTAATTTTCTGTAAGGCTCTGACAGGAGTTCTGGCTGTAACATAAGTAATAGGTTTATATTAATGCACTCCTTCATTTCAGTAACAGTAAATTTTCCACCATGGCAGTCTGTAGGATAGAGGAGTTTTATGTTTTATTAACAAAAGAGACATTAGAAAGAGAGGCTAGTGAGGGAAAAACTGCTTATAGGTGCTATAACAAAAGTGGTAACAGGAACTAACTTGTCTCGCAGACGTTCCATACCCTTAACTGTAACTATAAACGGTAAAAAGCATGAAGTGTTGTTCATTAATAAGTCATGTAGTATAAAAGGAATGCTGTTACAGGAAAACAATGCTTCCCATCAGGCCCATGGTATGGATTATTTTCCTATGACAGTATGACCAGTCATGTGTTATTACTTTCTTTATCAACGCCTTCTGACCTTCTGAATCGGATTCACGAATTCAACAGCACTGTGGAATAAGTAATGAATAAAACACGACGAGGCACTGTGTTTTAGCAAACTAATTAACAGTGCTGTGGTATGATGCGGCCCCTTCCTTTTGCTTAGTTTAAAGGTGCCTGCCACACACTCCAGTTGGTAACTTTGTTGGTAAAGTTGGTAAAGTCATTCTCCGGGTCTTAAAGTAAAAGTAAAGTGAGTCGAGTCTGACTCAGGACAGCGTTTGTAACCTTAACCTTCAGAAAATAGAAAAAGTAAAAAAATGTGGCTACCATTTGTTTGTGTTACGTTACTGGTGTGCTATTACTGATTAGTCAGGGAGACTACTAGCAAGACTACTGCTTACACAAAAGGTCATGGTTGAAAACCCTTGCTTTAGATGATTATCGAACGTTTTTAAGAACGCTTGGAGTGTAAAATCGATCTGCCGTAAATAGGCGTGTTTGTCGTAAAGCTGGTCGTTACCATAGCTACTAGCGACTCAGCAACACATGCATCTAGTAATGGCGACAGAAGAAGAATGTGCTGCTGCGGAAATTATGAGATCTTTGGGCCGACACTTAAACTGTTTGAATGAAGGTCAGAAAAGCACAAGAAAACAAGCATTGGAGGATATAAAAAAAGAAACCATAGAGAAAGGTTTGTCAAGTACCGTGTTACAAGAAGTTTTTGCGTGTCTGCTGAAGCCGCTTCTGAGATGCCTATCAGATCCTATGGAAAGATGCCGAGAAGTTGCTATTCAAATAATTGGAGACTTCATAAGATGCGTTTCAAAACCAGAGTCGTCAGTGCCTTATATAATGCCTTCCTTGGCTCAGCGACTCGGTGGAAAAGAGATAGTAGAACCAGCAGAAGAGTTGCGGCTGTCCATGGTAGAAGTTCTGTCGCTTATTGCAGAGGTCTGCGGAAGGCACCTTGCCCCGTACCTGGACGATATGATAAAAATCCTGCAAAAAACTATAATCGACCCTTTCCCCGACGTTATAAAGGAGAGTTGTAAATGTACAATACAGTTTGCCCGGAGTATACCAGGTGAGTTTTTGGCATAACCACATCTCTAGCCTTCAAAAGTAAATTAAAGTTAATGCTGTTTATAGGAAAAGGAAGGCTAAGGAATAATCCTGCTAATGCATTTGTTTATTAATGGAGGCAGGAAGGGAAACTCTGTTTAACACGTGAGTTGTTAACTAGACAACTAGCGTAAATTCCTTTCAGTCCAAGTCGGGGGAGTGCTGCTTTGCAACTGGGAAATATGTAAACTAGCCGATAACTGATACCGCCGTAGAGTTGGTTCTATTTTGGGCATTCACAGAATATTCGAGTTTCACAATTCCATATTTCTCAAGAAATATATTTACAAAGTTATAAAACGTGAATATTCTCACTCTGGAGTGGATAGAGAACCATCTACAATCGAATATACACTCACGGAGCACTTTATTAGGTACACCTGTAAACCTACTTAGCAGTGCGGTGCATAAAATCATGCAGGTTCGGGACAGCAGCTTTGGATAATGTTCACATCACCCATCAGAACAAGGAAAAAAAGTGATCTCAGTGATTTTAACCGTGGCATGATTGTTGTTGCCAGACGGGCTGATTTGAATATTTCTATAACTGCTGATCTCCTGGGATTTTCATAGACAATGGTCTCTAGAGTTTACTCAGAATAAAGAATTGCAATAAAATGTGCAATAAAGAAAAAACATCCAGTGAGCAGCAGTTCTGCAGGCAGAAATGCCTTGTTGATGAGAGAGGTCAATAGAGAATGGTCAGATTGGCTTGAGCTGACAGAAAGGCTACATTAACTCACATAACCACTCTGTACAATTGTGGTAAGCATAAAAGCATCTCAGAATGCACAACACATCGAAAGTTGAGGTGGGTGGACTACAACAGCAGAAGACCATACTTTCGCCAGGGAGACAAAGGAGGCAGCATCCTGAGAGTGAGCAGCTGTTCCATTGTGTAAACAATGCTGGCTTGATGATAATCAATCCCAAGGGTCAGTAGGATGATAAGAGATGTGCCAGTCCACGTGGTATCCCTTTTGACCATGCTTAGGCCAAAGAAAATCACAAGAACAACAAAAAGAATGATGAAAATAACACACAAATACAGAGCTTCTGTAACAGGCAGCTCTTGCATACAAGCCCATGTGAGTTCATATTAAATACATTTCTTACTATTATATATTTTCAATATTTAGATAATGGACATAGCCTATATAAGGGGTTACTAGTTAACCAGTAGGCCTAATAAAAAAAAAATGACTGGACTAGATGATTAGTCTACTTTAAAGCAAAAACCAATGAGTTCCATACATAGTGAAGTGACCCATATTCAGAATTTGTGCTCTGCATTTAACCCACACACCACAGTGAGCAGCCTTTTTTGCTGCAGCGCCCAGGGAATTGGTGCCTTGCTCAAGGGACTCACCTAAATTGTGGTATTGAGGGTGGAAGAAAGCGCTGATCATTGACTCCCCCCACCTACAATCCCTGCCGGCCTGGGACTCGAACCCACAACCTTCAGGGTTGCAAGTCCAACTCGCTAACCATTAGGCCACAACTGCCCCCAAAGGGATATCAAAGTGAAAATTTACTGTTTACTGGCCACTTTAATAGGACCACCTGTACACCTGTCTTTTGTGCAGTTATATCCAATAAGCCAATCATGTGTCAGCGGCACCATGCATTAAATGCAGATATGAAGATATAAATGAAGATACAGGACAGGTATAATGCTCACATCAAACATCAGAATGGGGAAAAATATCTCAGTGATCATCTTATCACTTATCTTAATGACCGTGGCATGGTTATTTGTACCATAACCTGTTTTTACTTCAACTCTCCAGTATCGGTGAACCTGTGCCCACTGTAGCCTCCGCTTCCTGTTCTTGGCTGACAGGAGTGCAATACAATCTTTTGCTGTTGTAGCCCATCCATCTCAAGGTTCAGCGTGTTGTGTGTTATGGAATGCTTTTAAGTACAGTTGTAAAGAATGGCTATTTGTGTTACCGTAGGCTTCCTATCAGCATGTACCATTCTGTCCATTCTCCTCTGACCTTACTCATCAACAAGTTGTTTCCACCCACAGACCTGCTGCTCACTGAATGTATTTTGTTTTTCCTCATCATTCAGTCAACTTTATTGACTTTATTCAGTGTTTTTTGTACCATTCTTTGTAATCTCTAGAGATTGTTGTGTGTGAAAATCCCAGGAGACCAGCTCTTTCTGCAATACTCAAACCTGCCCATTTGGCACCAACAGCCATGCCACAGTCAAAGTCACAGAGACCACATTTGTCCTCATTCTGATGTTTAATGTGTGAACATTAACTAAAGCTCTTAACCTGTGTCTGCATGGTTGTGTGCATTGCATTGCCGTTACATTTTGTTACTGGTTGTGACTATAAAACTCATTTAAAGTGAAACAACTTACAGGAACACTTAAAACTTACTGTACTCCCTTCACTGGTTGAATTTATGGCAATTGTAAATAACTTTGAGAATAGCCATAGTGGAAGTTGTTTCTGTGATATTTGATTGTATATTATTATGTATGTTTCTATTTCTGTTTGATTTATTTATTTATTTTCACTTATTTTGGTTGGAGTTTTTCTTAATGTGTTAACTGTTGTTAACTGGTGTCTTTAATTGTTGTGTTTTTTGCTGCCTTCTTGGCAGAGATTTTATCTCAATGAGTTTTTTTATTCTGGTTAAATATAGGTTACAACCAAACATGATTGCATGAATGAGCAGATGTCTAGATGTTCCTAATAAAATGGCCAGTGAGTGTATATGGCTTACTTGTGTAATTGAATAGGATCCAAAGAGAGAACAGTTTCTAATTAATTATTTCTTGATCTATTTTTATAAATATACAGTCAGCTCCATAAGTATTTGGACAGTAACACACTTTTCGTAATTTTGTCTCTGCACACCACTACAATGGATTTGAAATGAAGCAATCAGGATGTGATTGAAATGTAGTCTTTCAGCTTTAATTCAAGCAGTTTAACAAAAAATATTGCAATAACCGTTTAGGAATTACAGCCATTTTTTACATAGTCTCTCCATTTTCACAGACTCAAAAGTAATTGGACAAACTAACAATCATAAATATTAGGATTATTTTTAATACTTGGATTCTTTGCAGTCAATGACTGCCTGAAGTCTGGAACCCATAGACATCACCAATGCTGAGTTTCCTCTCTTGAGATGCTTTGCCAGTGACCCAGTTTCATTGGCAGCCACACATGCTCATGCCATAACACTTCATCCACATTTTTGACAGACGATGTGGTATGCTTTGGATCGTGAGCCCTTCCTTTCCTTCTCCGTAGTCTTCTCTTCCCATCATTCTGGTACAAGTTAATCTTGCATCAGAACTGGTCAGGCATTTTTTTTTAAGAGGGTTTTTTTTTTAAGCAAAGTCTAATCTGGCCTTTCTGTTCTTGAGTGTTTTGCACCTTGAGGTAAACCGTCTGTATTTACATTCATGAAGGCGTCTCTTGATTGTAGACTTTGACAGTGATATGCCTACCTTCTCGAGAGTGTTCTTGACTTGGCTAGAAGGCGTTTTTTTTCACCACGGAAAGAATAATGCGATCATCCACTTAAGTTGTCTTCTGTGGGCATTCCAGGCCTTTTGGTGTTTCTAAGCTCTCCAATGCATTCCCTCTTTTTAAGAATGTACCAAATTGTTGATATGGCCACTCCTAAAGTTTCTGGTATCTCTCTGATAGGTCTGGTTTTTTTTTCAGCCTAATGATGTTCACTTTGATGTTCTCTTTCACTTGCATTGACACCTCTTAGGACTGCATATTGAGAGTTCCCATGAACAGCTACCAAATGCAAATTCAATGCTTGGAATCACCTCTAGACTTTTTATTTCCTTAATTTGTAATGAAATAATGAGGAACCAGGCCACACCTGGCCATGAAACTGCTTATCACTCAATTACCCCATTACTTTTGAGCCTGTGAAAATGGAGAGACTATGTAAAAAAAATTACTGCAATTACTAAACGGTTAGTGCAATATTTTTGTTAAACCCCTTGAATTAAAACTGAAAGTCTACATTTCAATCACATCTTGATTGCTTCTTTTCAAATCCATTTTGGTGGTGTACTGAGGCAAAATTATGAAAATTGTGTCACTGTCCAAATACTTATGAACCTGTCTGTAAATACAAAATTCAAAGTATTAATATCGGAATATTAGTCTTGGTATTAGATCAAAAAGAAAATCAGTTGCATCAGCCCATCCCCAATGCTTTATAGACATGGTTCTTTTTCTGTCTTTTCTTTTCTATTAAAACTGCGTAAAACTTTACTTGTTTCTAACATTTTCTGTTTTGACTTAATGTTTTGTTATTTATTTGTTCTTTGAAAACTGACATAGATCACTTCCACATGCAAGCAGAGTGCCTGGTTAAGCCCTTGATGCAGACTATCTCACACCAGCATTCACGGGTGCGAATGGCTATCATAGAGGCTTCTGGGGCTGTTGTCCGGTATGGCACAGTGAAGACCATGGATGATGTGCTCTCTCACATGGCACAGAGACTGTTTGATAACTCACCCCAGGCAAGATGATTTTCTAGATTATGTTTTCATATTTAATATTTTTGTGTTTTCCATAATTTAACACACCTGATCTAGCTCAGCTGATTATCATGCCATTTATGCACTACAGACCTGCCAACCTTTGCACAGTTTGTGTAGGAGCCTCAGATTTTAATACTGAAGTATGGTACTATGAGTAAAAACATGTCAAAAGGACAGTGTTCTTTCCCCCCCCCCAAAAAAAATACAGTTGAGCATCGGTGTATTATTCTGGAATGATTGATAATTGCATAGGTATTTTGAACTCACAGATAATTAACAGATAACCCTGGAAGCCTCAATCCCATCACAAATTAATAATCCTTTGATCAGTGCTCTTGTCTCAACGTGATTTTCCTGCTTAAAAGATGCTCTGATGTAGCGCCCTCACTTTCTGTCAAGGTAAATATAGAATGTTTTGAGTTCATTAATGTAGAATAAAACTCAAAAAAGTCAAAGTATTTTTGTCTTAGCAAAGGTTAGCCAAAAAAATGGTTACCATTAGTTATCTATATTTATTATGAATGCCACTGAAATTCTTTGGCCAAAAATGGTCAAAAACTCAACATTTGGTTTTTGGCCAAAGAGAAGCAAAAGCTAAAAATTGCAATGATAATCAGGCGGTGAATAAAACATAGTTTATTTCCTTTGCTCTGCAATTAGCAGGTGATATGTAAAAGGATTATACTGAAAATGTACTGTGTTATATTTTCTACAGTTTTACAATTTCCTTGGGACATGCCCTTATGATTTTGCAATTTGTAGTAGCTCTTGCCATAGGACGTTGTGCTTTGCATTATGGAAATAGGGTCCCATTTCTCACTCAGGGTAATAGTGAGACTCTGATGTTGATGTACCCTCTTAATAGTCTATGCATCTTGCTGTTCTTTGCCATGACTTTTTCTAGGTGAGGAAGGCTGTGACTTTGGTTGTTGGTGACTGGCTTCTCAACCTCCGGGACAGATACTCTTACTTCCACAAGCTTATTCCACTGTTGCTGAGCAGCCTCAGTGATGATCTCCCAGAGATAAAGTATCACTAACCAATGACATTATTATGCCATTTCTGATCATGACTATGTATAACCGTTTAAAGTTTGGTGTAGCAATTTGGTAAAAGTGGGTCTTATTTTCTTTGTTCAGGGCTTTGGCATGTGAGCTTTGGAGGCAAGTTGGTACTCAGTGGGAGAAAGAAAATGAAGATGATCTGAAGGACAAAATGGACTTCTTCCTTTCCCCAACTTTGCAGTACCCTCATGGAGGTGAGTTTAACAAATACATAATAAGTGTCCATAGAGCGTGCTCCATGATGCGGCGGCACATATTTAAGGTTTGAGTCAGCAGTGTTATTTCAGGTGTGTTTACTGCATGATGCAAAAACTTTTTTATATTCACTTCACAGTGTGTGCAGTTTTTGGCTGCGAAGTTATTTAACATTTAAGCTATTTGTTTGTTCCCTAGTTAAATTTGTATAAATGAGATGCATTGTGAGAATGCATCTCTATCACGTCTAGATCACTATTATGTCCATTTTTTTCAAATTACATTTTAAATCTTTTTTTTTTTTTTTTTTTTTTTTTTTTTTTCCCTTTT
>CM040987.1:17583798-17596307 GCA_022985145.1 Pangasius djambal | reverse complement strand
TTGAGTCTGGTTCCTCTCAAGGTTTCTTCCTATCTCCATCTCAGGGAGTTTTTCCTTGCCACCGTCGCCTCGGCTTGCTCTTCAGACACACTCTCACACTTCATCTTACTTTTTTGTTTGTGTAAAGCTGCTTTGAGACAATGACATTGTAAAAAGCGCTATACAAATAAACTGAATTGAATTGAATTGAATTGAATGATCTCCTTCAGTGAGGCTGTGAGCTGCAGACCTGTCCTTAGTATTGTTTTAATTGTATAGCTACTTAGCAAATGAAATGTTAAATTATTTTCAAAAGTTTAGAAAATATAATGTCCAAAAGGAACCAAAATGGCATTATATCATTTCATTTTTTATTTTGGAGCTATTTACACACAAAATAAATGGCAAATAGGGGTTTGACTTTTAATTTTCCCACTTTAATTTTAATTTTATTTTTGGCACAACATACCTCCCATACTTGTTAAGTAAAAATTAAAATTCTTCTTCTTCTTCTTCTTCTTCTTTCGGCTTTTCCCTTCAGGGGTCGCCACAGCGAATCATCACTCTCCACCTATCCCTATCTTCTGCATCCTCAACACTTGCACCCACTAGCTTCATATTCTCATTTATTACCTCCATATACCTCCTCTTTGGCCTTCCTCTTTGCCTCCTGCCTGGCAGCTCCATGTCCACCATTCTCCTACCAATATACTCACTCTCCCTCCTCTGAACATGTCCAAACCATCTTCATCTGGCCAAACTAAAAATTAAAATATTTGTTCAAAATGTTCATCACCATAGGTCATTGTAACAACCCTGTGTGTAGGTGGGGCCTTATCATTTGCAGCTCACATGGCCTCAGAAACATAGAGATGTATGTTTACACTGTATGTTTGCGTTCTTTAACTTGTTTCATTTCCACTCTGTTTGTGTTTATTATTTTGAACTGTGTAAGTGCAAACCTATGCAATATAGGCCACAACAAAATAAACAACTGTTGATAAAGTCTATAAAGTCTAATATAAATGATACTTTCTCTCTTGTTTTCTCTTTTGCAGGCAATGGAGTGTGTGTTGCGTTTGTGTCAAGTGCTGAGTCTCAGTAGTGTGCATGAGCTCTACAGAAAGCACATGGCACAGTTGCTGCAGTGGCTGTTGGAATCCCAAAATACCTGGTCCACTTACTCTATCCAAAAAACCCAACTGGAGATTATCGCCCTTCAGTCTGGTGTGTGTGGGCATGTTTTTATAAGTTGGTGGGGATCAAGGAATATCTGACAGTTTTGACCTTGTGGGGAATATTTGCAAAGCTGCTCTTTTTTTTTTTAAACTGCTTTAAAGCTTAATTAGCCACATATGACAGTGGAAACATATGACAGTAGTGCTCCCAGGCTATTATGAGTTTGAATCCCTATGATGCCACAGCCAAGGAAAAAATATGGGTGGGGGACACACACGACTTTGTTTGGCACTAAGTCAACTCCAATTCCAGTGGCTGCTTTCATTTTTCTATAGAAAATGCCCTGTTATGAAAAATCAGCTTGTGTGACACTGTAATCAGTAACAACACTTCCTCTTCCTCTCCTTCTGATTGTATCTGCTCATCAGTATGCTTATCTATCTAGAATTATTAACATCAATAACAAGATTAAATTTATTCTTCAATATTTGAGATTATAAAACATATATTACTATAAAAGATATGAGAATCACTTGATGTCACTCTGTGCTTTTCTGAAAGTTAAACTTTCAGAAAACGACCATAACAATGGTGGAAAGCTTTGAAGAGAAGCTAACAGAGCGCTTCTTTATTTGTACAACACTGACAAATAAGCCTCCCCTAATACTTAGTGTGCAGTTACTGACTCAAAAACCTGTTGACTAGCGATTTTTAGGCTCTAACTTGACTTCTAGTGGACGTAGATCTTAATTGCAGACAAGTGTGGGAAGTAGTGGCCTCTCCCACCAGGCTGGTTTAGTAGAAATATGGTTATCTAAGGGTACTTTCACATGGAAAACACTTATTGTGCTGGTATGAAGAAAGTGGTTCACACAACATGCATACTGTAACCATAACAGTACTCTTAGCAGTCCTACATATCTGTGTCAGTATCGGCTAACTAACTAGGCTAGCTTGCTATCTAGATTGGATAATCTAGAGTAATACATATAGTAATGTGTCAGTAATACATATTAAATGAAGATTGGTTTAATTCTATGAGGAGATTGTTTGCCTTTGCTGAAGCATTGGAGGCCAAAAATCAAGAGAAACTGAGCTCTTTGTGTGCCTTGACTGTATGCATCTATAGTTAAAGTGGTATACCACTTAACATGAATGTCCAGTGATTGAACCAAAAATATCTAAATTGTTTTCTTTTGTTTCTTTTTTTGCAACGTTGGAATATGATGCAGTGAAATATTTTCATTTCAATATGTCATAAGTCTCCCTATATTAACTCACTAACAAGTCTAAAAATGTACACTGGCACCATGTTTTACATATTTATTTTTCTCACTTAACCCGAACTTGTGACCTGATTGGGGAAAAAAGCAATTGATATTAGGGCTGCACAATATTGAAGAAAAATGTGATATGTGATAACTTGTTAAATAATGCAATATGTGGTACAATAATGCTATAAGTGTGTAAAATCAATTTAAGTTATATTTATATATATTTACATATTTAAAAACTAGAAATGACATAACCAGCATACAAGTTTAAGTTCTTTTGAGGAAAAGAAAGCATTCTTTGCTATCTGCATCGCCGTAATACTTTGACTTTTCGTAATTTTTTTTAAAGTATTAAAACCATTCAGTTGTAGCAAGCCCTTTGATATGCATATCATGATATTTATATTTGCGATATTTAGATAATTTTAATATATTGTGCAGTCCTACTTGATATCACTTATTTTTTCAATGCTGGAAGCTCTTATGTTAGACAAAACGATACAGAGACAGTAGGGGCTATCACAGCAATAAATATCAATGCAGAAGCAAAACATTAGCTACGTAAGCTAGTTCAACACTATAACTTGGATAGAGTCTTTTTGTAAGGAATAATGTCAGCTTTGCAGGGGTGAATGCCTCAGTTAACAACAGTTTTACAGGAAATACTGCAAAAGTCTTAAGTTATCTTAGTAATGTTATAGTCACTGCTGCTGGAGAAATATCATGTCATGGCCCATGGTCTTGTTTTGGATATTAGTATGTTGCTAATTGTGTGAGAATGTTTTTCCAGGCCCAGTGGTTGGAGAATTTCTCCCAGAGCTCATACCTCTATTGCAGAATTGTTTATTGCCCAGTCAAGACCCAGAGATTCGGCTGCACATTTTCACTATGCTCTCCAAGCTTCTGTTGAATGCTAGCAATACACTGGATTCACAAGGGTAAGTTGCTCACTCTCTCACACACAGCTGTATTACAAATTAACTGAGACTCCAGTATTCCAAAGCCTGGCTAGAACAGTAAATAGTTTATAGCCCATATCCATGTGGCACACAGACAGTTGCTTTAAGACTTCACAGGAAGCCAGGCTTCTTCTAAAATTTAATTGAAATGCAGCAATGAAATGTTTACCAAAGTGTCTATTTTATTCATCAGTCTTGGTAGTATTCAATATGTTATCAAATCAAATGATTAATTATCTTTCTGCAGTATCGCACTGTTTGTTCATTAAACTCAATGCCTCTATGCAGCCTGTGTGAAAATCTCCTTTGTAGCCCCCGACACAGAGCTAATATACAGCTATTGAAGCTGGTGCATCGTTTAGTGTCTGTTAGGTGTTCGTGTACTCTATTTTTTAATGGGACAAAAGATTAACGCTCATTGGACAGCAGGCTTTTAATGCGTCCTTTTGAGTCTCGCCCGAGCAGATGGCTTCCCTGGGAGTGAATGGATATAAAAATGAAATAATGGATATAAAAAGTCTACACACCCCTGTTAAAATGGCAGGTTTTTGTGATGCAAAAAAATGAAATCAAGAGATTTCAAGAGATTTTATTTGTCACATATACAGTATAACTCAAAGTGAAATGAAAGCCTGGCCTACTCCTCTATAGACTGTGCAATTAAATACTAAATTAAGAATCAGAAATGAATAAGAAATAAGAAATGTAAAAAAAAAAATTTTTAAATATAGCTGCAAGCAGCGATGACGGACCGGGTACTACGGTGCCATCGCCATCCGGTGGGTGCATGACAACAATGCATAGTGAAGCGAGTGCTGTAGTGTAACTTGTTTTGCAGATTCCATGTCCAAACATGCAGCTAATATTTGGTGAGATAATGCATGAAGAAGAAAAGAGATCTATCTTGTTATCCTTAATCACTAATTAATTATAGTGAAGTAATGTGTAGTGGGCACATGCATTTAAGGGGGTGCAACTTAGCTCTGTTTGTGCCTTTCTCTTAGTTTGTGATTTGATTTTAATTACAATGTAACAGCTATGCAAAGATTAATTGTAATATTAGCTATATAGTAGATGTCTCTTCAGAAAAAAGGATTGTTGTTTTTTTTTTAAATCCACATTAAATCCAAAATGACCTACTTCCTGTTGGTGAAATTTTAAGAACGCATAAGCCTCAAAAACACCCGAAAAGAGTATTAAAGTTTGATGCATTACCATGGCAACACTATTTAAGATATCAAGAATCCTGTATCAATTTTACACCAGCCATGTCTCGTCATTACTCTACATAAAGTTTGAAGCGATTTGGGTAAATATAGAAGGCTATTTAAAAGTTTTAAGCGTTGTTTTAAGTGACACACTTCCTGCTGCCAGTTGTTGGAGCTATGACAGTGATTCACAGTAGTCATATCCATGTGCTCAGCCCCCATGACTAAACATACAGTTCAAGTTTAGTCTAAATTACTCAATGCATGCAGAAGATATGCGACACTTCCTGTTTCCCTTTTTTCGCCATAAATTTATTGCCTCGCCATGGTGAAACCACTCAAGATATCAAAAATCTGCAGTTTTTAAAAAAATCTATATTAAATCCAAAATGACCTATTTCTTGCTGGGCGGAGCTAATGACTGTTATTTTGAAAGTTGTCCGGCTTGATGAGAATAATATATGGACCGAGTGTGGTGACTGTAGGTGAAACTGACCCAACCAGTTTAGTCAAAAGGGGGTTCTACAGAGCCTCCCTCCAAGCCCATGTCTTAGCTTTTGCCTATGCTTAACAGTCAACAGTTCTGATGTGTGTGCCAATTTTCATGAAATTTTAAGCATACTAAGAGCCTCAAAACACCCGAAAAGAGCAGTGATGTTTGATGTGTTACCATGGCAACACTAAGCTATCCTTTCACTAGCCTTTCACAATTTTACATCAGCCATATCTTGACATTATTCTGACCAAGTTTGCGGCGATTCGGGTAAATATAAGAGGATTATTGTCTATTGTTGTAAGTCACACACTTCTGTTGTAAGTCACACACTTCCTGCTGCCAGTTGGGGCACTATGACTTTGACTCAAAATAACCACATCCTTGTGATCAGCCCCCAGTACCAAACATACAGCCCAAGTTTCATCTAAATGGACTCAGAAGATATGAGACACTTCCTGTTTCCCTTTTGTCGCTATAAATTTATTTCCTCGCCATGGCAAAACCATTCGAGATGTCAAAAATCCCTTTGCAATTTGTCATCGTCAATGTCTTGGCATAGTGTTGACCGAGTATGGTGACAATCACATGAATCCCTCAGGAGGATTATTTAAAAGTTGCACCACATGCACTTTTCATAAAATTCAAAATGGCCAACTTCCTGTTGGGCGAAGCTAACGATTGTCAGTGCGAAAGTTCTTCGGGTCAATGAGGACAATATGTGAGTTTCGTACATATACGTACAAGTGTGTGCGATATGTGCACCAAGTTTATGTACCGTAGTACCGTACTCCAGAGACCCCCCACCACACCCATGTGTTACCCTTGGCCCGGGCCTAAGTAAACTCTGATGTGTGTGCCGAATTTCCTGAGCTTTTGAGCATGTTATGGGCCCCAAAAGCCCCGAAACCTTGAAAAAAATAATAAAAAATAAATAATAATAATTCTTAGGAAAACAATAAAGCCCTGTGCACTTTCAGTGCTTGGGCCCTAATAAGATAATAGAAATAAGAAAATATATGTACAAGAATATGTGCAAAAAGGGAAAAAGGATGTATAAAATGCAATTAGTGTGCAAAAAATGGATGTACAAAATCTGCATTATGTTATGTGTACAAAATCTGCGAGTATGTTACGTGTAGTAACAATACAAAGTAAAAAGTGTGCGGCGTTTCAGTGGAGTGCAGAGTGACTGGAGAGTCTTTATGGAGTCTTAAGGGATCTATATGGTGGACATATCCGTGTTGAGGAGTCTGATGGCCTGAGGGAAGAAGCTCCTCCTGAGCCTCTCAGTTTTAGCCATCAGACTACAGAAGCGCTTGCTTGATTTCAGCAGGCTGAACAGACAGGTACTGGGGTAGGGGAGAGCAGACCTGGACAGGCGCTCAGCTAAGGGCACCTCTCTCTGCAGGGTCTTGTGGTCCTGGGTTGAGCATTTACCGTACCATGCTGTGATGCTCTGAGTCAGTACACTTTCTATAGCCCCAGTATATATATAGCTCACTGGGGAGACCCTGAATTTTCTCAGCAGTCTCAGATGGTATAACCGCTGTCTGACTTTGTTCACCTGCGCTTGGATGTGATCTTGTCAGTACCTTTTCCACCCTCAATGTGAAATTACAACGTTTAAAAATTGATCAGAAACAATCAAACATTTTAGGGAAAATAGAAAAAATAAATGAAGTTACAATAACCTGGCTGCAAAGTAATAAAAATATTAATAAATGTTTATTTCATATAGCAGCTTTAAAAAGGCCTCTCAAGGCGCTTTACATAGGAAAAGAAAATAGAAATAGACGTACATAGCATAAAACAAAGTATATAAGCATGTATCAAAAACAGTTAATAATAAAATACAATTCAATAATAATATACTCCAAGGTTACATTTAAAGAGCCACCTTTACGAAGCTGGTGAGGAGAGCCAATGAGCATTACTTCAGACTTATTACTGTTAAAACAAAGAAAATTTTCAGTGTGAAAGAAAAGTAAATGCCACGTTATTACCAGGTTTAGAATGAATGTTACTCTGTGTGCCATCTGCGTAAAAATTATATTTAAGACCAAGAGATCTTAAGAGCTGACCAAGAGGAAAAATGTAAATGTTAAAAAGTAAGGGGCTCAAGATTGAACCCTGAGGGACACCACAGCGAACTGAACCCATCTCTGACCTGCTTCCACCCTGAGAGATAAACTGCCTATGATCTGAGAGATAGGATCTAAACCAATTTAAAGCAGTCACTGAGACACTAAGACAGTACTGGTAAGTAAAAGAAAAATGGCACTGAGATCACGAAGGATGAAGATAGAAAGAGAACCAGAGTCAGAAGCTATTAACAAGTCATTAGTGACCTTAACTAGAGCTGTTTCTGTAGTGTGGAGTTATGAAAACCAGATTGAAGGGGCACAAAAAGATTAATAGTGAAGTGATTGTGTAATTGAAATGCAACAGTTCTAAGATTTTTTGCAAGGAAAGGAAAGTTAGAGATAGGATGAAAGTTGTTAAAGTTGTCCAAATTAGTGTTGTCACAACACCAGTACACAGGGGGTCATGTATTACGGTCAGGTCCGGAAGTATTTGGACAATGACAGAGTTTTTGTGATTTTGCCTTTATACACCACCACAATGAAATAAAACAATCAAGATGTGATCGAAGTGTAGACTTTCAGCTTTATTTTAAGAGGTTCCACAAAAATATGGCATTTACCATTTAGGAATTACAGCCATTTTAAACAAAGCACTTCCATTTTCAGGGGCACAAAGGTACTTGGACAATTTACTGACAAGAAGTTAATTGACCAGATGCAGTCCATTCCCTCATTACTTC
The DNA here is from genome assembly GCA_022985145.1 of Pangasius djambal. Taxonomy (NCBI): domain Eukaryota; kingdom Metazoa; phylum Chordata; class Actinopteri; order Siluriformes; family Pangasiidae; genus Pangasius; species Pangasius djambal. The sequence continues at coordinate 17,588,388 of CM040987.1, read as the reverse complement.
AAGACAAATGAAGCAGATAAAAGGTCTGGAGTTGATATCAGGTATTGAGTTGGCATTTGGCAGCTGTTCAACTGGAGCTACCAATATGAAGTCTAACGAAATCTCAATGCAAGTGAAGGAGGCCATCATTAGTCTGAAAAAACAACATAAATCTATAAGAGAGATAGCAAAAACCTTAGGTGTGGCCAAATCAACAGTTGGGTACATTCTTAAAAAGAAAGAAAGCACTGGTGAGCTCAGCAACATTGAAAGGCCTGGAAGACCATGGAAGACAACTAAAGTGGATCACAGAATCCTTGCCTTGGTGAAGAAAAACCCCTTCACAACATCAACAGAAGTCAAGAATATTCTGGAGAACGTAGGTGTATCATTGTCAAAATCTACAATCAAGAGACGCCTTCATGAATGTAAATACAGAGGGTTTACAACAAGGTGCAAACCACTGGTAACGTTCAAGAACAGGAAAGCCAGATTAGACTTTGCCAGAAAACATCTAAAAAAGCCTCCCATGTTCTGGAATAAGATTCTTTGGACTAATGAAACCAAGATTAACTTGTACCAGAATGATGGGAAGAGAAAAGTATAGTGAAAGAAAGGAACAGCTCATGATCCAAATTATACCACATCATGTGTCAAACATGGTGGAGGAAGTGTTATTGCATGGGCATGTATGGCTGCCAATGGAACAGGCTCACTGGTGTTAACTGATGATATGACTATTGACAGAAATAGCAAGATGAATTCTGAAGTGTATAGGGCTATACTCTCTGCTCACATTCAGCCAAATGCTACAAAACTGATAGGACGCTGCTTCACAGTGCAGGTGGATAATGACTCTAAACATACTGCGAAAGCAACTCAAGACTTTTTGAAGGCAAAGAAATGGAATATTCTTCAATGGCCAAGTCAGTCGCCTGATCTCAACCCAATAGAGCATGCTTTTCACTTACTGAAGACAAGACTGATGGCAGAAAAATCCACAAACAAGCAGCAACTGAAGGTGGCTGCAGTGAAGGCCTGGCAAAGCATCTCCAGGGAGGAAACTCAGAATTTGAGTTTTGAGAACATGGGCTCCAGACTTCAGGCAGTCATTGACTACAGAGGATTTTCATCCAAGTTTTAAAATTATGGTTATATTTACAATTATGTCACTTTGTCCAAATACCTCTGAGCCCCTGAAAATGGAGCTACTTTGTTGAAAATGGCTGTAATTCCTAAATGGTAAATGCCATATTTTTGTGGAACCTCTTAAAATAAAGCTGAAAGTCTACACTTTGATCACATCTTGACTGTTTTATTTCAAATCGGTTGTGGTAGTGTATAAAGGAAAAATCACAAAAACTCTGTCATTGTCCAAATACCTCTGGACCTGATTGTATATTCAAGACTACGGAACACAAAGGGGCAAAATATGATTTAAATAAACTAGTTGGGATAGGATCAACAATGCAAGTGATAGCCTTCATACATGATACCTCATTACCTATAGAAGTCGTAAATTCATTGTTACTACTCCATTTGTCTCCTCTGCTTCTTCTCTCAGTCTCTTCTGGTTTTTTTTTGCACCACTCTTTCAAATTTCTCTCCACTTGACAATGTTTCTCCATGTTTGACCACGCTTCCCCTTTGTGTTCCGTAGTCTTGAATATACAGACTGTCAGATCCGGAAGTATTTGAACAATGTTGTGATACTAAAAAAATCAAGACATTTGTGACAAAGCTCAGTTGAAACACGCAAGTTGGTGGAGTAGTTAGATTTGAGCAATATATTGATGACTGGGATTGGTTTGATTGTCAACAATTATCTGAGAAAAATAATGAGACCTGTAGATACAATTTCTGCTTTATAATCACGCAGGTGGTCCTTCCAAGCCTGATAATATACGTTCAAGCCAGAAAGACGACACCTTCGCTCCATTTTATGACAAGCTGCCTTCATTGAGCGCAGATTGTTGTTATACCAAGAAGCAGAACACAAAAAGGAAATAGTCTGTGTTTTCAAAGGAGCAAAGGAATCCATGCCAGATATGAGAACAGTATTTAACAGAGAAATTTTGTCATCAAGGGGATCTGATGGGGAAAAACAGCTTAAGGAAGAAGCAAGAAAGTTAGTGAAATCAGGCAAATCAAAGGATTTCCATTTGCGAAATTTTACAGTGTGAGTAGAGGAGATATTTGTGTGTGGTAATTATATATTAAAAAAGATGGCTAGATGATCAGAAAGACCTAAATCAACAGAGGAAAACTCAGACATGAAAGAACCATTTGCAGTAACAAGGTCTTTTGAGTCAGTGTGGATGTTAAAGTCCCCCAAAATAAGAATTCTCCTAACTTGAGGTTGATAGTCAAGAAATCAGCAAACTCAGATAAGAAGGCTTCATTAGTTTTAGGAAGTCTATAGACTGTAGCGATGTTGGTAGTTCTGACGCTGGGATTATGTTGTATTGTAGGTTATATATCACCTTAGTACCCCCATCTCTGCCAGAGAATCACTGGAGATCAAACAACCGAAAGCCTGTGGGAGTGATTAAAGAGGAGTCTTTGTTTGTACCCACAAGCACACAAGGTCCAGTTTTTGTTATTCACAGAGGGTGTGTTAAATAACACCGTTTTTACCGGACTCAGGGACACAGGGGATAATGGGGAAAACTCCAAATGAGGAAGTGCTGACAAATTGTTAAAGTTAACGCCAGTACGCTGAAATATTGGAACAGAGATGACCGTAGAAGATGAGTAGATAAAACTGCACCTTGAAGAGTAGCGCTTTGTTTTGCAGTATTCCAGTATTATGGCAAAGCTCATAAGTGTCTTTCGTCAAATAGCAGTTCCTTTTTTAGGTTCAGTAGCTGGTGTGCGGTGTACCTTAAAGCCATGCTGAGAGAATCCACATCCACAGTAACCTCGCAGTAGCGTAAATCCTAGGCAGGGCAACAGCAGGATTGACTCCAGAGAAAACTCAGATAAAAACAACAGTCCAAAGTTTATAAAGTGATCGCTCATTGCAGCAAGGCAATTAATAAAACATTGATCAGACTATAAGAACTTTAACTCCATAACCCCAAGCTACCATTCAAAAAAACTAGATAAACATTTAAAAAAATCAAGGAAAACAGCGAGAGGAGTAGCAGCCAAACACATTAGCATTTCCTATCATATGGAAGTTCCACTTCCACCCTTTTGTAATTGGGGATGTGGCTGTGTTCAGAATGAACTAATCACATTCAATCTCATGTTCAAAAGTAATTATCGTACAGCTGTCGTCAATGAAATTGTTCTGATTAACCCCAAATAAAGATCTGCTGTTTCTGTAGCATTTTCTTCACATCTTGGTTTCATCCAATTCCTGAAGCCATGGTCTGCACAGAGCTTACAAAGCATGCATGGTATCTCACTTGTTGAAAGTTAGCGATCAGGAGAGGAGTATAAAAGAATTTCCCAAACATTAGATGTACCATGGAACACCATAAAGGCCATCATCAGCGAATAGAGAAAACGGAGCACCACAGTGACATCACAAAGAACAGGACATCCGTCCAAAATTTATAAAAAGACGAGAAAAACTTTACTAGGGAGGCTGCCAAGAGACCTATAGCAACATTAAAGGAGCTGCAGGAATATCTGGATTCCTCTCTGGATGTGACAACAATCTCTCATATTCCTCACATTTCTGGGCTATGGGGTAGCGTGGCTAGACAGAAACCCTTACACACAAAAATAACATCTAAGCTCAATTAAATCACCTCAAACCATGTGGCAAATTGTGTTATGGTCTTATGAGACCAATTCCAAAAGGTTTAATAATTCCATAATTCCAAAAGGTTTGTTTGGTGCAAAATATATATATCACCAGAAGATCACCATACCCACAGTGGATCATGGTGGTGGCAGCATCATGCTTTAGGGCTGCCTTTCTTCAGCCAGAACTGTGGCTATTTATCAAAGTGGAGGGAATCATAAAAGCTACACATACCAGTCGATTTTAGTGCAAAACCTTCAGGTTGCCAGCTAGTAAACAGACAGTTTCAGCTTTCACAATTTCACCTTTCAGCACCCAAAGCATACATCCAAATCAACAAAGGAATGGCTTAACCAAAAGACATTCAATGTTTTTGAATGATCTAGCCAGAGCCCAGAGCTGAATCCAACTAAAAATCTGTGGGTTGACCTGAAGCGGGCTGTGCACAGGAGATGCCCTTACAATTTGATGGATCTAGAGTATTTTTGCAAGAAGGAGTGGGAAAATATTACCAAGAAAAGATGTGCCATGCTGATAGACTTTTACTCAAAAAGACTGTGTGGTGTAATAAAATCAAAAGGTGCTTCAACAAAGTATTAATTTAGGGGTGTGTACATTTATGCAACTAGGATATTGTAAGTTTTTTATATTTTATTTTTTTCCCTCAAAAAGTTTCTGACTTAATTTTTATATGGTGTAATTTCACATTGAGGGTGTAAAAGGTAAAGGTTCTGACATGATTTATCTTTGTTTCTTTGTTTCTTTTTTTTTTTTTTTTTTTTTTTTTTTTTTTTTTTTTTTTTTTTTTTTTTTTTTTTTTTTTTTTTTTTTTTTTTTTTTTTTTTTTTTTTTTT
>CM040987.1:17573500-17583698 GCA_022985145.1 Pangasius djambal | reverse complement strand
TTCTCTTCCCATCACTCTGGTACAAGTTGATCTTGGTCTCATCTGTCCATAGGATGTTGTTCCAGAACTGTGAAGGCTTTTTTAGATGTCGTTTGGCAAACTCTAATCTGGCCTTCCTGTTTTTGGTGGTAATGTCATGGCGTGGGCATGTATGGCTGCCAATGGAACTGGTTCTCTTGTATTTATTGATGATGTGACTTGCAGCAGAGGCCTGGCAGAGCATCACCAGGGATGAAACCCAGCGTCTGGTGATGTCTATGCGTTCCAGACTTCAGGCTGTAACTGACTGCAAAGGATTTGCAACCAAGTATTAAAAAAGTGAAAGCTTGATTTATGATTATTATTCTGTCCCATTACTTTTGGTCCCTTAACAAGTGGGAGGCACATATGCAAACTGTTGTAATTCCTACACCGTTCACCTGATTTGGATGCAGTTAAAGCACATCTTGTTCGTTTCATTTGAAATCCATTGTGGTGGTGTATAGAGCCAAAAATGTTAGAATTGTGTCGATGTCCCAATATTTATGGACCTGACTGTACTTGCGACAGGGGGAATTCACATACACATCCTCTCATTACATAAATTATGAAATAAGTGTGTCTATATGTCTACAGATTTCAAGTAAACACATTTTAGGACTTTTAGGACAAATAATTTTAGGACCTGCAGACATGTTGTTCCACAAGACAACTGGGGGAAAAAACTTCTGGCTTTGTCAAATGCTGTAACATTTTAGTAATGCCACAAAAAACAGTCATGACTTAATGTCAACATATGATATTAACTCTTACCCAGTACCATAAGCTGGATTTGGTGGTCAGGGTCATCTAAGTACAGCAGCAATTGCTGGAAAAGGAACTCCAGATTGGGGCGGTATGTGTGTGTGTCATAGTTTTTGTCTATAGATGAGAGCCACACACTCAGAGCTTTCAGAGCTTCAGCGCGCACTTCCTGGCTGCTGTCATCTACCCGTTTTAAAAGCTCTAAAATACACACAGAAGGATATAACATGTGGTTCAGAGGTAAACTGACTGTATTCAGAAATGTATAACGATTAACCCTTTTAAGAGAAGAGAAGCTTGTGATTGATAAAGGGTAAATCTTGTTAAGCATGTTAAGGTGAAGCTGTGTTGCAGATGTGTTGCTGAGTGTTATTTTACATGTGTGTACCTGGGTAGATCTTGTTGAGTGTGTCTGGGTTAAGGCATCGTTCTGCAACAGTAATAAATGAGGATACTGATCTACAGGCCAACAGACGAGAGAGCTCAGAGTCTTCCTCCAGTGCTGAAATCAGATAAGCACTGAATTCTGTCTCCATATTTAGAACCTAACGGAAAACACACACCAAACATTTACATTACATTTATGGCATTTGGCAGATGCCCTTATCAAGAGCGACTTACAATAGTGCTTTGAAGTCTATCAAAAATACATTCTGATATTGGCTCACTAGGTCACAAACTAGGAATACCATCAGCCCAAAATTCTGTTGGGAGGGTTTTTTTTTTGTGTGTGTGTGTGTGTGTGTGTGTGTGTGTGTGTGTGTGTGTGTGTGTGTGTGTGTGTGTGTGTGCTAAGTGCTAACTTAAGTACTTTATGAAGAGGTAAGTCTTTAGACGTCGTTTGAAGACTGCCAGTGACTCAGCTGTTCGGACATCTAGGGGAAGTTCATTCCACCACTTTGGTGCCAGAACAGAGAGGAGTCTCGATGCATGCCTTCCTTGTACCCTGAGAGATGGTGGGACCAAACATGTGACCCAAGCTGCATAGCACTTCAAGGCTTTTTTTGCATTAAAAAAGCCAAGGATTAAAGTGAAAGGAACCTTTATGACTGAAACTTTCTCAGTTGGAGGAGAGGGCAGTGATGGTGCAGGTCTCTCTTCAACATGTCTGTACCACACATTAAGTATTATAAAGGCAACAAATTAGATAAAAGCTGGTTTTAAAAAGATTATTCTGGAGATCAGTCTCAAAACTGTGCATGTCATGGGGGTGACAGAGAACAGAGAAGTTAAAACATGGCCATGTCTATTAGGTGCAAGCTGAGACTTTTTTTTAGCAGGAGTAAGTGGGACAGTGTTAGCTGAGACAAACACCTATTTGTCTGACAATAACTGCTTCCAAATCAGATAGGGCCACCCTTAAAATAAACCTTGCCACCCCAACTGCCATCTGAACTGTCACTCACTACAAAGAGAGTTTTTACTTTTCACACAGAGTTGCTGCAGGGATTTATTCAATGTTTTAACACCTTTTAAAGACCTGACCAAATGACAGTTAATATTCTGATGACACCAGAACAAACCCAAATAAACTCAAATGTATGTGGTGACCTGAAAAAACCCTTCACATGGTGAAATTTTTATATTTTCTATTTATAGTTAGTATTATATAGTTTTAAAAACTACAAGTTTCTCTGAACTGAAATATGTTTCTCTTTGGAACTCATCAACCACAAGTTATATCTTTGGAACTCATCAACCACAAGTTATATAATTTTAAATTCCCCCAAAAGTTAAAAAACCTGAGGTAAAAGTCACTGTCATATCTTCAGTCGATTTCCAGTGACAGGCACTTAGCAGACTGTAACTCAGTGTGCCTGAGCCCGGGTTTGCGATGTATGCTTACAAATAGCTTGTTCTTTGCAGTCAATCACTGGTGGCTGCACAAGGGACTATGTTCAGGCCCACAAGGCCAAAATACAGAGTTGGGCATCTGGGTGAGATCTTAAGATACTGCTTCACACACGGCGTGCGCAGGAATTTGACTACAGATGAGAACGGTTACCTCAGTTTGCAGCCATAGACCTCTTGGTAAGAGAAGCTGATCGAAACCTCACTCTTGACAATAAGACACATAGAACAGGAAGCAGGGTGGATCCCTACCGAGGTAGTTTATGGATGACACAAGGGGTGGTTGGCATAGTGCATGAAGGGACACACATAATCTAAGGTGCAAAAACTGTATTAGGTCTGCTCTTTTGCCCTATGGCAAGAGCCCTCTAAGGGCACAGGCATCAATCAAGAGTCAGTTTTATGGAATGGATTGGCCAGCTGGCACCCTTGAGTGAACACAACTTGGCTTATTGCCTAGATACTCATATTAATTCTGTTGGTCCTTTATAAGCCCTAAAATGAAGTATCAGGCTGTCTGACTGCTGACAGACATCTGAGCACTATGGACTTAACCATGGGTGGACCCCCCAGTAGATGTCCCCCACCTCGAATAACCTTTCAGGGAAGACAGAGGCTGATAGAATGCTTATAGTAAAAAAAAAAAAAAGATTTATCAGCATCTGCCTCAGACAGGGATTCTGCTCAATAAGCTGCAGGAATATAAACTTGTCCAGAAGGACAACTGTCCTCATCTAAGTTTTTAAGCCTGTCTGTTAGACAGGGTCATATAATTGGACCTGTGTGTTGCATCTTTCATGCCCTCACTACTCTGGAGCACAGTTCTTTGGGGCTGGCTCTTTCATAATAGGCATTGCAATGTCTTTCCCTCTGCTTTCTCTCTAGAGTAGAGGGCGTAGACTGTTGACAGCCCTGCTGTCTCCAAGGCCCAGAGGCATAGAAGTCCAGCCACACAAGGACGAAGGGTTCTGATGGGTCTCCACCAAGGAGCAGACTATCAGAGAAGTGTCCACCTTCCTCGCACATAATGTGACACTTAATCTTACAGTGAAGAGGGCGGAAAGACCAAGAAGAGGTCATTTCTCTCAATGTGAATGAATGGTCTAGCATCAGAGGCATGCTATGTTGCTAGACACAGTGAGACATTTTCCAGCTGACTGTGAACCAATAGTTATATCATCTGAATGGCTCTATACATGACAGTATCACAAAAAATAGGTAGGACTGACTTGAGGCTAGCCAGCCTAGCATGCTAATGTCCCCATATTTCCTGCTTCATGCAATAGGATGAGGATCTGTTCCTGTCTCTAGTATTTGAGGTTAGCTGCAGGCTCAACCTACTTGTGAAATTTCCTTTATCCCAACTACCTTTGAGGCGGTTACCAACATAGTTGCGGTTAACAGCTCAGTCATGCCAGCAAGAGCTGGAACTGCTCATAATGGCATACTCAAACTGCTAAGGTTCAATAATGTCTGCCACACACTGGAGTGACAGGGTGGCAAGCATTCTTATTAATTCACTGTGATTAATTGTATGGTCCACTCTGGAACTAGGGCTTTTCCCTGTTCACTATGTGTGTAGTTCCACCACTGAGTCACAGACTGTTTAGAGCCTGCCAGTAGCTTCTGTGGCTGGTAAAGGCTAAATTGACACAGAAAATGTTTATTTGCAATTGCATTTCCTATGTGTGTGCCCACAATATAAGACACAATTCAAATAGTACAACAATATGAAGTAAAATATGCAATAGCATATTTACAATTGCATTTTCCTGTACAACAATATGTAAAATGGCTGCCAAAATTAAAATGTCTGTTTGACTTTTCAATTTTAAATTACTAAACTGGTGTGATTGTCAAACTGAAAAAGTGATAGTAATCCTTTTGTGTTTACACTTTGTAATCCTCATGCTACAACTAAACAAATAAAATGTGTCTGAAATCCTGTGTGCTTTTTCACTAACAAGATAGATCTGTCAGTGAAACACTATGAGAGGGACTTTTTGTTGTTTGGGAGAAAATGACAAAAGCAGTTTAGCAGTTCTTGGGCAAATGCTAAGATGAGGCAAGATTGTACAGACACCTTCTTAACATTGTTCATGGTAATAATAGCCACAAACAGTCCCTATTAACAGGTCTACCTTGTTGACAGTCCAATTGCACATCTTAGGACTGCTATTACTCCAAATTGGAAGAATCAGACCAGCTTAGACATTGAAAATGAAATGTCGAACAGATATTTTGACAGCTCTTATACACTGCTGTTCATGAATATGAACTCAATGACTTCAGTAAATTAACTTGTCTAACCGAGTGTACTGTAGCCATTAAGGACTGAATGTCTTGTAACTTTCTTAAGTTAAATGAAGATAAAACAGAGGTTCTGGTTGTTGGCCATGACAGTGTTCCTAGGGATTTGCAGGTTGCTCTTGGTCTGCTCATATCAAAAGTGAATCCTTTTCCTAGAAACTTGGGCATTATATTGATTCTCATGTATGTCAAGAAACTTGTTCAAGCTTGTTTTTTCCAGTTGAGAAATATTGCTGAAATTAGACAAGCTTTGTCCTTTCAGGACACAGAAATAATTATTGATGCATTTGTGTCATCTTACTTGGACTATTGCAACGCCTTATTTACTTGCCTTGGTCAAGGAGCTTTGGCTCAGCTTCAATTAGTTCAAAATGCAGCTGCTCATCATCTTATAAAGACTAGACTTTGAAATAAAGGATCACATTAGCCCAGTGATCGCCTCTCTCCACTCTCCAATTTCTGCCAGTGAAATTTAGAATTTATTTTAAAGTACTGTTACATACCTATCAGGCTTTACATTGTGAATATATTTATGAATTGTTAGATCCCTATGCAAGTGGCAGGTCTCTGAGGTCTTCTAGCCAAGGGCTTTTGGTTGTTCCAAGAACAAGACTGAAGCAAACAAGATATCAGACACTGATTCGACAGCCTCTTTTAAGAGATGACTTAAAACCCATTTTTTGTGTTTTAGCTTTTATCACTAGGAACTACAGTTGCTTGTGTATTTTGTCATGTATATTTCTTGGTGTTTTACTGTTTCTGTCTGTTTGTGGCAGTCTTGTGTGTCTTGTTATTTTATGCTGTTTTTTCTTTAGATTTGGTTTTAATATTTTATTGTAAAGCACTTTGCAGCCTTTATTTTCCACTTGTAGGTCTCTGTTGAACCAACCATTGGATCGTGCCAAAACTTATTGAAATGAAGGTAACTTTGCATATGAAATTTCCATAAATAAAAGTGGTTCTTATTGCAAATGTTTCTGGTTCTGCTGAGTTTGATTAGTAAAATAAATTTCATTTTCTTATAATGTATTTTCTATTTATTACAAACAAATATCAAATATCATGTGTTTATAAAATACACATAATTTATATAATAATATACAGTTAGGTCCGGAAGTATTTGGACAATGAGTTTTTGTGATTTTTGCCTTTATACACCACCACAATGGATCTGAAATAAAATAATCAAGATGTGATCAAAGTGTAGACTTTCAGCTTTATTTTAAGAGGTTCCACAAAAATATGGCATTTACCATTTACCAATAGGAATTAAAGCAATTTTCAGCAAAGTACCTCCATTTTCTCTCTGCTCACATTCAGCCAAATGCTACAAAACTGATAGGACGCCGCTTCACAGTGCAGGTGGATAATGACCCTAAACATACTGCGAAAGTAACTCAAGACATTTTGAAGGCAAAGAAATGGAATATTCTTCAATGGCCAAGTCAGTCGCCTGATCTCAACCCAATAGAGCATGCTTTTCACTTACTGAAGACAAGACTGAAGGTAGAAAGACCCACAAACAAGCAGCAACTGAAGGTGTCTACAGTCAAGGCCTGGCAAAGCATCTCCAGGGAGGAAACTCAAAATTTGAGGTTTGAGAACATGGGCTCCAGACTTCAGGCAGTCATTGACTACAAAGGATTTTCATCCAAGTATTAAAATTATGGTTATATTTACAATATATTTATATTTATGTCACTTTGTCCAAATACCTTTGAGCCCCTGAAAATGGTGATACTTTGTTGAAAATGGCTGTAATTCCTAAATGTTAAATGCCATATTTTTGTGGAACCTCTTAAACTAAAGCTGAAAGTCCACACTTCGATCACATCTTGATTGTTTTATTTCAAATCCACTGTGGTGGTGTATAAAGGCAAAATCACAAAAACTCTGTCATTGTCCAAATACTTCTGGACCTAACTGTACATAAAATATATATAACACATATAATATCATGTGTTCTTTAATTTAATGGCAACACTTAATATTTCTTACTACTGATGTTCAGTAAAAAATATTCTGTCGTGGTTTTTTTTGTAATGTAGTGGTTATATAAATTGTTTTTTTTCCTGCAAATTAGTACAACTCGAATAGTTTTGTGTTTCTAGCTGAACAATATTTTTAAAAGTGTTTACACCAGTCCCCACCCAGAGAAAGCATAAATCTAATGTATCAGTTTGTTTTACCTGCTCCTTTGAAAGAGTTCTCCCCTGCAGCATAACTAGTAGACAGCTGAGAGCTGAAGTCCGAACTGCAGCAGCAGCACAGCCTGCACGCCACACCAGATTAGGCAACAGAAGCTCCTTCAGAAACACCTCTAAATACTTACAAAACTTCCTAAAGAAAAAGTGAGGGAGACATAGATGCATAATGATTCACTTCTTGCATTAGATACGATCAGCATTTTGTTAGCTTACAGCTCATAGTAGAATTCAGATGGGAGAAAAGCAGCAGCCTAATGCTACCTCTGCCAGTGCTCTTCACTGTCTGAACTTCTGATGTAAAACTGTGAATGGTTGATGCCATTTCCATATGCTAACTAAACAACCCAGGGACAGCATTGATGACCACAGAACAGAACAAAAAAAAGTATATTATAATCTATAGATGTTGAATGAATATCTACCGTTAATTATTTGCCACAGACTCAATGGCCATTTGCTAAAGTAAGTCACATTTAGCATAATGTTAGAGAGTCAGCAATAAACATTAATGAATCATAAATCATTAACGTTTATCACTGACTCTCTAACTCTCTCTCTAACATTAAATGTGACACACATTCTGTGAACTTACAGGTACAGATTTGTGCCTAGGGCTGACTCTCTATGTCCCTGAATATGCTATATTTCTTATTCCTTGCACTTCAGGTGTGGTGGGTCTCTGTGACAGAAAACACCAATGTCAAAGTTGATAACACTCCCTGGCTCAGCCAGCTATAGACCTCTTTCCTTCTTATCTATCTCCCCTTTCTCTCCTTATTCTGCTCACTATTTCACTCTCTATTTTTGTTTAGATTCCCAGGTGGTTGTGGCATTGCTGGGATTCAAACTCACAATCACAAGCCAATATTTCCTATGGTAATAGATGTTATGGAAACACTAAGTTAAAAAACACATTTTGTTGTGGACTCTTGAGCACATACAATCCCCTCTGAAATTATTTAAACGGCAAAGTCAGTTCTTTTGTTTTTGCTATACACTGAAGACATTTGAGTTTGAGATCAAAAGATGAATATGATATGATCGATCAGAATGTCATATGCCATTTCATGATATTTACATATATATGAATTAAACAACTTAGAACATGACACCTTTGCTGACAGACCACCCAATTTTTAGGTGAGCAAATGTATTCGAACAGATAGTCTTAAAGTAAATGATGTAATATTTGGTTGCATATCTCTTGCTTGCAATAACCACATCATACTGGTGAACCACTGACATCACCAAACTGTTACAGTCTTCTTTTTTGATGCTTTTCCCAGCTTGTACTCAGGTGCTGTTTGTTTTGGGGTGTTTCCTCCCTTCAGTCTCCTCTTCAGGAGGTGAAATGCATGCTCAATTGGGTTAAGGTCTAGTGATTGACTTGCCCAGTCTAAAACTTCCACTTTTTCCCCTGATGAAGTCATTTGTTGTGCTGGCAGTGCGTTTTGGGTCATTGTCTTGCTGCATTTTGAAGTTCCTCCCAATTAGATTGGATGCATTTCTCTGTAAATTGGCAGACAGAATGTTTCTGTAGACTTCTCAATTCACTCTGGTGCTACCATCATGAGTTACATCATCAATAAAGATTACTGAACCCATTCCAGACACTACTTCCACCATACTTGACCGATCAGCTTGTATGTTTTGAATCTCGAACAGATCCTTTCTTTCTTCAGACTTTGGCCTTTCTATCACTTTGGTAGAGGTTAATCTTGGTTCCAGAACTTTTGTGGCTCATCTCTGTATTCTGAATTATTTGTGAATTCCAGTCTAGCCCCCTGATTCTTACTAGTGATGAGTGGTTTGCATCTTGTGGCATCTCCTCTATATTTCTGCTTTCGAAGTCTTTTTTTCGATTGGTAGATTGTGACCTTCATCTCTGCCCTGTGGAGGTTGTTGATGTCACTGACTGTTTGGGTTTTGGGTTTTTCTTCACAGCTCTCACACCATTTCTGTCATCAGCTGCAGTTGTTTTCCTTGGCTGACCTGTTGGATGTCTGGTTATTAGTACACTAGTGGTTTCTTTCTTTTTCAGAACATTCCAGGTTGTTGTATTGGCTATGCCCATTGCTTGTGCAATGGCTCTGACTGATTTTTCCTCTTTTCTCAGCTTCAAAATGACTTGCTTTTCTTCCATATCTCTGGGCTGTTGGTTTATCTTTTTCAACAAAGAAAAAAAATCTCTCTCTCTCTCTCTGTCACATATGTGTGTGAAAAAATTAGGACACCCCATGATGGACATTTGGTCATTTGATCTTCAATTTAACAATAATATAACTAAACAAATAAAACCAAAGAAAAGTCTTATTTGTACTTAAAATGGATAAATTACCTACAGGTGTATCACATCAGGTGCAATTTATTAGAACATCGTTACAGAGCATTTTGAAAGAGGTTTGCTTTATTCAAACCTCAGACATTTAGTTTGGTTTGCTCTTAATTGTTGAAGTGAGAGGTATCACCGTGGTGTTATCCAAAGAGCTTTCTGAGGCCTTCAGTAAGAAGATTGTTGATGCTTATGAGTCTGGTAAGGGATATAAAAAGATCTCAAAAGAATTTGTATTCAGACATTCCACTGTCCAGAAAATCATTTACAAGTGGAGAACATTTAAAACAACTGCTAGGTCAGGCTGTCCAAGCAAATTCATCCCAAGAGCAGACTGCAAGATGCTTGAAAAAGTCTCCAAATACCCTAAAATATCATCACGGAACCTACAGCAAGCTCTTGCTACAGTTGATGTCAAAGTGCATGAATCTACAATCAGAAAGAGACTGCACAACTTTAATTATCATGGGAGGTGTGCAAGGAGGAAACCTTTGCTGTCTAACGGCAAGACTGAATTTTGCCAAAGAACACATAGACAAAGGCCAAGACTTCTGGAATAATGTGCTTTGGACAGATGAGTCTAAAATTGAATTATTTGGACACCATAACAGAGGGCATGTTTGGCGTAAACCAAATACAGCATTTCAGCAAAAGAACCTCATACCAACTGTGAAACATGGAGGTGGAAGTGTTATGGTTTGGGGATGCTTTGCTG
>CM040987.1:17552317-17566203 GCA_022985145.1 Pangasius djambal | reverse complement strand
TTTTCAGCCTAATGATGGCTTGCTTCACTGATAGTGACAGCTCTTTGGATCTCATCTTGAGAGTTGACAGCAACAGATTCCAAATGCAAATAGCACACTTGAAATGAACTCTGGACCTTTTATCTGCTCATTGTAATTGGGATAATGAGGGAATAACACACACCTGGCCATGGAACAGCTGAGAAGCCAATTGTCCCATGACTTTTGGTCCCTTAACAAGTGGGAGGCACATATGCAAACTGTTGTAATTCCTACACCGTTCACCTGATTTGGATGTAAATACCCTCAAATTAAAGCTGACAGTCTGCAGTTAAAGCACATCTTGTTCATTTTATTTGAAATCCATTGTGGTGGTGTATAGAGCCAAAAATTTTAGAATTGTGTCAATGTCCCAATATTTATGGACCTGACTGTATGTACAGGAAACCATTCTGAGATCATATGCCAAGTTTGGGCACCCCTGGTCAAAATTTCTGTTAATGTGAATAGTTAAGCAAGTGGAAGATGAAATGATCTCCAAAAGGCATAAAGTTACAGATGACACATTCCCTTTATATTTTAAACAAAATAAATTTTTATTTTCATATTTTACATTTTCAAAATAACAAAAGGAAAAGGGCCCGCAGCAAAAGTTTGGGCACCCTGCATAGTTAGTACCTATTAGCACCCCCTTTGGCAAGTATCACAACTTGTAAATGCTTTTTGTAGCTAGCCAAGAGTCTTTCAGTTTTTGTTTGAGGGATTTTCACCCATTCTTCCTTACAACCGTCTTCCAGTTCTGTGAGATTCCTGAGCCGTCTTGCACGCATTGCTCTTTTGAGGTCTATCCACAGATTTTCAACGATATTTACGTCAGGAGACTGTGAGGGCCATGGCAAAACCTTCAGCTTGTGCCTCTTGAGGTAGTCCATCATGGATTATGAGGTGTGTTTAGGTTCATTATCCATTTGTAGAAGCCATCCTCTTTTCAACTTCAGCTTTTTTACAGATGGTGTTATGTTTGCTTCCAGAATTTGTTGGAATTTAATTGCATCCATTCTTCCCTCTACCCGTGAAATGTTCCCCGTGCCATTGGCTGCAATACAACCCCAAAGCATGATTGATCCACCCCCATGCTTAACAGTTGAACTGGTGTTCTTTTCATGAAATTCTTTGCCCTTTGTTCTCTAAACATACCTTTGCTCATTGCGGCCAAAGAGTTCTATTTTAACCTCATCGGTCCACAGGACTTTTTTCCAAAATGCATCAGGCTTGTGTAAATGTTCTTTTGCAAAATTCAGATCTGAATTTTGTGGTGAGGACGCAGGAGAGGTTTTCTTCTGAAGACTCTTCCATGAAGGCCATATTTGTGCAGGTGTCGCTGAACAGTTGAACAGTGTACCACAACTCCAGAGTCTGCCAAATCTTCCTGGATGTCTTTTCCAGTCAAACGGGGGGTTCTGACTTGCTTTTCTAGCAATCCTACGAGCAGTTCTCTCTTATATTTTTCTTCGTCTTCCAGACCTTATCTTGACCTCCACTGTTCCCATTAACTGCCATTTCTTAATTACATTCCGAACTGAGGAAATCAGTACCTGAAAATGTTTTGCTATCTTCTTACAGCCTTCTCCTGCTTTGTGGGCGTCAATCATTTTCATTTTCAGAGTGCTAGGCAACTGCTTAGAGGAACCCATGGCTGCTGAATGTTGGGACAAGGTTAGAGGAGTCTGGGTATTTATAAAACTTTGAAATTTGCATCACCTGGCCTTTCCTAATGATGACTGTGAACAAGCCATGACCCTAACAGGCTAATTAAGGTCTGATACCTTGGTCAAAGGGCTCAAGTCTCCTGGGGTTCCCATTCTTTTGCAGGGTGCTGCTTTCCCCTTTTTCAACAAAAACAATACACTGATATTGCTTAAAATATTGCAAAATGTGAGTGTTTCATGTTTAACTTTATGTCTTTTGGAGAACATTTCATCTTCCACTTGCTTAACTGTTCACATTAACAGAAATTTTGACCAGGGATGCCCAAACTTTCACATGCCACTGTAACTGTTTCTCAGGAACCATAAGTCCTATTGAGCTGAAATTAGGTAAAGTGCATATCTGTGAGTGACCTGATTATTTAAAAAAAAAACATGGCCACCATCAGCCAGTAAGCTTTCAGCAGACATTTAACATGGTTAACACTGACTTATTGTCATGAAAATTGAATGGTAAGTTTGGGTAGGGAACCACTATTATCTGATGCATTCTTATTCAAACTGGCAACTTGGGTGCACTATTCATGCTTGTGCACACAAAAGCAAGTATATCTCTTGAAAAACAAAGTGTACAGTGAAAATTCTTTATTAGATTATTAGTTTATTTTGCCCAAACTCGTTAAAAATTTGCCTGTTTAACCATTTTGCTCTGCCTACAGAAATTTGTGATCATTTGCATAATATCCAAAATGTACTTTTGCAAAATGGTCCTAGGATTTTTGGGGAATTTTCACAGTCTTGATATCAAAATACTCAGGTGTTTTTGAATCAACAATTATCAAAAACATGTTGACATTTCTAAACAATACATACAGCTCTAACTCATGATTGCTTGCATGGTTTTGCACAAAACGTGAAAGGCCTATACAGTACTATTAAGATATGCCACTCACTCAAATTGGCCACTGGGGGGTACTGTTCATGGTTTTTATACACAAAAACAAGTATATCTCTGGAAAAGGTGAATAGTGAAATTTCTTTTTCCTTGTAATCCTTTGAAAGGAGAGGGACAGTTGATTGTCTGTTGTTAACCAAGGTTGCATGCAGTGGCAGAAGATGAGATCTGAGAGTTGTCCATGGAGATCACAAGATCCTGACATGGGAATGAATCACCTGGGATGACCAGCAGTGCAGTTTGGCTGGGATTAAGTTTCAGCTGATGAGCTGCCACCATCCACCACCTTCTCCACAGGGTGCACAGCACCAGGTGGTTGTGACTGCACCAGGACATCAGCTACTCATCTTCCTTCCTGTAGGCAGACTCATGACAATTGGCTATGAGGCCAGCCATAATGGCGTTATCCACAAATGTCAGGATGTTTGCAGAAAGTACCTTGGAGGCATAGTCATTGGTGTAGAGAGGGGCAAGAGCACACAACCTTGCAGTACTACAGTGCACACCCTCCAGCCCGGGTGTCTGACATGTCTGTGTTTCCTAGCCTCACCTGCTGTCTCCTATTTGTCAGGAAATCCCTGATCCACCAACAGATGGCTGGGACAGTTTGATCTGCAGGAGCTCTGGCACTATGGTGTTAAGAGCAGAGCTGAAATCCAGAAACAGAACTCCAGCATAGGTCCATGGACTATCAAAATGCTGTAGTATATGGTGCAGGGCCAAGTTGACCACATCATTGACAGGCCTGTTTTCTCTGTATGCAAACTGTAGAGGATCCAGCAGGGGGTCTAGCCTTCAACTGGGTTAAGACCAGGCAATCAAAGACTTTCATGACTCCAGAGGTCAGGGTGACTGGCCTGTAGTCATTCAGTCCTGTAATGTTTGATTTTTTGGGGACTGGGATGATGACGGAGGTCTTGAAGCATATGGGAACAGAGCAAACTTCCAATGATTTGTTGAAGATAGCTGTGAAAACTGATGCTAATTCCTGTATTTGGCAATTAATGTAGTTAGTAATCTCCTAGAGGCCTGTCCAGACTGTTGTTGGGTCGTTAGCAGGAATGTGGCTTCTCTGCTTGTCTGAGTATTTTCTCTTTGCTGCTTTATCCAGCCTCCTCGCAAACAGTCCAATTTGGGGACTTAAAGCAGCCCTGAAGCATTTCATCCATCGCCATCAGTTGCCGCTTCCCTGAACATGTTCAAGTTCAAAGCGTTTGTCATGTGCACAGTGAGGAAAAACAAGTTTCCCTGTACAATGAAATTCTTTCTTTGCTGTCCACATTGAATGCCAGGACAAGTGCAAACTGTAAAATAAAATTGCAGAAGTAGAAATATAGATTATGTATATAGAAATATAGACTATGTACATCTGTATGTGTGAGTGTGCAATATTGACTTGTGAAAAACAATAGTATAGTAACATGTGCAGTATTGACTTGTGCAAAACAATATTATACTACATGTGGTAACAGTAATGTGTTCACATGTAGCAGTAATATGTAGTATATCTCTGTGTGAGTGTGTAATATTGACTTATGTACAAAAAAATAGTACAGTTATTATTGAGTGCAGCTACATAATAATAATAGCAGCTGTCACATTTAACAATGTGCAAAACGAGATGAAGCTACTTGATAAGAAAATAGCAGCAGTAACATTTACAAATGTGCAAATTGAGCTGTAGCAGTTCAGTCCACCTATTCTATGAGATATGTGAGACTAATCTGTGTCCGCTGGCTACCCATTTAAAAGTCTAATGGCTGAGGGGAAGAAGGAGTTCCTTAGTCTGGAAGTCCTGCATTTCACACTCCTGTACCTCCATCCTGAGGGTCCTTAAGGATGGAGGCAGCTCTCCTGTGGACTCTGCGGTGGTAAATGGTCTGCAGAGAGGGCAGTGGAGTCCTGATGATCTTCTCAGCAGTCTTCTACACTTTCCACAGATGTTTGCGGTCCCTCACTGTAGTGCTGCCATACCACACAGTGATGCAGCTGGTCAAGACACTCTCAACAACACAGCTGTAGAAGTTGTTGAGGATCTTAGGTGGCATGCCAAACTTCCTCATCCTCCTTAGGAAGTACAGCCGCTGTTGTGCTTTCTTAACCAGCTGGGTGGTGTTGAGTGTCCAGGTGAGGTCCTCGCTGATGGCTGGCTCTCCCTTTTAGCTATGCTGTCATAGCTAGTCTTGCCGAAGTCCCTGCTTGCACTCTGCATGCAAAGTACATTGTGCTTAACCATTAGAGGAGAAAAGCTTACCTAACAATCTCTTCCTCTCTCTCCATCTCTCTCTCCCTCACTCTCTGTCGAGCTGCACATGCTACTTCTGAGATGCCACTGATCCTGACCCCTTCTGCTCCTCCTCGCTGCCTGACTCATCCTGATGCCCCTTCTGCTCCTCCTCGCTGCTTGACCCATCCTGATGCCCTACTTCAGGTTGGAGTTATGCACACTTATGGAGTTCGCTCGCTCGCTGCTGCTGGGGGTGGCCCCATATGGACGGCCTGAAGAACTGGGGATGGTGCCACCTTGGGGCTGTGGAGATGGCTTGGGGATCACATATGGGGAGCTGTACTGTAATGGCTTAGGGGCTGCGGTTGCCACGAGCGGCTTCGTACTCAGGACTCCATCAGTGGACAGTGGATAGATTTTAACCAACCGGACTTCTTGCGAAAACTGTGATGAATTTATTGGTTGCACAATTGCACTATTTGTCCTTATAGTACACAATAATAGAAGGGATTTATTTATAATCGCACTATCCGTTGCACCCAGATGAGGATGGGTTCCCTTTTGAGCCTTGTTCCTCTCAAGGTTTCTTTCTCATATCATCTCAGGGAGTTTTTCCTTGCCACTGTCGCCACTGGCTTACTCATTAGGGATAAATTCACAGTGATAAATTCAAATATTTACAATATATTTTTTGTGAATCCATTTATTTCTGTAAACCTGCTTTGTGACAATGTCCATTGTTAAAAGCGCTATACAAATAAAAATTTAATTGAATTTAATTGATGTGGACCCCCAAATATTTAAAGCCGCTCACCCTCTCCACTTCAGGCTCTCGGATAAACAGTGGCTGGTGAGTTCTCCTCTCTTTCTTCATGTCCACTATCATCTCCTTTGTCTTGTCTGTGTTGAGGGTGAGGGTGTTGTCCTCACACCATGTCACAAGACTGGCCACCTCCCTTCTGTAGGCGCACTTCACGTCGTCAGCGCACTTCATGATGATATTGTCCTTGTGGGAGGCGACACAGTCATGTGTGAACGATATGTAGAGGATGGGACTGAGAACACACCTCTGTGGGGTGCCAGTGTTTGTTATGATGGTGTCTGAGGTCCTATTTCCAATCCTGACAGACTGCGGTCTGCCAGTCAGGAAATTTAGGAGCCAGTTGCAGAGTGTGGGGTGTAGTCCAAGTGCAAACAGTTTGTGGGTGAGTTTATGGGGGACGACCGTGTTGAAGGCGGAACTATAGTCGATAAAGAGCATCCTGATGTAGGTGTCCTTATCTTCCAGGTGAGAGAGAGAAATATGGAGGGCAGCAGCAATGGCGTCTGAGGTTGACCTGTTGGTTCGGTATGCATACTGCAGGGGGTCCAAAGTGTCTGGCATGCTGCTCTGAATGTGGGACAGCACCACTCTCTCAAAACACTTCATGATGATTGGAGTGAGTGCTACTGGCCTGTAGTCATTCAGACAGGTTGGGGGGCTCTTCTTGGGAAGGGGGATGATGGTTGTGGTTTTGAAGCAGGTTGGGATGGTGCTTTGACTGAGGGAGAGGTTAAAGATGGAAGTGAGTTCATCAACCAGTTCTGTAGCACAAGCTCTGAGGGACCGCCCAGGGATGTTGTCTGGCCCTGCTGCCTTGCGGGGGTTGATCTTCCTCAGTGCTCTGTGTACCACAGCTGATGAGACAGTGGGGGGGGGGGTCTCGAAGCGGGCGTAGAAAGTGTTGAGGTCATCCGGCAGGCTGTCTGAGGGGCTGATAGTAGTGCCCGTGGTGGTCTTGAAGTCTGTGATGCCTTGCCACATCTTTCTGGGGGCAGCAGTAGAGTAGAAACTGTCCAGCTTCTTTTTGTACTGTCTTTTAGCCGCTGTAATGGCTCTTCTCAGTCCGTACTTTGCAGCTTTGTACTCTGTCTTGTTGCCTGATGTAAATGCAAAAGATCGAGCACGCAGCATGTGGCGTACCTGACTGTTTTTCCAGGGCTCCTGATTGGGGAACTTCCTGACTTGTATGGTGGGTACAATGTTATCAACACAAGTGCTAATGTACCCAGTCACATACTCAGCATAAGTGTCCTGTATGCTGACAGAAGAGTCCTCCAGAGTGGCTGCAGCTTTAAACACATCCCAGTCTGTCAGAGCAAAACAGTCCTGCAAGATGTCCTCAGTCTGTGGGGTCCAGAGCTTAACCTGTTTGGTGACAGGGTTTGTTTGTTTGAGTCTTTTTCTGTAGGCTGGGTACAAGAACAAAGAGATGTGGTCTGACTGACCAAAGTGGGGGCGGGGTGCAGCCCTATACACACTGCGTATGTTGCTGTAAACATTGTCCAGTGTGTTATTGTCGCGGGTGGGAATGTCCACACGGTGATATTTGGGAAGTACAATCTGTAAATTGCACTGATTAAAGTCGCCAGCGGTGAAAAAAACAGCATCAGGGTGAGCCGTCTCTAGCACGCTAAAAACATTGTGGAGCTTGCCGAGCGTGGCTGTGGAGTTGGCTCGTGGATGGATGTAAACAGAGGCTATAAACAAAGCAGTGAATTCCCTTGGTAGATAATAGGGACGGCATTTACCTTACCAGAGGCTGCGGTCCGGTCTCCTCGGTGTAAGGAGTGAGACTGTAGCTGAACAGAGGATTCCGGCACTTTCTCTGAGGTCTTGGTAAAAATCAGAGTGCAGCATTCTCTTACTTCCCGTTGTGATGTGATCCTTGCTCTCAGTTTTCCAGAGACCGCACGTCAGCTAACAAGAGGCTGGGTAGCAGCGGTCTGTTAGCACGGGCCTTTAGCCTAGCATGAAGCCCTCCCCTCTTGCCTAGCTTGTGTCGCCGTCTCCGGAGCACTCTTCTCGGGTCAGCTTCCTCGCTCAAGCTTCAAGGCCTTCCTAGGGGTGGTGGCGGTGGCTGCAGGAGCGAGTAATGAGTTGTAGTTCCGGAGGTATAAAACAGGTAAATTCAAAATGGTTGGCTGAATTGGCGATGTCCAGCAATGCCTGTTTGTTGTATGTTAGCAGTGCATTGCATTTGTGCACTGCGGTGAAAACAAGAAACAAACAAAAAAGAAAAAAACCGTCTGCCTCGGGGGCGCCATGATGATCCAGTGTGCCAGTCAGTATGCTCAAAACAGTTCTGAAGAACGAGCGGTCTGTACACTGGGATTAGCATAACAGAGATGTTGTCTGAGTAGCCGACGTGGGGGCAGGGCTCCACCCGGTACACACCAGGGATGTTTGTGTAAACAAGATCCAGTGCATTCTTCCCTCTCATTGCAAAGTCCACACAAGACCTTTATTTATTTAGGGATTTAGGGAGCACTGGCTTGAGATTTGCATGGTTGAAATCTCTGGCAACAATAAACAGTCTGTCAGGGTGTAAATTCATCAGTTCGCTAATAGCCCCATACAGTTCACAGAGTCCCCCCTTAGCATTAGCACTGGGGGGAATGCACATTCCGATTATAATGATGGTGTTGAATTCCCATGGTAGATAAAATGGTCTGCATCTAACAGTTACAAACTCCACCGGCGATGAGCAGTAGCTAGAAACTAGCACCGAATTCTTGCACCATTCTGTGTTGACGTAAATACAAAAGCCACCACCATGAGCTTTACCACACAGAGCTGCGTTTCTGTCGGCACAAACGAGGGTAGCTCGTCTAACTGAATGAGGAGAAAAATCTGGTCCTTGGCCAAGCGATCCCCCACGACGCAGCCACACGGGTCCTCCGCCTACTGGCAGACAGTGACAGCTCCTCCCCTTTTCAGGCCAATGGCAGCAACACCTCCATCCTCCAGCAAGGGCGAGGCGAGGGCTCTCTGATAGCACCAATGTAACAAACTTCTACCATGTTTCTAGATTTAATCAAGTTATTTATGTGTTTGAACAGAGGAGATGGCTGGAAGTTTCTTTTGAGAAAGTATGCCAATGTATGGGTCTAAGTAACAGTTAAAATTGCCCCATTATACAGTTTAGTCAAAATCTGGAAAGAAATCAAATTCCTTTCAGAAAAAAAATAGGATTGTCAATGTTTGGGCTGTATACATTAAGCATAGTTATAGGAAGGGAGTTTATGTGTCCTGATACCATGATACATCTACCTAATTTGTCTGTCTTCATAAAATCAGGGTGAACGGGAATATTCTTAAAAAAAAGAAGATGGCTACGGTGAATGGCATCTGAAAAACCTGAGATAACCAACCGGTTCTGAGCCTGTGCTGCTGAGTGGGTTTCCTGGAGAAATATTATATCGGTCTTAAGTCACTTTAAGTGGGAAAACACTCTTCCCTTTTTAACAGCATGACCATTTATATTACATTTATGGCATTTTGGCAGACGCCCTTATCCAGAGCGACTTACAATTATCTCATGACCAAGCCCTAGTATGCTCCAAGAAGCTGAAGTGATGCAGTATTTACCTCGTAGATATTTACCTCGTGACATATGAGTGAAAAAAAAGCTATACAGCCAAAAAAAAACAACCAAACAAACAAACAAGCTATGTGGAACAACTAACGTGTCTAATGTTGCATACACACAGAACACCAGATAACACCCCCCCTCCATTCCGACTTCAATTAGCTTCCCCAGAAGCACTGATGCTCCCTATCTAAACAGAATTGCGAAACAAATGATGTAGGTGTATACTTTGTGTCCATTGTATTCCAAGTTTCACTCTCGCTGGAGCCACAATATCAGTTCCTTTTTCCTGATAGAAATGTACTCTGGCAATGTGATGTACATGGTAAATGATTAATGGATTCTGAAATTGTGCTTCGCCCAAGAGTTTTGAAATTAGAGCAGCAGTTAATTCATTTGGTCTCTTCTTTTCTTCCACTTCTGCAATCCTAACTGCTCAAAATTATTGAACCTTTCATTGATGGATCTTATCTGATATCTTCTCCCACAAAAGTGGTTCGTCATCACCTGAGTGAATGTTAACACTTTGATTACCATCATTAGTTGACGTAAGTGCTTGGGTTCAACACTCTTCAAAATGTTTAAATTTTTCAGCAGGCATTTTTCATTGTGAGGATCACAGGTGTTGGGTCAATTGCTGATGATTTTAAGATAAGCTGTTGAACATGTTGTATAAACTGAGAGATGACAAAGAAGTAACGTAGAGTGCCTAGCACAGAAAAGCTACAGAAAACATTTTTACTTTGTGCACTGACTATCGAGTGCAAGTGTCAGGTGTTAGTGTAACAAATTTATTCTGCACTTGTCCTCTCTGTGGCTTACTGTACAGAGAACTTTGTTCTCCTAAGCACTAAAACATAAATATAATACAGTGAGCATCTGATAGAAATCACCTACTGACATAAAAAAATAATATATTTTTCCCTCTGTTTAAATACATCAGGAATTTTTATATGACCCAGCATTAATCATTGTGAAAAGCTAAGTGCAATCATTCCACCTAGGTCATGTGTCTCTGTGTATCTCCCTCTTCTCTCCAGAGGTTCTGAAAGCCAGCTGTGTTGCAGATCCTGTTCTCCTGCAGCAGAAAGTGGAGGAAGTGAGAGAGAAGCAGCGCAGCTCTAAGTACTATGAACAGCTACTCCAGTACATACAGTCCCGCTGACAGACTCCCACAAAGCATTGTTCAGTGGACTGCGTATAGCTTCTAACTTTCTAATATTTGCTAGATCAGAATGAAGTTGTTTCTTTATATGGTCATATACCATGTTGCTTTTCTGGTATTACTTTATCTAAGGAGATTTGTAACAAAGTTTTTAAAATGTGTCAATGGTCAGTCACGGTTTGCTATATTATTTAGTTGTAATTCTACAGGATAGAGATGAAAGTAATATGGTTAGCAGTAGGATTGGTGTACTTTTTTGCTGTTTTTTTATTTTCAACTACTGTTTGGTAAGTGTTATTGTTGTATTTGCATTAAAGGTAAACATGAAATGGTAATCCATTAATGAATTAATTCAACTTCAAAAAGACTTTTAAAATTCTAATAATTCCTTGGTGTCACACAATAGTCATAATGGTGTATGCAGAACATATTAGGCAAAACATTATATGCTGGGAATGTTGGAACAATATTGTAATGTTTTAGAAATTTTAAAATTACATTCAGTATTTTGGTGACAATTATGATTATCCAATTGAAATTGATATGAAAATTCATTTTCAGTTACTACAGGATGAAATTACTTACAAAATTAGCCTTTGTACTAACAAGTGTTCAAGGGTTAAAGCACTTCAGTTGGCAGCAGAGCAACAGAGAACATACTGTGAAGTTCAGACAGCCATAATATTTTTATAGCTGCATTAATAAAAACATATTTGCTCTGTTTTACTTCTGTGAGGTCACAGCTATAATACAGAGCTACACAAGACATGTACTTTGGAACCATATTACCTTGAAAATTATTTACCTTCTCTCCTTTATAGCTTGCCCTCATTTTCCAGTCTGTCATTGATGTGACAGAGCTGGTACAAAAAAACATCATGACAACTGTTGCTGAATGACTGTAACTCTTCTGGCAGTGTGCATACACCTTCCCTACAAATAAACACACCTTTATTTTGCACCTCTAGGAACCTTATGAGGACATGCATACCTAATAAATATTATTATTATTATTATTTTACCTTTGTCTCCTTTATATGCCGAGGTCTGTGCTATGAAGTTTGAACTCTCATCAAAGTATATGCTGAGATTAAAATACTCCATGTCTTTGGCTGGTATTCTATGGTAGTTAATGCCTGTACCCACATAATATACTGTCCCTGTCTGCACATGCATGTATGAGTCTCATTCTGCAAAATTCTGAGAGTTTAACATTTGTGGCCACAGACCTGTAATACGGAAAGTTAAATTCATATATGTAAATATAATCTGTAATTTCAGCCAAAAGTACCCTTTGTAAACAACTGAGGGTATGTTATCTGTGTATATAACTACAGTACCACTGTTGGCATCAAAGCACAAAACTGTATACGCACATATATAGTTAGCTCCATAAGTATTTGGACAGTGACACATTTAATTTTGCCTTTGTACACCACCATAATGGATTTGAAATGAATCAATATGTGATTGAAGAGTAGACTTTCAGCTTTAATTCAAGGGGTTTAACAAAAATATTGCATTAACCATTTAGAAATTACAGCCATTTCTTACATAGTCCCTCCATTTTCACAGGCTCAGAAGTAAATGGGCAAACTAACATAATCATACATTTACATTTATGGCATTTGGCAGACGCCCTTATCCAGAGCGACTTACAATAGTGCTTTGAAGTCAATCAAAAATACATTCTGATATTGGCTCACTAGGTCACAAACTAGGAATACCATCAGTCCAAAAACTCTGTTGTTTTTTTTTGTGTGTGCGCGCGTGCGCGTGCGTGTAAGTGCTAACTTAAGTACTTTATGAAGAGGTAAGTCTTTAGACGTCGTTTGAAGATTGCCAGTGACTCAGCTGTTCGGACATCTAAGGGAAGTTCATTCCACCACCTTGGTGCCAGAACCGAGAAAAGTCTCGACGCATGTCTTCCTTGTGCCCTTAGAGATGGTGGGACCAGTCGAGCAGTGCTAGAGGACCGGAGGGAGCGTGGTGCCACACGAGGTGTGATAAGAGCTTTGAGATAAGTGGGTGCTGGTCTGTTTTTGGCTTTGTAGGCGAGCATCAGTGTTTTAAATCTGATGCGGGCAGCTACAGGAAGCCAGTGGAGGGAGCGCAGCAATGGGGTGGTGTGGGAAAATTTAGGAAGATTGAAAACCAATCATGCAGCTGCATTTTGAATCAGTTGCAGAGGACGAATGGCACTCAGAGGTAGACCTGCCAGGAGTGAGTTGCAGTAGTCCAGTCTTGAAATGATAAGGGACTGAACAAGCATCTGTGTAGCCTGTGTGGAAAGAAATGGACGAATTCTTCTGATGTTATAGAGGAGAAAGCGACATGAGCGTGTTAGATTAGCAATGTGAGAGGAGAAGGACAGTTGATTGTCCATGGTTACCCCAAGGTTGCATGCAGTAACTGAAGGCGAGATCAGAGAATTGTCTAGGGAGATTGCAAGATCCTGAGATGGGGATGAATCACCTGGGATGAACAGCAGTTCAGTTTTGGTGGGATTAAGTTTCAGCTGATGAGCTGTCATCCATGATGAAATGTCTGCCAGACATGCTGAAACCCAAGCCAAAACAGTGTCTGAGGGAGGGAAGGAGAAGATAAGTTGAGTGTCATCTGCATAGCAGTGGTATGAAAACCCATGTGAGGATATGACAGCACCAAAAGATCGGGTATAAAGGGAGAACAGGAGAGGACCAAGTACTGAGCCTTGTGGAACACCAGTGGATAGTCTGCGGGGAGCAGATGTGGATCCCCTCCATGTTACCTGATATGACCGTCCTTCCAGGTAGGAAGCAAACCACTGCCATGCTGCACCACGAATTCCTAGGCTGCTGAGGGTGGACAAGAGAGTCTTGTGGTTCACGGTGTCAAATGCTGCTGAAAGGTCGAGGAGGATGAGGACTGAAGATAGTTTGGCTGATCTAGCGGCATGTAGCTTCTCAGTGACTGCCAGAAGGGCAGTCTCTGTGGAGTTTGCCAGTTTGAAGCCAGACTGATTGGGATCTTGGAGGTTGTTCTGTGAGAGATAGAGAGACAGCTGATTATAGACAGTATGTTCAAGAATTTTAGAAAGAAAAGAGAGAAGTGATACCAGTCTGTAGTTGCTGATGTCAGAAGGATCTAGAGAGGGTTTCTTCAGGATGGGAATAACCCTTGCTTTCTTGAATGAGGTTGGTACATGACCAGATGTTAGGGAGCCATTGACGATAGTGGTGATGAATGGGAGGAGGTCTTGAAAGATGGTCTGGAGCATTGTGGAAGGGATTGGATCCAATGGGCAGGTGGTAGGGTTGCAGGATAAGATGACTTGCAGGATTTCTTCTGTTGGTAGTTTAGAAAACTGTGTTAGCGAATCAGAAGGAGAGTCCTCAGTGTGTAGTGTAGGAGTAGAAGTGAATGTCTGGCAGATTTTTCCAATCTTTTCATCATAAAAAGC
>CM040987.1:17525007-17540427 GCA_022985145.1 Pangasius djambal | reverse complement strand
GAAGCCAGATTAGACTTTGCCAGAAAACATCTAAAAAGGCCTCCCATGTTCTGGAATAAGATTCTTTGGACTGATGAAACAAAGATTAACTTGTACCAGAATGATTGGAAGAGAAGAGTATGGAGAAGAAAAGGACGGGCTCATGATCCACAGCATACCACATCATCTGTCAAACATGGAGGCAGTGTTATGGCATGGGCATGTATGGCTGCCAATGGAACTGGGTCACTGGTGTTTATTTATGATGTGATTGCTGATAGAAGTAGCAAGATGAATTCTGAAGTGTCTAGAGCTATACTTTCTGCTCAAATTGTGTCAGATGCTGCAAAACTGATAGGAAGGCGCTTCAAAGTGCAGGTGGATAATGACCCTAAACATACTGCAAAAGCAACTCAAGACTTTTTGATGGCAAAGAAATGGAATATTCTTCAATGGCCAAGTCTCAACCCAATAGAGTATGCTTTTCACAAACAAGCAAGTGAAGGCAGCTGCAGTAAAGGCCTAGCAAAGCATCTCAAGGGAGGAAACTTTGGGGATTGGGTGATGTCCATGGGTTCCAGACTTCAGGCAGTCATTGACTGCAAAAGATTTGCATCCAAGTATTAAAAAATAATCCTTATGGAGGTTGATGATGTCATGGAGTTGAGAGGGTGCATGGTAGCCTAGCTCCCGCATCTTGCGACATTTTTTCGACTTCTGACAAAAAGTTATTTTGACATTTATCTGAGTCTTCAGATCAGACCAACAACACATCTAGCATGGACAGAGGTGCTTTCCCAACGGACATAGGGCCAGCTCAACGAAATCTCCAGAGCAGGCACGCCGATGCTGATACACAAGATGGCGGCCCATGCAAGTGTGGAATACTTGCTCCATCTAACACGCTAGGTCACAAAGTGCTTCAGCAAGGTCTTGGTCAAGAAACTGTCGTTTATGAATGCTTTGGAAGCTATTACACAACACATCGAAGACAACACTAAAATTTTAAGTGACGTGGAGTGCCGTGTTTCAGACATGGAAGACGACGTGACATCAACGGAAATCAAGTTGAAAGAAACAGAAAAGATAATACTGGTGCGGTCTGAAAAGGTGTCTTGGCTACCAAAAGTGTTGGAGATCGAAATGGTGAACGGCCGCTTTAAAATCGACCTTTAAAATCGAGAGCAGTGCTCATCAAACTCCATAATTTCACAGACAAACAACACATTATGTCAGCTATGAAGGCCAAGCGCCACTTGATAGTTGAGGGTCAGAGAGTTTACATTCAGCAGGACTTTTCGTCAGTGGTCAAAGAAAAACATCAGAGCTTTAACAAATCCTGTGAGGATCTGATTCAACAT
The DNA here is from genome assembly GCA_022985145.1 of Pangasius djambal. NCBI lineage: Eukaryota > Metazoa > Chordata > Actinopteri > Siluriformes > Pangasiidae > Pangasius > Pangasius djambal. Next base: position 17,539,087 of record CM040987.1, on the reverse strand, counting down.
GGTGGTTGTTTCACTATGCGATTTCCTGTTGTTCTCTGTGTCACACATGAGGGTGAGAAACATTCATTTCACTGCCCATCGGATGCCCAAGCTTTTCTGAATGGTTTGCCTTAAACCTATGACGCCAAAGCTTCATGTACGGTACTGAAATTAGAGTATGTTGCTGTCATATATCATATTGCTGTTCTCCCAGTGGAACAATTCCTGTTCTAGGTCCCTTTGCTGAATATAAATGATTACCACGAGTACATTAGTACTGCAGTGGGAAATCTTATGAAGACTGTAAATATTTTAAGGGTCAAACTGTATTCCAAATTAATAAATCCATCTTGTTTTTTGTGTTATCTCAGAAGTTGGAGATGCAGGGTTGGGTTGTTGAAAGATGTTGAATATTTTCCTATTGATCATCTTTTTGGGTGTCACCGTTACAACTTTTAGTGTCATTGGCCCTGAAATATTTCAACCCATTTTCTGCATGTTTGTTTGCCGGTTGGCAGCCTGTTTCTTTTTTCTTTTTATGTTATTGTTGTTCACAGTTTATAACCTTGAAATCTGTTCATCTGAAATATAATCTGAAATTTTTTTTTTTTTTGTGTAATGAGAACTGTGAAATGCCCTCATGCCCTCTCTGGAGCTAAGACCGAGCTGTTTGCCTCTCTGCAGCCTACTCGTATCACTTTTAATAGGGGAATATGAGTGATATTAAAATTGTCTTATTAAATGTTAAGGGGGTTAACACGTAATTATGAGACAAAAAATGATTTCTTATCTTAAAAGGGAACAGGCTTAGATTGCGTTTCTTTTAACACTCACAGTAGGGGGCGGTGGTCTTAATACACAAGAAGCTAAATTTCAGACTTGAAGATATAATAAAAAACACAGGAGAACGTTATGTTTTCATTTTAGGCCGGCTTTTCAGAGAAAGAGTGTTTGGAAGTGTCTATTCCCTTAACACAAAAACTTTTTCTAAATTTATTTGGCAGGAGAAAAAACCAAGAGTAAGGATGAAGATTCTACAATCACCAGAAGAAAGGGTGGCCAGGCATTATCTAACTTAAGGTTTTACAGCTAGACTCTTAGCCCTGTGTTGATGAGTGGGCAGTGATGCCATATTTTTATTAAGTTTGCTTACAAGCAATAGGGGTCCCAAATCCCTGCCTGAAATAAGAAATAATCTTATCCTGTTCAACACTGTTAAGGTGTGGCAGAACATGATGAAATTTGCAGGGAGAAGGGGCTTACTATCAGGTCTGGCACCATTAATTCAAAATAGAGATTTGGAAAGAGGATCAGAATCATAGGTGATCTGTACCAAGACAACATCTTGATGACATTTTACCAACTACAGGAACAATTTGAGTTTGAACGTGGATATTTTTGGGGATACCTTCAGATTCGCCATTTTATTAATTTCATTGCTTCTAAACCTCCCGGTGATATGCCAGTGTACTTCGACATAGGTCTTTTCTTGCTGAAATTGAAAGACACACAACATTGTATCTCAAAAGTTTACTTGCTTTTTTACTCAGTGGAATCCAGTGGTATTGATCATATCTGGCATGTTTGGAAGAAAGGTCTTAGTACTGAGTACATTGATGATGACTGGGTAGATCCAGTTAAATTGATTAGAAGAATATATAATAGACTGGATGAAACTCAGTACAAAATACTTCTTAGACTCTACACCACCTTACTTATTCTAAACAAGATTAATAGAAACCACTGACCATTATGTAATATATGCCAATTTACACGAGATCATTTTTTAAGCACAAAATCTCAGCTCATAATTTGCCTAATCTGACTTTTTTCTTTCTGGTTCTATTCTGATGCTGGTATATGTTCTTGTTTGTCAATAATTGAAAAAAATCCTTATATTGATAATTCTTAGTTTGTCCAATTACTTTTGAGCCTGTGAAAATGGAGGTACTATGTAAGAAAAATGGCTGTAATTCCTAAATCGTTAATGCAGTATTATTGTTAAACCCCTTGAATTAAAGCTGAAAGTCTACACTGCAATAACATCCTGATTGCTATATTTCAAACCCATTGTGGTGGTGTACAGAGGCAAAATTACGAAAATTATGTCACTGTCCAAACGCTTATGGACCTGACTGTAAACAACATTTCCAGAATTGCTTTCATCAATTTATGTAATTTAGCCAAAATTAGGAATGTATTGTCAGATACAGAGTAATAAATCCTTGGTTTTCTATCTTCAAGACTTCACTACTATCCTGTTGTGTCTGTAAATAAGCTACAGTTGGTCAGGATGTGGCTTGCAATGTACTTACCAGAGCCAGGAAGTTTGACCACCTCGCTTAATCCTGTCTGAGTTACAATGGCTCCTAGAAAGTTTCATATTGTCTACAAATTACTTTTACAGACATAGAAATCCTTGTTCAAAACGCAACACAATCACAACACAATCCTTGTCCAACAAACTTGGATCTAGTTTTCATTATATTCAAAGAATTAAGAAAAACTCAGCAGGTAGTCAGGATTTCACATTCAGAGCACCATTTTTATGGAATTAACTTCCTGAATATTTTAGGAATTATTTTAGTTCTATTTAAATTTTATATAACCTGTTTGATCTATATTAATTTAATATTATATAAGGATATATGAAATTATTGTATATATAGTGTAAATAATTTTTTATTATCTTAGTGCCTAGTTTACTTTAATTTATTTGTATGTGCTTTTCTGAGGCAGTTTTAATTGTGAAAGACACTACAAATAATGTTCACCCACCCATACACACACACACACACACACACACACACACACACACACACACACCTAGATCAATATATAACCACAAGACTTGCATATTAAAATGTAATTTATATATAATTATATTCATGTGATTTATAAAAAGATACACAACACACCAGAATGTAAAATCATAATAAAAAAACAGTCCAAACTACCTCCTGTGGGAAAAACATTATCATTTAAAAATAAAAGAAAGAAAGAGAACCAGTGTAGCTTTTACTAGTTTTACTGGGATAGATGGATAGATGGATGGATGGATGGATGGATGGATAGATGGATAGATGGATAGATAGATAGATAGATAGATAGATAGATAGATAGATAGATAGATAGATAGATTAGATAGTTTACCTAAAAGGAGAAATTTGGGCAAATATGGGCTAATTTGGGCTACAAGTGCCTACTATTTGGATTGCCAGGTTATTATAGGAATTTGTAAGCTACTTCCTTAATTCCTTAATTTTACATAAATAAACAATCACACAAACAGCTGGCTACTCTAATCAGAATCTTTATATCCTGTAATTATTTCACTGCACCCTTATTTATTATGCTTGCAAAGTTACCATAACATTTGTCTTCTCTTAAGCAGGTGTGATGAATACTAGGCGGATTGAGTAGCATGTGTCCACGATATAGACAATGAGGTTGACACAGGACATAAAGGACACTACCACTAGTTTGTCCCAGGGACAGTTACTGCAGTTTGCCGGTCTTGGATTATCTTGGAAACTGTAAAGAGGCCATATAACTACTGCTGTCATGTACATCATAACAGCAAGCACATTGTAACCAGTAAGGACTTTGTCAAATGGAAAGGGGCACAAATCCAGCAGCCTGCAGATTGTGAGAATGATAATGAGTACAGCAAAAATGAAACAGAGTGAATAAACTGCCACACACCACTGCAAAGCAGTGTATTTGACTGGGTCGAGGGAGATGAAGATGATGCAGGCAACAAAAGCTTCAAGAACCTTCATTAGGCCTGGAACTGTTGACAGGAAACCACTGATCTCACCAGGTCTTGTCCGGGTCAGGCCTACCTCCACAGCGTATGCAATAAAACACAGGCAGGAAATGACAGTAGCAGCAATTTGGCGAGAACCAGATGAATAAACAAAGAAGGTGGGGTAGATGACTGAGGCAGCCAATATCATTAGTGTAGCCAGCATAGCAAATGCAGTAGTGAAGTCATCCCAGGAGATGGGCACCTTTACATGGAGACTAGTGAACTCCAGGATAAGGATTAAAAGAGTCATGAAGCAGCAGAAGCACCAAGTAAACATGCACCAGGTCCAGTATGATGAGGTCTTGTGCCCCACAGAGGCCACCAGACTGAAGATGACACATGACAGCACAACCTCCAACATCCGTATAATGCCAACAGGCATGGTCACAGAACGAGTGTTGAGTGTAACCATGATGAGTTAAATGTCCTTGAAAAATGTTGTCCTTAATATTGGCTGATGTCTGATTCAATTCCTTTACCTGAAGTAAAGTTCCTCTCCCGATTTTAGTGCGTCTTTTTTACTTTAGTTTACTGTGTTACCCACTTAATTGGAATATTTCCCCTTTCCTCTTTTAAGCCGTCTGTCTTTTCTTGGTGACTTGGCTTAGTGTCTCTCTTTATCCTTTGTGTCTTGCTGTGAGTCTTGCCAGAGAGATTGATCTGTATAGGAATCCAGAGAGGGACGTCCTATTTGCCACTCCCTCTGACTGATACCTTATCAGACATTGTTCCGCAAAAGGACATCTGCTCGTATGAGTCCAGCCAATAAAATGTTATAATGTGTGCTCTAACTGCCTGTCAGGTATGCCTGAAGATAAGAACAGGGTGTGGCCCTAAAGATTATGGTCATATTCTCCAGCTGCAATGTTGTACAAATCACTTTTTATAGACACAGTTGACAATAAGTCAACCAAATAAAGGCATGTCTCTCCATTTTAAATGTTAAGTCTGATTTATTGAGAGGAGCAATACATTTAAAAGGTTGGTTCCCAGACACATACTAAGCATAGTAAACCTAATTCTGGACTAAATGATATTTGTAATATGTACTCGCAAAATATCATAAATTAATTAATTAATTTGTCTTCAGTAACTACTTTATTCTGGGAACAATGTATTAAAATTTGCCTCTGGAAAACCAGTTCCACACATGGGTCAACAGATAATTGACCTGTGTGTGGAAGACCATACCTATAATAAATATAATTAAAAATTCCTTATTATATATATATATATATATATATATATATATATATATATATATATATATATATATATATATATATATATATATATATATATATATATATATATATATATATATATATCATAATATACTGACATTTTTTTCCCCTACTCATCGTTTCTGACTGTTTTTCACTAGTTTTGCATTTGGCTAGGGTCAGTGTCACTACTGGTAGCATGAGGCGATATCTGGACCCTACAGAGGTTGCACAGGCAGTCCAACTCCCCCAGGATGGCACATCAATACGTGCCATTGCCAGAAGGTTTGCTGTGTCTCCCAGCACAGTCTTAAGAGCATGGAGGAGATTCCAGGAGACAGGCAGTTACTCTAGGAGAGCTGGACAGGGCTGTAGCACTATATAGCACTGTATCACTACTGGTAGCACGAGGCGATACCTGGACCCTACAGAGGTTGCACAGGCAGTCCTGCTCCTTTGTGCAAGGAGGAACAGGATGAGCACTGCCAGAGCCCTACAAAATGACCTCCAGCAGACCACTGGTGTGAATGTCTCTGACCAAACAATCAGAAACAGACTTCATGAGGGTGGCCTGAGGGCCCGACGTCCTCTAGTGGGCCCTGTGCTCACTGCCCGGCACCGTGGAGCTCGATTGGCATTTGCCATTGAACACCAGAATTGGCAGGTCCGCCACTGGCGCCTTGTGCTTTTCACAGATGAGAGCAGGTTCACCCTGAGCACATGTGACAGACGTGAAACAGTCTGGAGAAGCCGTAGAGAACGTTATGCTGCCTGTAACATCGTTCAGCATGACCGGTTTGGTGGTGGCCATTTTCAACAAAGTACCTCCATTTTCAGGGGCTCAAAGGTATTTGGACAAAGTGACATAATTGTAAATATAACCATAATTTTAATACTTGGATGAAAATCATTTGCAGTCAATGAATGCCTGAAGTCTGGAGCCCATGTTCTCAAAACTCAAATTTTGAGTTTCCTCCCTGGAGATGCTTTGCAAGGCCTTCACTGCAGCCACCTTCAGTTGCTGCTTGTTTGTGGGACTTTCTGCCTTCAGTCTTGTCTTCAGTAAGTGAAAAGCATGCTCTATTAGGTTGAGATCAGGCGACTGACTTGGCCATTGAAGTCATTCCATTTCTTTGCCTTCAAAAAGTCTTGAGTTGCTTTTGCAGTATGTTTAGGGTCATTATCCACCTGCACTGTGAAGCAGCGTCCTATCTGTTTTGTAGCATTTGGCTGAATGTGAGCAGAGAGTATAGCCCTATACAACCATCTTGCTACTTCTGTCAGCAGTCACATCATCAATAAACACCAGTGAGCTCATTCCATTGGCAGCCATACATGCCCATGCCATAACAATCCCTCCACCATGTTTGTTGGTATACTTTAAATCAATAGCTGTTCCTTTCTTTCGCCATACTTTTCTCTTCCCATCATTCTGGTACAAGTTAATCTTGGTTTCATCAGTCTAACAAATCTTATTCCAGAACATGGGAGGCTTTTTTAGATGTTTTCTGGCAAAGTCTAATCTGGCTTTCCTGTTCTTGAATGTTACCAGTGGTTTGCACCTTGTTGTAAACCCTCTGTATTTCCATTCATGAAGGCGTCGCTTGATTGTAGATTTTGACAATGATACGCCTACCTTCTCCAGAGTATTCTTGATTTCTGTTGATGTTGTGAAGGGGTTTTTCTTCACCAAGGAACAGATTCTGCGATCATCCACTTTAGTTGTCTTCCGTGGTCTTCCAGGCCTTTTGATGATGTTGAGCTCACCAGTGCTTTCCTTCTTTTGGAACCCCCATCCATTCAAAATTTCTATAATTTGATTAATATGGAAAACCATCTTTTGCAAACTATTCCTAGAATTTTTGCCAGATCTTCCAAACTGTGGTGTCAAATTACTTAGCAGATTCTCTCTATAAACAGTTATTAAAAATTTGTGGACATTTTTAAAGAATTTGGCCGGTGCCTGCCAATTAATCATTCCAAGGCATGGCTTAATATATCCAAACAGCTATAACACATAATATATTGGATGACTATGCACAAAACAAGAAAGGCATATTCAGGGCCAGATTCTGAGGAGCCAAAGTCACCCAAAGTATTCCCTAATGGCAGTGGCCTCATTCAGCAGGCCAATGCGCCCTGCCACACTGCAAAAATTGTACAGGAATGGTTTGAGGAACATGACAAAGAGTTCAAGGTGTTGACTTGTCCTCCATATTCCCCAGATCTCAATCCAATCGAGCATCTGTGGGATGTGCTGGACAAACAAGTCCAATCCACTGAGGTCCTACCTCGCAGCTTACAGGACTTAAAGGCTCTGTTGCTAAAGTCTTGGTGCCAGATACCACAGCACACCTTCAGAGGCCTTGTGGAGTCCATGCCTCGAAGGGTCAGAGCTGTTTTGACGGCACAAGGGGGGCCTACACAATATTAGGCAGGTGGTTTTAATGTTATGGCTGACTGGTGTATATACACATATATATTGTGTATGGCATGTAATAGAATTTGTTTTCATAGAGCCATAATTTGATCATGTATTTTTATAGCCCTGAATAAAACTGAACCCTGCAGGCCACTGAACTTAGGATCAACCCAGGTTTCTGCCCGTGCGAGGCATAATGCTACCCAGCAGACTTATGTCCTGTGAACCTCCAGAGGACTATTTGGGAATGTCACACTGTTAGTGGTAGCTTTTAATCAAAAGGTATAAATAAAAATAACTTGTTGTGTTATTTTGTTTTAGGTTCCAAGACTTGCAGAATGTGAGCACTGAGTGCTCACAATTTGTTTCTTTTTGTTGCATTGGAGCATTTCATGTTTTGTTCCAGCCTTCTTGTTTTGTTTAAAAATGTGTTTGTTAATAATGTTTCTAGTCCATCACGCTATGTGTTTTTATTATGTCTCAAATACTAAGCCTAGTGTTATTAGATTAATAACATTTTTACTGCTAGATTAATAACAATTCTAGCAGTAGTATAGGCATATGATCAAATAAAGGCATTGTTTGTTTAACGTACTGAGAATATCCCTGAGTACTCCGCTGGAGGTTTGCTTAGGTACCGTGAATGTCCCTGAATAGTATGTTGAAGGTTTGTTTAAGGTATAGCAAACATCCCCGAATAGTCCCCTGGAGGTCTGTTGCACATACCACAAACATTCCATAAACCAAAAAAAAAAACATCCCTGGGACATATTTTTATTAGCCGGGTTTGTGCTCATGGGGTCTTTTTCTTAGAAACATCCTTTTCTGTTTTCAGAGCCAGTTACTGGAGTTAGAGAAGATAATACATTTATTTAAAAAAGCGATAGATAGTTCATGTAATAATAGTCTCAATTTATGGCCTTTCAAAGATTTCAAAAATGCATGGCCCGGGCAGAATTTGAGTTCGACACCCCTGGTCTATCACTCGTTGTACTGTTTGAGCACTAATGTCATACCACTAGATGGCGGTAAAACATTAAAGTTTCCCCCAGCAAAAACGGACGCACCCCAATACACAAACTTAACGTACAAACATTTGCCGCGTTAATCTGTAAATCATTTGCGTTTTAACACGAAAAAATACGTGTTAATTCCCACGTCTTTTCGTCCCGAGAGCCTGCCATACTATAGTGGACGGTTGCTGGATACCACGTGATATTCGTGTACGGTACGTAGACCACGTGGGCAATTTCAGCCAATAGAAATGTATTTACAACAGCCACGGTCTTCCTGGTCTCGTTTTAGGTTTTAAAACATGAGTTTACCCATGAAGATTCGGTTATGTAATCTGGACGAATCTGTGAGTCCACGTTTTATCCAGAAAACGTTCACGTTTGAGAACCACGATGGCACACATGCATTAATGGTGTCTGTCCCAGAGGTAGTGAAAGTCTGAATGCTATGTTACTAATGGTAGTATTATTTTGTTCGCATTACTTAATATTGCATGCATGTATCAATTCAGGTTCTTGGTTCGCAGTATGGGATGCACGTCTGGCCCTGTGCAGTGGTTCTGGCCCAGTATGTATGGACCACGAGAGAGAAAATACAGAGAAAAAACGTACTCGAGGTTAAGCTTCTTTGAAGGACACCTGTCGTTCTGCCTGTTGTAGCTACAAAACATTTCTATAAGTCCGTTTTGTGGCGCCAAATTAAAAAGTTGAATAGTCTTTTCTATCCTATTTTTTTTTAAAGCCATTCCAATAATTGTTTTAAGTTCCAGTGTAAATGTAAAATATAAATCTAAAAGTTAAATGTAAATATTATATATAAACGTTAAATGCAAATGTTAAATATAAATAGTAAATGTAAATGTTAAATGTTTCGTTCATATGCTAATTTCCCCTGTCCTCTGTGCAGTGTGTGTCATACACAGCGCGGGCAAGGGTTGCCAGTTTTAGTTTTGGAAACAGTTTTCCCCGGAAAAAATTTTTTTAAAAAAAATCCGCGGATGACGTCACTTTCGACTTCGGTGCATTTGACGTACGAATTTCAAGTTGAGGTAGCGTTTTATTTGGCTTTTCCTGGTTGGCGGTTGGGAATTACAAGTTGCGACCTCTACTCAAACCCAGTCGAAACTGGGAATTCGGAATTTTCCAACTCCCACATTAGAGCATTCACGCGAACTCAACCATCTGAAGTCTGAAATAATATGTATACTCAGTGTGATATATCTACACAAATTGGAATTTGAGTTGTTTGTTTAGTGCTTAATTTATTTTTAAATTGGATGTGATAATTCACTATTAAAATTACATTAAACAGCAGTTTGATCAAAGGATCATGCAGAAAGTGGACTAACAATCCAAATGTCAAAGTATCTCACAGTATTTAGCATTTTGAGTATAAACAGAAACTCAAAATACTGCTTAAAAAACTTAAGTCATGCTGTTATTTCTTGTTCTTACTTTTCACTATGAACTCTGCTATTTTGAAGTGACGTCACGAAATCGCAACTTGGAAAAGCTGGGGCTCTCGAAGAACTCTGACTTTCTGAGTAGGAATTCCGAAATGGAGACCCATTCAAACGGATCTATCCTACTGGGAAGTCTGAGATTTTGGAGAGCTCCAACTTCTGAGTTGCAAATTTCCCAAATTTCTCACTTGGTCATGAATGCAGCAAATCCCTTAGAAATTACAGAAGTAGAGAGGTAGGTATACAGCACATTAGCATTAACTATGCTGGCTACCTGACTAGCTAATGCTACAGCACTACCTACTTTTACATTTACCTACTTCTGTGTATTTCTATGTCTGTAATTTCATTGTGGAGACTAATTTCAGGATTTACTGGTCGTAATGATGGCATCACAGTCCTCAACGAGCATCCTGAATCTGCCTTGGCAATATTTCTGAAAATTGAAATGGTTCTGTACATTGTATATAGGCATACACTGTGTTCATATATTTGTATTTGCTTAAAAAAATATTTTGGCAGCTACAGACTGTTTTTAACCAACTTAAAAAATTCTACCTGCGAACTTATTTTTTTACAACCCTAGCCTTTTTCCAAAGCTCGTAAAACTGGCAACCCTTGCTGTAGTGTGTTTTCCCAGCACACTCCAAGAGGGTGGAGGCAATTAGCATATGCACAAATAATGTGAATTCAGTGTAATAAGTTTCCACAGACCGCAACTATCTATTACGGTGTTAGTCCCAAAATTTACTAGATAGTAGCCTATAGCATAATCACTGGATAGTAGTTTATATTTACATTTAACATTTATATTTAAAATTAACAGTGAAACCTAAATTGTTGTGACTGACATGAAACACTGTCTAAATATATCAGAATGGCCTCAAATGTTGAAAAGCGTATTTAACTTTTTACATTTGGCACCACTTATAACATTTCTTATTTATAATATCATAGCTAGGTGCTGGGGCGAGCTTGCCAGGCATTGTGGCTGCGAAATGTGGAGCTCATGTGACTCTGTCAGACAGTGCTGAAATTCCTCTGTGCCTGGAAAACAGCAGGCGCTGCTGTGAGCTTAATGATCTGCATGGAGTGCCTGTGGTTGGTCTCACATGGGGAGAGATATCACCAGAGCTGAGGTCTCTACCACCTGTAGACATTATACTGGGATCAGATGTTTTCTATGAACCTGAAGGTGAATCTGACCCTGGTTTCATGTAGTTTTCTTCCTTGTTATTCCTTCCTCACCAACCGCCTCTCATTTCTCCTTTTATCAGATTTTGAAGATGTACTTGTAACACTCTCCTTTCTTCTAAGGCGAAACCCTTCTGGTCAGTTCTGGACCACATTTCAGGAAAGAAGGTATTTTTTTAAACCTATAGAAATTAATGAGCCCATAAGGATAGAATCCTGAACATTCATTCAGGTAATCAGTCATTTATTACTGATTTATTATTAAAGAAGATTGGTGTTGGGGAGGTGACTGACAATGATTAATTAAAAAAAAATTTGTTTCAGCTCAGACTGGACTATAGAAACTTTGCTGAACAAATGGAACCTGCGGTGCACTGATGTCCCATTGGATATATTTCATGCAAACAAAAAACATCTAGCCAGATCGACTCTGCCTGGAAATCATTCAATACAAATGATGATTGTAACAGCAAGGACTAAGACATAATTATGTTATTGTATGTAACCATAGTATTGGTTGAAATAATAAACAGTTCTATACTTGGAAACAATATATATTTATCGAGTAAAATACATTTGGGCAGCCAACACAATTTAAAAAATAATAATAAAATCTGAGACCTCAAAACCATATTAAAAGGTTATGCTTCTGCAGTTAATACAAAAGAGATTCTCATCACAATGAATCAAGACATCAGGACATACCGTTACTGAGCACTTTTGAAGAATCATATACTATACTGGGTAGGGCCTCCCTTTGCTCTCAAAACAGACTCAATTCTTTGTGGCATGGATTCCAGAAGATGTTAGAAACATTCCTTGGAGATTCTGGTCCATGTTGACATGATTGCATCACACAATTCCTGCAGATTTTTCAGGCGCTTTTTCATGCTGTGAATTTCCCGTTCTACCACATCCCAAAGGTGTTCAATTGGATTCAGATCCAGTGACTGGGAAGGCCACTGAAGAACACTGAACTCATTATCATGCTGATGAAACCAGTTTGAGGTGACTTGCTTTGTGACATGGTGCAGTATCCTGCTGGAATAGCCATCAGAAGATGGGTAAATTGTGGCTATGAAGGGATGAACATGGTCAGTAAACAACACTCAAATATGATGTGGCATTCAAGTGATGTTAGATTGGTATTAACGGGCTCAAAGTGTGTGACAACATTCCTCACACCATTACACCACCTCCACCAGCCTGGACTGTTGACACAAGGCAGGTTTGATCCATGGATTCATGCTGTTAGCCCCAAATTCTGACTCTACCATGTGTGTGCGTCAGCAGAAATCGAGCTTCATCAGACCAGGCTACATTTTTCCAGTCTTCAACTGTCTGGTTTTGGTGAGCCTGTGCCCACTGCAGCCTCACCTTTCTGAGTTACTGTAGCCTTTCTGTTGGTCATTGACCAGCTGTTTGTGTGCAGTCTAAAGATTGTTGAGTAAAGGAAGTGATTGCACACTTGTGACTAGAGGTGTACCTCAGGACTGAGATCCCACAGAGCCCACCAAAAGCTCTCATGCGGGCAGTCTGATATGAAACTTGCAGGACAATGAAAGGCCACATTGATTGATATAGGAGCATACTGCAAATGACTTTTAAATGACGTCTGATGTAAATTGGGCTTTGCGACTTAATTAAGGCAAGTCAAGGCCACCATGGTTTAAATTATACATTTATTTTTATTATAGGGAAATTGAACTATGCTGCTGAGGATGGCCTCACATGGACAGCCTAAAGTTTCATGAGATTATTGTGGATGGTACCACTTAGAAACCATGAAGATGACTTTGGACTTAAATTGATATGAACAGTTTTGCTACGATGGCCTAGGACTATAATTGCTATGATAGCTTTAGGACTGGAATTCCCACAAACAGTTTTGCACTCAAATCTCGATCAGTGAATAGTTAATAACTTCAACAAAATAGACTTCATGTGTAAACTACCATGAACTTTCACATTTTACAATGAAGTTACACAACTGCACTTTTTGACCATATAGTATACAGTTATAGAAGGGAATTATTTATAATCACACTATACGGTGTCACCCAGATGAGGATGGGTTCCTTTTTGAGTTGGGTCCTCTCAAGGTTTCTTCCTCATATTGGCTCAGGGAGTATTTCCTTGCCAACGTCGCCTCACCATCTTGCTTATTAGTGATCAATTCAATGTTCATTAAAAAAAAAAAAATGGAAACACAATGTCTGTTGGAGTAGACTGGTTAGTATTTCTTACAGAGAAGGTTAAATGGAATAAAAAAAAAAAAAAAAAAGTAGTCTCAAACACACTTCAACAAATCTCTTGCTTTCACAACATTTTTCACAACCTTTCCATTGAAAAACACTTTAGGCAAAGTAATTTTGTACTATGTGTCTTTTTTAATTATCCATTTACCAAATTGTACTTTTGATGGAAATGCTCTAAATTAAAATTTCCTGGGAGTATATCTGCATCTAATTAACAGTATACAGAAGCACTAAAATTTGAAAATCATCATAAAAGTGTGTGTATGTGTATGTATATATATATATATATATATATATATATATATATATATATATATTAGTGTACACACACTATATTACCAAAAGTATTTGGTCACCCATCCAAATGATCAGAATCAGGTGTCCTAATCACTTGGCCTGGCCACAGGTGTATAAAATCAAGCACTTAGGCATGCAGACTGTTTTTACAAACATTTGTGAAAGAATGGGCTGCTCTCAGGAGCTCAGTGAATTCCAGCGTGGAACTGTCATAGGATGCGACCTGTGCAACAAATCCAGTCGTGAAATTTCCTCGCTCCTAAATATTCCACAGTCAACTGTCAGCTTTATCATAACAAAATGGAAGAGTTTGGGAACAACAGCAACTCAGCCACGAAGTGGTAGGCCACGTAAACTGACGGAGAGGGGTCAGCGGATGCTGAAGCGCATAGTGCAAAGAGGTCGTCGACTTTCTTCACA
>CM040987.1:17505221-17524179 GCA_022985145.1 Pangasius djambal | reverse complement strand
ATATTAGTGTGTGTGTGTGTGTGTGTGTGTGTGTGTATATATATACACACACACACACACACACACACACACACACACACACACACACACACACAAACGCATTAAAAACTCATCTTTATCAATGGTTTACAGTAGGCCTTTGATATGATTCAAGTAAACAATCAAATTGTACCTACAGCCTACATTTTATGGACACAAATTTAACATCCATTAAACTCCCCTAAATTAAAGCTGAACTGGTCATATCCAGTGCATCCCAATAAACAAAGATATCTTGCTGAACTAGTCCTTAGTTCACATTTACCTCCCACCTGTACTTGCAATTGTACTGCAGATTAAGTTAGTGCTAAGACAAGTGATATTTGGTAAATGAAGTTAAATTTACAGTTCACGATGGAATGTTCCATTCAACAGAAAGCTCACATATAATTCAGACAATGCAAGTAATGTAATGCAAAGTAATGTTCTATTACACTGATGTTTTGTACAATTACAGTTATACTGTTGTAGTGTTCAAATAAATGTTGAGGAAATGCATACCTGGAGAAGTGGCATACAGGTTTGGAGATTCTTTCACGTATCACTGAACCTTCACTTCAAAATCGTCATTGAACATTTTGGCAAGGTATCATTTAAAGAAAGATCCAATATAATTGTTCTAAATTTCCAAAAATAAATCTGAGACTAAATAACACTGAAGCTACGGTTTTTGCGTTAACATTAGATGATTATAATATGGACAGTGGCTGCTAAATATTAAAGTGTGGAAAAAATACAAAAAACACTTCTAAAACTGAAGTAGAACTTTAAATGAAACTGTGTTTTAATTCTAGGAAATGTCTTTATGCAATTTTGCATTGGAATTATATCAATTCTCTGTAATGACTTGATTTGACTAGTAAAATTTACTCTTTTGAAATGTCCCTTTTTAAGAATGAGGAATTCTTAAAAACTATACTGCAATTTACTTGTGTTGAGACAGTGGTCATATAGTTGTATGCTGTTCTGTTGATATGGCTGGAATTATGCCTAAAATTACGTGAATTTAAATCATACCTTTTTCAACTTTTATACTATTACAATTTTGAGTGGTGCACTCAACCAACCCCTCCCTTTAGAAAATTTAAATTACCACAAAAGCAAACAGTGACTTTAATGGCTTTGTATATTTAAAAAAAGATTATTTTATGTGCAGCTAAGCTGCAAGAAAGAAGAAACAATACAATAACTCTGTACTCCAGAGCTTAAAGAATCTGTTCAAGATATGTTTTTAGTGCAGAGATCAGTGAGCAAAAAAAAAAAAAAAAAAAGAGTATTACAAAATTCTGCAGAACTGCTCATTCCATACCAATCCTGAGGATCCAGAAAGCTTCAGGAAAAAGTTGAAAAGGAGAGCACAAAAAAGAAGTCTTCTGCTGCTACATTCTCTCTGACTCCAGCCGTTAGATGCTGTCATAATCTGAGTTTCGTCTGCAGCTGACCACCATCCATTCAGCCACAAAGAAAGAGAGGGTGCCAGTAAAGCCCACCAGTACCATAATGAGCAGTTGCCAGTGTAGCTGGAGATAATTACTGTAGAAGAATGCCAGAGCTGCAGCAATGGACTGCAGAGAGCATGGGGACAGAACACACACAAAAAAATATTTTCTGTTGAACTGTCAAAAGTTCTCACACATTAGGTCTCTTCAAATTTGCATATTACAACTGCATAACAATTTTAATACATTTATATATCTATAATTTATATTATTGTATATTTATATTTCATTATATATTACTCCATTATAGCAGGGGTCTTCAGGCTTATCTACAAAGGCCCAGTGTGGTTGCAGGCTTTCATTCCAGCCAAATAGGAAGTACACTTGATGGTTGATTGCAGACCAAGATGAAATGATTAAACAAGTGGTATCAGGTCCACTTTGCAGATAAGACAGAAGACCCCTGCATTATAGAATCAGGTCCATAAATAGTTGGACAATGACAAAGTTATAGTCATTTTAATTGATATACCCAAGCTGAAATAATATAATGACGTGCAGACTATCAGTTTTAATTTGAGGGTATTTACATAGAAAGCAGGTGTAGGAATTACATAACTTTTTATATGCTAAAATAAAGTGTTAAAAATGACAAATGAATTCATGATTATGTTAGTTTTTCCAATCATTTTTCGGTCCTGTAAAAAAAAGGGGATGGGGGGTGTCCGGATAAAAAAGTGTTGTAATTCCTACACTGTTCACCTGGTTTGACTGTAAATACCCACAAATTAAAGCTGAAGGTCTGCTCTTTGAGGTCATAGTCGTTATCTAATATATAATATAATTTAATACAACTCATATGTACTGTGTCCAAATATTTATGGACCTGACTATGAAGAATAACAAGTTCACAATGGATAGTCAATATTTAAAGGAAACAGTCTGATGTATGTAAAATTAATTTGCTTTGGACTAACACTTTAATAACAGAAACATAAAAATGTCAGTGTGTTCACATCACATAAACCACTTCAAAGATTATATAATTTTATCATTAACTATAACCTTTCAGCTGCAATATTATTTATTTATCCATGGCAATATTTTCATCTTCAGAATTTATTTATTTATTTTTATTTTAAACCCTCCAAATGCAGTTAGGCTGAATCATGTTTCTAAACACTCACTGGATATTTTATCAGGTACACCAACTACAGAGTTGCACTTAGTAGATAGACAGGTGCTTGCTGTTGTCCCTCTATTGCTATGCATAATTTGCCAGCCCCACTCTACCTGATCCATCAGTGGAAGGGGACCAACACAGGGGCATTGCTAAAAAGATTTTATTTGGGTGGCGGGCCATTCTCTACACAGCAGCAATATTGACATGGTAATATGTTTGGTGCTGGCACAAATGGATCAGGTTCAGCAGGGCTGCTGATGTTTTTAATCACTTACTGGCCAATTTACTACACAACTACTTTGTTGGAACACCTTGTATGTGCACATTTAGAAAATGTAGATAATCTTTTTCTAAGCATAATTGGAGTCAGTCATCCTGTAGGTCAAATTAGTGCTGCTGGGATTTTTAAATACCTTAGTGTTAATGCTAGGTTGAGAATAGTCCACTAACCAAAAAAGGTCTGGCCAGCAGCAGTCTTGGGACTCAAATCGTAACAATCAATAATTGACTAGGTAGCTACATAAGTAATTTTAGACCCCTGCCAATAAAAATACAAGAACAAAACCTATCATGATTATTTTTAAGTGATAATATATTGCTTATTGAATTTCACCATAAAACTTGTTGGTATACCAAAAAAACTAATGTAAAACTAATTATTGTTAAATGCCCAACACTCATTACTTCATAGCATATTTTTGCACAAAAAACCTTGTTAATACTTCCTTTAAAAACATACTAGCTGTCATGACAAACAATGAACTGCTGTGTTTTACCTGTACAAACTTGAAAACAGCAAATGCTGGGGCGCTGTCATCACGAAATATGAAGCCCACGATGCTGAGCAGTTGTGTGTTGAAGCAGCTATCACCCAGGCCAAGCAGTAAACTGCAGAACAATGCCAAGTCCATGCTGATTCCAGGGTAAACATGGCATGTTGAACACAGAATCAGAGTCAAGACAAGTGGATAAACCAACAGCTAGTATGCCTTACGAAGAATGACACACTTACTAGCACCACTAATTATAGAAAGGTTGCTGCTATAGTTTGGCAAAAATGCTTTTTAAACTCAGTAGCCACTCCGGTTATTTTGCATTACCTGGGAGTGATGAAGCTGTACAGCTGTGTCCCCTCCTCTGGGGCTAAGGGAGCGTCACTGGCTATGTTCAGGAATATTAAGTAGAAGGCCAAAAAATGGGTGACCAATCCCAAAAGCACCACAGGGTTCCTTCCATACCGGTTACACTGGTTCAGCATTCCAAACACAGACCCACCTGATCAAAGAAAAAAAGTATAATTATACCTTTTACTGTCTCACACAACCTTATCAAAACTCACACAATCTTACCAAGTATTTCGCCAACACCAATGAAAATTCCAGACAGGCCAATGAGACTTTTGGCATTATCACCAAAGCGAGTCATGGCTCCTATGCATGTCCCATAAACCCCACTGTAAAAAGTCAATTCCAGCCCTGTAAAAGAAAAAAAACTCCTTTACATTCTTTTATTTGTGCAGGTGGACTGCATTCTGTATTCCCACAACCATTTCTTTGGTGACTTGGATATACAGTCAGGTCTGGAAGTATTTGGACAATGACAGTGTTTTTGTGATTTTGCCTTTATACAACACCACAATGGATTTGAAATAAAACAGGATGTGATCGAAGTGTATACTTTCAGCTTTATGTTTAGAGGTTCCACAACTGGAGTTGATATCAGGTCTGGAGTTGATATCAGGTATTGAGTTGGAATTTGGCAGCTGTTTGACTGGAGCTACCAATATGAAGTCCAAGGAGATCTCAATGCAAGTGAAGGAGGTCATCATTAGGCTGAAAAAACAACATAAATCTATAAGAGAGATAGCAAAAACCTTAGGTGTGGCCAAATCAACAGTTGGGTACATTCTTAAAAAGAAAGAAAGCACTGGTGAGCTCAACAACATCGAAAGGCCTGGAAGACCACAGAAGACAACTAAAGTGAATGATCGCAGAATCCTTTCCTTGGTAAAGAAAAACCCCTTCACAACATCAACAGAAGTCAAGAATACTCTGGAGAAGGTAGGCGTATCATTGTCAAAATCTACAATCAAGAGACGCCTTCATAAATGTAAATACAGAGGGCTTACAACAAGGTGCAAACCACTGGTAACATTCAAGAGCAGGAAAGCCAGAAACTTTGCCAGAAAACATCTAAAAAAGCCTCCCATGTTCTGGAATAAGATTCTTTGGACTGATGAAACCAAGATTAACATGTACCAGAATGATGGGAAGAGAAAAGTATAGTGAAAGAAAGGAACAGCTCATGATCCAAAGTATACCACATCATGTGTCAAACATGGTGGAGGAAGTGTTATGGCATGGGCATGTATAGCTGCCAATGGAACAGGCTCACTGGTGTTAACTGATGATATGACTGCTGACAGAAGTAGCAAGATGAATTCTAAGTGTATAGGGCTATACACTCTGGATTTCCATCCAAGTATTAAAATTATGGTTATACTTACAGCTATGTCACTTTGTCCAAATACCTTTGAGCCCCTGAAAATGGAGGTACTTTGTTGAAAATGGCTGTAATTCCTAAACGGTAAATGCCATATTTTTGTGGAACATCTTAAAATAAAGCTGAAAGTCTACACTTTGATCACATCATGATTGTTTTATTTCAAATCCACTGTGGTGGTGTATTAAGGCAAAATCACAAAAACTCTGTCATTAACCAAATACTTCCAGACCTGACTGTATGTCTGGGGTCTTTATCATGACCCCTAGGTCACAAACTGCAAAACAGTCCCGAACCCTCAATGAAGCATCACATTCTGCAGCGGGTGTCAGGTGCACACCTTTTTTTTAATCAGCGAAAGAAAAAAATGCACTCAAACGCAACATTAGTGTACTTGAAGACTGAGAGCAATTTTATGGGGGGGAAAAAAAAGAATTTCTTTATGGATTAGTAATTTGCATTTGTTTCAAAAGTTCTTTAGGGATTCTAAATCTTTTGCTATGGGTTTTATTGGCAAAGAAGTACTTCTGAAAATCTTTTTGAAGGGAAAATTTAAATCATTTGTATAGTATATATACAACCATTATTGCCCATTCTTTAAGAATGTCAATAGTTCTGGGTTTGACTGTAATTTTATAGTTACTTAAGTGGCTAGGAACAAGTATAGGGTTTACCTGTGTATGCGATGGATATGCTTAGCAGCAGCATTTCTTTGGTCATGGCCAGCTGAATGGATTTCTCTGTTCACACAGCATACATTAGAAGAACTTAAATCTAGTTGAGTTTAAATGAGTGTTTTACAGTATTTTACAGTAGCACAGAAAACTTACTGAATGCCACCAAAGCCTGAGCACCTAGACCCTGGGGTGCTCTGCATAAAAATGCAAACAGTATTGAGAGATGTTTGTCTTTGCTCTATATTAAGCATTGTCTATCTAAAGCATTTCTTGCCAAACACAGAGGCTCATGATTTCCATACTCACACCACCACTGAGTCGCTTTCACAAGCATCTCCAGACAGCGGTGATTCAGACACCTCAGTAGGCACAATCTCTGTCTCAGCCCGCTGAATGAGGAAGAAGAGGAAGTTTCCAACCAGACTGATGATGGTGAGTGAAATGAACACCGTCTGACGGTCTTTATCTGAGACAGGGAAGTAGTTGTCACATAAACTTGTGAGCATTATTTCCAACTACACACAACTGCTTCCACTGTACATACAATATGTACTGATACCACTGGGATAAACACCATAACCCTCACCTGATATGTGAACCTTCCCATGCCAGGCAACATAAATGTAAAGATTGCCAAAGAACAAGCTGAAAGAACAGACACACACACAGTAAAAGGTAACCTCCTCATTCTTGCTTAAGATAAATTCACTTCAATTATTATATAGCAAGAAATATTTAAACAAAAGCACAGACACACCTAAACTGCAGCAAAGCCCAGAATATCCCACTGTTTCGGCCAATAGAAGAGTCACTGGAATTGATAGTGAGGAGATTCCCCTGAGCTGTCCACAGCACTGTGAAAAGTACATTATATCAATTAAAATGTGGAAAAATAAGAAGATTCCACAAAAGTTTGTAGAAGTGCTTAATACGCTTCTCACAGTACCTGCAGCTGCAATTCCAACCAAGACTGAAGCAGTGTAGAAACTCCAGGTAAAAGGGTGAATAAACATAGCTATGTATCCACTAAAAAGAGACCAGAATGAGAACATTTCCAAGAACATATATTTATTTCAGTACAGGAATGAATATGACAACATGCATTTCATTCAAGTAGAAAAATATAAATGTTCGTTGGCCTGACCTTACCTGTAAACTAGTCCACTGAAAAACAGTGACAACTGAGGTCCAATGACAGCTACCACTGAAGGAGCAATTAGGTTTGATGCAGAGAAGACTCCATAGATAATAGCCATGCTATCAAAAAGGACAAGTTAATATTAGCATGTCTTATAATAACTTTTCCTTCTGGTGCTAATAATATGATCTGTCACACAGAATTAGCCAGTAAATTAACAAGACTTAAACACTGAGAACTAAATCCTGAGATTTCTTAGATTACAACACAATTTCGCACAAGATGAAATCTGGACACAACTTATACAAGAGCAATACGTAGTCACATGACTTTTACTACATAGTAAAATGCATTCAAAGCATTACAAATAAGCTAAAAAATATTTGCAAAAGATAATACCTTGTGTACCCACTTCCATGGAATTCTGTGCTATTAAAACTCTTAAGCACAGTTTGCTGTCAAAAGACCAAACACAATTAGGAGCTAAATATTTTTTATTTTTTTAATGTCTTTGCAAAATATAAATTGTCAAAGTGTGTGGGAAAGAATGGCATAGCAAATAGTGAAAACTCATTTTGAAACTGTAACTATATTCCTGTGACAAATGACTGGAAAGAAAGCCTCAAATAAAATTTAACTTTTTAAAAGATTTTTGTCATACTTCAATGTTTCCACAGGTCTGGAAGGCGGTGAATATTAACATAAAGCCAAGACCCAATACAATGATGTTTAACAGTGATTTGCTTTTTGGCCTCATCTTGGTGTGATGTCCTTCCTGAAAAGCACAGAAAGATATCAGGTGACCACTATGAGACAACCACATAAACAGATCCTCAAATGTTACACAATGCAGTCTGACAATCTGGTTACAGCCCTGCTAAGTTTGGGCTCTGGCCTAGGGGAATAGAGAAGGGTTAGTATCATGAGCTGGAGATGATGAAAAGCTGAGTCAGTGGGGAATAAAAAGACTTTGGAACTGGGGTACATTTACAGCATTTATTACAAGACACACAATTCATACACAGAACACACCTTGTAAGACAGCTTTAACAAGTGGAAAGTTGAAGGATAACCAATGTAGCAGGTGGTCCCCTAGCGAGAGAACTAGACAGCACCAAAGGAAAGAACATAAGATATGTTTCTACAGCCAACTCAGCCAACTCTGTATTCACCCTCAACTGCAAAGATAACACTAGCTACTACTCTATCTTAAAGCCTTTCCAAAATACAAGGGGTGGTACCCGCCCGCTTACCTAGCGTATCTACACAGAGAAATTCCTACGTGAGGGTTATGCACGTGCCTGCACCTGCTGACCTGTTCGTCCTCATTAGGGTTGCACTGTGATGTGACAGCAATGTGTAGCAGTGAAACCAACAATACAACACTAACACAGCAGACATTAACAACAAACACAAACAAAATGAATATCACAAACACTATCAGATGCATGCTGGCAAGACTGAGTCCACACAAAAGACATGGAAGAACTAAGAAGGGATTTAAGGGGAGCCACCACTTCCGAAAAATTCTTACAAAAACTGCAGTAGTAAATGGCCGTACCAATAAATCGCCACAGCCCCCGCCAGTCAGACCTGTCTTTGCCCTACTTATTTACCAAGATGTGTTATTGTAGCTTTAGCAAATTCTTTTTTTGCTCAAAGAAGCTTTTTTCAGCCTCTCAAAGACTCTGAGCATGGACTCTAGATGACTGGGCCAGTCCAAGGAATAAACCACCAAGTCATCCAAGGAAGCACTGCAATTAGATCAGCTATAACTATGCCGAGCAATCTCTGAAATGTAGCTGGTCCACCACTTACAAGGTATGCCTCCAGGTTTTTCAAAGGAAAACTGAAGGAACTGTGGAAAAAAAAAAAAAATTATCCACTCTCATTCAGGCTTAGGGTCTTCTAAAAATGCACAGGGAGCTTCATATCTGCCAAGCTACCACATAGCAAATCTATTTAATCGTCTGGTGTATGTCCGTTATTTATTTGAGAACACAGTCCATGAAGATTTTTTGTTTTGTCGTCCCCTTGCCAGACGTTACACAGGGGAAGATATTTTTAATTTGATGGATAGCTTTTTCCAGAGTGAACGAAAATGATTGGGCGCACTGCGTTGGAGTTTGTACAGACAGGGTGAAATTAATGATTGGGAGGCACAAAGGAGCAATGGCTCTCATCTGAATAGTTGCACCATCAGTTTCCTGGCCGTCCATTAAATTCACTGTATGTAATGAAATGGGCAGTGAACACGATACACTTCTACTGCACACAGAAGTGCGCTGGTTATCACGTGGAAAGCTTCTAGCTTCAGAAGTTGGGATATCTGGCGACATATTTTCAACTCTAAATGAACTTAAATTAAGTCTGCAAGGTCTCAGTGCCACTGTTTTTAACACCCAGAACAAAATTTAAGCAAAAAAAAAAAAAAACAACTATTTTTCTGGCCCAACTGGATAAATACAAACTCCACTGAGTACTTTCCTCTGCCATGTAAATATGTGCAATCACAGGAATCTGTACTGAGTGATCGCATCAAAGGCCTCATAATTGAACAGCTCAACCAGCTCAGCCAAAATCTGCAGACTTAAGTTCCCCCTATGGTCCAATCTCAGCCCTGGATTTGCAATACTTTTGATGTCACTCCTTCAATCTCTCATTTCAAGAGCAAGAACAATTACTGGAGTTATCATCTGATGGGAGACACATCATAAAAATCACTGGTGGATTTCTTCAGTTTCTTCAGAAACTGTGGAGTATCCAGGCTTGTCAAAGCAAGCACTGCCAGTACTGATGCCCTTTTCAACCACACACTTATGCGAGGATAAAAAGGAGCGAGACCAGCGCCTCGAGAGAGAGACAGTTATCCAGCACAGAGCCACGTGTATGAGTGCATATGTGTGTGCGCGCATATAAAATAAACCGCTTTAAGCGAAAGTGAAATTGGAGAATAAAACTCCTCCGAGATGCTCCCAAGCCTGCCTCCTGCTTCCTCATTTCTACCCGAACCTGTAAGGATTGCTACACTGGTGCCGAAACCCGAGAAGTTGAGAAAGACGCCATCATGGAATCCTCACCACTGGCCGACATGACGTCCCTCACCAGCCTCCACCAGACCCAGCAGCAGGCCCTCCTCCAGCTGTGCTGAGACCAGGAGCAGCGAATCAAAGAACCGCGAGCTCGGCCACCCGTTTGCGTTCGTCCAGAAGCTCCGGGAGACCTCCCAGAGGTGGCTGCTGGCTGAGGGACGTGGCGCAGAGGATGTGATCAACCTTGTGGTACTGGAGCAGTTCGTTGCCCGAATTCCAGAAAGGACAGCGGAGTGGCAGAGGACCACACAGCAGCGTATCCGGGGGCAGGCAAGCCCCTCCCTTCTCCTTCTCTCTCTCGCTCTCATATCTCTCAGCCTCCTCCTCGCCCTTTCCCCGTCCCTGCTCCATTTAAACGGGGGCTCAATTCCCCCCGCAACCCGTGCTTTCCCTCCCTCTTCCTCTCTCCCCCACATGGGTGAATCAGAGGCCGCAGGTGTGGGAGTAAGACCTGGGCATTTCCAGAACCATTGGGGATCCAGACCAACGCCCCCACCTCCAACGTGCCTCAGGCTGCCCTTTTGGGTTGTTCAGGGCCCCCGCGACATTCCAGCAACTCATGGACAGAATCCTCTGTCCACATGCTGCTTGTGCCACTGCTTATTTGGAAAAGTGAAAGCGAAATTGGAGAATAAAATGCCTCCGAGTTGTTCCCAGGCCTGCTTCCTGCTTCCTCATTTCCACCCGAACCCGTAAGATTTGTTACAAGCACCTATACAGTCAACTAAAACGTGCAAAACCCTATTGCTGGGATTGGATGTAATGGAGCAGAGGGAATGGTCTGGTTTGGTTTACCTACATATTAACAAAGAAGAAGAAGAAATGTTTGAGGACACGAGTATAAGTTTTACTAATACCCAAACATCCTGATCAAGGACTATCATGAGTCAAGTGGTAGACCACCATATCAACAGTGGGAGACCAGTTATGCATCAAAACTCCATTATCGAGGTAAAATCCAACTTTTTTAAAGCTACATCACTGGGACCACAATCAAAGGAGAGACACTTCTCCAGACTAGAATCAAATTGTTGAGCTTGAACAAGCTGCACTTGACTAAATCAGGTGCTTCATGTCCCCCTTGTTAGAGATTGTGCACTTTTGCACCAACACTGGTAGGGGAACTACTGGAATAGATTTCCCACTAAGTTCTTGAGATAAAAATGAATCAGTCAAGTTAATAACATCAGCAAACTTATGTGATTGAGCCATACTGACCACACATGCAGGAATAATTTTAATTAGGCACTGACACTTTTTGACTGAGAACAGAGAGCAATCTGATCTATCGAGCACTTCCAAGGCAGGCAGCACTTTGCCACCAGCTAGGTCGTTACCTAAAACGAAGTGTACTCTTTCTACAGGCAATTACTGACATACTACAATATTAACCAGACTAATGGCTAACTTGATAACTGGACTTGATGCAAAGGCAGTCTTATATAATCCAAACCAATACCACGGCAAAACGTGTGTGTTCCACAAAAGGCCTGCTCGTTTAACACCCCTGCCAGAATAAGAGACTGGGCTGCACCAGTGACTCTTAATATCTTAACAGGGTACTGAACTTGAACCTCTGCAGGTGAAGACGCATAACCCAAGGAAATGAAGGGCTCATAAGTAGATTCACACATATGGCTACGAGTACGCACCAGTCACTAGAGGAACAGAACCCACTACCGGCATTCCCTTGGAGTTAGGGGTTGAGCGATCTCTGTCTTGCTTATGTTTCAAGGCTGAACAGTAACCTAGTCTGTGACCAGCCTTATGACAGTAGAAACACTCCTCTTTGGAGCTTTGAGGAGGCATAGCTGACTGGGCAAGCAGAGTTGGTTTGCTCTGTGAGGCCAAAACTTCAGTTTGGGAAGGTTTAAAAATGCTCGTATGCATAAGTACAAATTCATCCGTGGGCCTAGCAGCTTCTGACTGGGAAGAAACCTTATGCTCATTCAAATAGATGACTACCTTCTCAGACAGAGAATTTTTGAATTCCTCTTGCAAAATGAGTTGTCTAAGACTCAAAATTATTAACCTTGGTAGAGGCACTTGGTAGCATTTATTAAATAAAATGTCCTTTCTCTGGCAAATTCAAGAAATGTTTGTGAGCTCACTTTCTTAAGGATCCAGAACTTCTGTCTACATGCTCTGAAGACCAGTTCGGGAGCACACAGTGTTGCTGCTTTGATTGTTTCATAATGCAAGCATAATGCAATACCCCAATTAACCATACCACTAAAACCACCTGCCTAATATTGTGTATGTCCCCCTTGTGCTGCCAAAACAGCTCTGACCCATCGAGGCATGGACTCCACAAGACCTCTGAAGTTGTGATGTGGTATATGGCACCAAGATGTTGGTAGCATATCCTTTAAGTCCTGGAAATTGCAAGGTGGAGCCTCCATGGTCAAGTCAACACCTTGAACTCTTTGTCATGTTCCTCAAACCATTTCTGAACAATTTTTGCAGTATGGCAGGGCGCATTATCCTGCTGAAAGAGGCCACTGCCATTAGAGAATACTGTTGCCATGAATGGGTGTACTTGGTCTGCAACAATGTTTAGGTAGGTGGTATGTGCCAAAGTAACATCCACATGAATGTCAGGATCCAAGGTTTCCCAGCAGAACATTGCCCTTTACACTGCCCCCACCGGCTGGCCTTCTTCCCATAGTGCACTGTCGTGCCATCTCTTCCCCAGGTAAGCGATGCACACATGGAGAGTTGGCGAGGGGGGCGGGGCGACAGACGGGGAGGGGGGGTTTGGACAGACAGACACCGAAACAAACACAAAGGAATCATGGTGTTCGTGTGTTTCTTTTAATGACATATAATAACTGAACAGCCAAGCTGGGTCAAGCTGGGTCAAAACCTGTCACCCTGATTTTTGCTGCTTGTCAGTGGCAGGGCATGCAGCATTTGGGCTCTTTTCTGTACTTTGACTCAGAGCAGGAGAGCTACTCCAGCTGCTACTCACAGGAGAGCGAGTGTTGCCATCTTCACCACCCTGGAAGAATGTAAAAAAAGCAGATATTTTTGTCTGCTTTTCAGGTGGTTGATGCAACATATTCTCCAACGTGCGCTCTCTGTCCGCTGGTGGGAGTGTACTGCTCACCTGTTTGCTCGATCGTTTCTGTGTGTGAGCGCGCGTGCATCGGGGGCGGAACTCCCCCAAGCGCAATACAGAGCAGAGGGGAATTGTAAACGCGCGAACATGTAGAGACAGATATAAATGTGCCGTCGTGTAAATAACAAATAACATAAGGCTATTTAGTTTGTTTAATAAACGAACAAGGTATAGACCTGTTCTATAGGAAAGGTAACCTTAAATGACTTCTGTTGTGATTTGGCGCTATATATAAAATAAAATTAAATAAAAATTAACTTGACCTTCTGGGGGGGAGCTGGCACCCCCTAATATAATGGCAGGGGAAACACTGGTGATATTCAACTGTCAGTGGTTTTAATGTTCTGGCTGATCAGTGTACACAATTCATACACAGACCTTGTAAAACCGCTTTAACAAATGGAATATTAAAGGATAACCAATGTAGCAGGTGGTCCCCTAGGGAGAGACCTAGACGGCACCAAAAGAAAGAGGGGTACCCACCCACTCACCTAGCATGTCTAGCCAGAGAAATCCTACGTGAGATTTGTGCATGTGCACGCACCTGCTGACCTGTTCTTTCTCCCTAGGGGTGATGTGACAGTGATGTGACAGTGATGTGTAGCGGTGACACAAACAATACAACACTAACATAGCAGACATTAACAACATAGGCAAACAAAACAAACAGCAAAAACAGTTATTGCAAAGCAAAGCACAGACACTTGGCACAGAAGCAAACAATACAAAACAACAATAACACAACAAACAGAAAGGCAAACAGAACAAACAGCAGAAACAGAGCAGACGCTCAGCACAGGAGTGTACCAAAGAAAACAAATGCAAGAACTGAGAAAACAAAAGCAGAGCACTAGTGATAAACAGTGTGTGAGTGCGTGTGTGCGTGTGTGCGAGAGAGAGAGAGAGAGAGAGAGAGAGAGAGAGAACCAAAGGACTGGCTTGCCGTCGCCGCCATGCTAGCTTTAAAGATAGGGCTCCTCCCATTTCAGGCGCATCCCCGTGATCGATTGGCCCCTCACCAGAGGAGGAAAGAGAGAGAAAGAGAACAAGCAAGTGAGCAAAACAAGGCAACAAGCAGACACAGACGCATGTACACTAACGCCTATGTGTATAACAGACTGTGTTGGTAAATATAAATTCCCATTTGAAATTTTGCGCTTAAATAAAATAAATGCGTGCATAAATGAAATAAATCAGTGCATACTACAGTAAATTAATTTTACATTTTCACATTTCTGTCTTCAATAGCTTTCAAACAGTGGGTGCAAAAAAGGTCAATTTAATGAACAAAATGTTTTTAGATGCACATCTCTATGCTTATTTTTTAGCAGAGATGTTTTGTGTGGGGTATAGGAACAGAGATGATTGTGGTGCAGTTTCGTACTGGTTGGCGTTGTAGTCATTGTACTGTCTTGTTCTGTCTGCAAATATGTATAAATTATGTAGTCCCTGTAGTTCTGTGTTGTTCTGTGTTTGTCTTGTGTAGCACCTTGGTCCTGGAGAAACGTTGTTTCGTTTCACTATGTACTTGTATATGGCTGAAATGACAATAAACTCCACTTGAACTTGAACTCTGCACGAGAACCTTTTTTGCAGCATTTATCTAGAACTTGACTTGTTTTTTTTTTTTCATCCCTTTACAGGTGGTTCATGAGTTTACATATGCCTTGTAGAATCTGCAAGGTACTAATAATAAAAAAGAGGGATCATAAAAATTGCATCATTTTTTTTAGTACTGCCCTGAATAAGCTAATTCACATAACAGATGTTTATATATATATATAGTCCACAAAACAAAATAACTGAATATACACAAGTGAACCAATTCAAAATTTAACATACACTTGATTCTTAATACTGTGTGTTGTTACATGGATGATCATGGATTGACTTTTGACCAAAATTATGTTTGATGATACTTGTTCATGAATCTCTTGTTTGTCCTGAGCAGTTAAACTGCCCACTCTTCTTAATAAAAATCCTCCAGGTACTGCACATTTTTTGGTTTTCTAGAACCTTATGTATATTTGACCCCTTTCCAACAGTGGTTATATGATGTTGAGATCCATCTTTTCACACTTAGGACAGCTGAGAAATTCATACACAACTATTACAAAAGGTGCAAACATTCATTGATTCTTAAGAAGGCAACACGATGCATTAAGAGCCAGGGAGATGTAAAATTATGAACAGGATCATCCGTGTAATTGTTATTTTGTCTTCTGGGAAACAAATATCTTATATAGCTTCTGAAAGTCAGTATTAAATGAAAAAAACATGATCTTTAAACAAAATAATAACAATTTATAACAATTCTTCTCCTGACGTCAACAACCACCCCTTTATTTTTGTCCATATTCAGAGACAGGTTGTTGGCTCTGCACCTGTCTTTTAGCCGCTGCACCTCCTCTCTGTATGCTGACTCGTAGTTCTTGATGATGAGACCCACCACGGTCACTTCATCAGAAAACTTGATGTGATTCAAGCTGTTCTAAATCACAGTTGAGAGTCAGCAGAGTGAACAGCAATGGACTGAGCCCACAGCCCTGGCGGGCCCCAGTGCTCAGTGTGTTGATTGAGGTGTTCAGGCCCAGCAGATTCAGCTTTCCAGTCAGGTGTGGAGGAATGATTGTGTTGAATGCTGAACTGAAGTCTAACAGCATTTGAACGTACATGTCCATTATGTCCAGGTGGGTGAGGGCCAGATGGAGGGTGGTGGTGATGGCGTCGTCGTCTGTTTAGCAGTTGGGAAGATATGCAGATTGCAAGGGGTCCAGTGAGCAGGGCAGCAGGGTCTTGATGTGCCTCATGATGAGCCTCTCAAAGCACTTCATGATGACAAGTGTGTGAGTGCAACCGTGTGGTAGTCATTGAGGCAGGACACTGAAGACTTCTTCGGCACGGGGATGATGGTGGTGGCCTTGAAGCACGTTGGAATGACGGCAATGCTCAGGGAGATGTCAGTGAGCAAATCTAACAGCTGTTCTGCACATCCTCTGAGCAGCGTTCCGTGGATTGACTCTGTGTAGAGTTTTCATCAAATCAGCTGTGGTTAGACACAGCACCTGGTAGTTGTGAGGAGGGGTGGTCTACCTCACTCTGACATCATTCTGCGCCCCAATTTGAATGTAGAAGTTGTTCAGCGCATCTGTATGGGAGTCCTGTAATTGGTGATGGCCTGGATGCCCTGCCACATGTCACCACTGTCCTTGAAGTGAACGTGAATTCTCTGGGTGTGTGCTCTCTTTGCCTCTCTGATGGCCCAGGACAGTTTAGCCCTCACTGTTCTTAGGGCCACCTTGTCACCTGCTCTGATAGCGGAGTCCCAGGTTCTCAGCAGCGCACGCAGCTCTGCGGTCACCCACATCTTCTGTTTGGAGCGGGTGGTGATGGTCTTGGAGACAGTGACAATCACTGCACTTGCTGATGTAGCTGGTCACTGATTCCTCCAAGTTGGGGAAGTCGCCATTGGTTGCAGCCTCCCTTTAAAGTGTGCCAGTCAGTGTGCTCAAAACTGTCCTGAAAAGCAGAGATGGCTCCTGCTGGCCAGGTTTTCACCTGCTTCAGAACCAGTTTGGAGTGTCTGACAAGCAGTCTGTGTGCTGGGATTAGCATAACAGAGATGTGGTCTGAGGAGCCGAAGTGGGCCGGGGCTCTGTCAGTACGCACCGGGGATGATCGTGTAAACAAGATCCAGCACGTTCAACCCCTTGCTGCAAAGTCCACATACTGATGGAATTTAGGGAACACTGACTTGAGATCTGCATGGTTAAAATCTCCGGCAACAATAAACAGTCCATCAGGGTGTGTGCTCTGCAGGTGGCTAATAGCCCCATGCAGTTCACAGAGCGCTTTCTTAGCATTAGTGCTGGGGGAATGTACACTTTGACGATAACGACAGTGGTGAATTCCCATAGTAAATAAAAAGGTCTGCATCTAACAGCCACAAATCCACCAGTGATGAGCAGTAACTAGAGACTAGCACAAAGTTCTTGCACCAATCGGAGAGCAGGCCCGGTTTGTTTTTAGCCTAGAACAGACCCCCGCCCTCTTGCCGGGCTTCCACATCCTTGCACACCGCTTACGACATCCCCTCCACCAGCCACCGGCATCAGGGACACCAAGCACTGTAGACCTGGTCTCTGCAGCAAGCCAAGATTGCATAGCTTCTCCACCAGGTCATCATGCAGGTTGGCTGTTGCATGATTTCTGTACTTTAGTAGTGTTTGGCAAGGGTAGATACAAACAACGGTTGTTCCAATATCCATGTGCCGTTAAAAAGTCAGGATAAGGACAAAAATAGCACCATTTTCAATCTGGCGCAGCCACTGCGTGCTATTGCCATGCTGCCATCAATATATAGTATTAAGAATCAAGCATATATACTTTTGAACTGGTTCATTTGTGTAAATTCAATTATTTTTTCATGGGCTATATATAATTGTATAGAGCTATAATTTCTGCTCAGATTCAGTCAATTGCTGCAAAACTGATAGGACAGTGCTTCACAGTACAGATGGATAATGACCCAAAACGTACCGCGAAAGCAACCCAAGAGCTTGGAAATGGAATGTTATTAAATGGCTGAGTCAGTCACCTGACCTCAACTCAGTTGAGCATGATTTTCAATTACTGAAGACAAAACTGACGGCAGAAAGTTCTACAAACAAGCAGCAACTGAAGGCGGCTGCAGTAAAGGCCTGCCAAAGCATCTCAAGGGAAGAAATTCACCATTTGGTGATCTCCATGGATTCCAGGCTTAAGGCAGTCTTTGACTGCAAAGGATTTGCATCTACATTTTTTATATATACATACATACATACATACACACAGTGGTGTGAAAAAGTGTTGGCCCCCTTCCTGATTTCCAATCTTTTTGCAAGTTTGTCACACTTTAATGTTTCAGATAATCAAACAAATTTAAATATTAGTCAAAGATAACGAGTAAACGCAAAACACAGTTTTTAAATGAAGGTTTTTATTATTAAGGTAAAACAAAATCCAAAACTACATGGCCCTGTGTGAGAAAGTGTTTGCCCCCCCTATTAAAACATAACTGGTTTATCACACCTGAGTTCAATTTCTCTAGCCACACTCAGGCCTGATTACTGCCACACCTGTTTGCAATCAAGAAATCACTTAAATAGGACCTGCCTGACAAAGTGAAGTAGACCAAAAGATCCTCAAAAGCTAGACATCATGCCGAGATCCAAAGAAATTCAGAAACAAATGAGAAAGAAAGTAACTGAGATCTATCAGTTTGGAAAAGGTTATAAAGTCATTTCTAAAGCTTTGGGACTCCAGGGAACCACAGTGAGAGCCATTATCCACAAATGGCGAAAACATGGAACAGTGAAGAACCTGCCCAGGAGTGGCCGGCCGACCAAAATTACCCCAAGAGCGCAGCGACGACTCATCCAAGAGGTCACAAAAGACCCCACAACAACATCCAAAGAACTGCAGGCCTCACCTGCCTCAGTTAAGGTCAATGTTCATGACTCCACCATAAGAAAGAGACTGGGCAAAAATGGTCTGCATAGCAGAGTTCCAAGACGAAAACCACTGCTGAGCAAAAAGAACATAAAGGCTCGTCTCAGTTTTGCCAGAAAACATCTTGATGATCCCCAAGACTTTTGGGAAAATACTCTGTGGACTGACAAGACAAGAGTTGAACTTTTTGGAAGGTGTGTGTCCCATTACATCTGGCGTAAAAGTAACACCGCATTTCAGAAAAAGAACATCATACCAACATGGTGGTGGTAGTGTA